>JAMPIV010001847.1:0-482900 GCA_024509875.1 Oreohelix idahoensis | reverse complement strand
GAGAACAACATACACATTTTTTCCTTTTAACCACGGGGGTTTACAAGTTAAACACCTGTCTGCTTGGGACTGTGAGCCAGATCAGATTTTTCTGCACAAATTCTATGTACAAATTTAGCCGTTATGGCAAGTAAAATATTCACGTCAGTAACATTCCGACGGAGTTTCGACTAGTGGTGTGGTGACCAAATATAGTCCTTTCCTGAAAGTAGACACCGATCTGACATTCCTCAATTCTAGAAACCTAAGCTATTGACACTGTTCTCGTTGTTAATGTTTCGTGCCTGGACAATTTTAATGTGACCTAAACAGACATCCGAAAAATAAGAACACACAAGGAGTCGTTCCCGGAAGCAGAGAATTCATCCTGTCTTTTTGGAACTGGGGATTTCTTGGTCAAAAACTGCCCTTGACGAGTCTGTAGGTGAATGTCCCAAAAAATTGTATTACCAGAAGTGGCTATCTAAGCTGTAGGTATGAACATGTGCACGTGTGCTCGGCTGAATGAATAAAGTGAATGCAGGACGGAGTGATTTTTTTATTGTTGTAATTGGGCACCCATTTTGCTATCTTAACTTTCTGTATTCAAGTATTGCTAATCATATTCCCCTTAAAATAGAACAGAGATATCAAGTCTGTCCATACCTTAAGAAGGGGATATATTAGACCTAATCCTATGTATCCTTGTTTCCTTGGGGGCTATCACTTTCTTCCAACAGGACTGTGGGCATACCTAGAGGGATAAGATCTAACGGTGGGTCTATCATTTCTTGTAGCAATTCCTTGTTTTTTTTATGACTATGTGTATATGCTTTGATGTAATTTCTATGTGTTGTGAAGAAATTTTAGATGATAATTAAAATTTCTCTTGAAATTAATCAGCGTGTTGGTCAGCTCGTTCTAGAATATTTATATAATCATTTGTTATAGTTTTCCCACGTCTGTACGTCTAACTGTCATCATATATGTGCGTGCACGTGAGTGGTTATATATATATATATATATATATATATATATATATATATATATATATATATATATATGTGTGTGTGTGTGTGTGTGTGTGTTTAGACTGTCTGACTCCTCGAAAGCTGTCGTAGAAGATAGGTGAGAGAGAGAAGATTTCTCGATCTCAGAGACAGCCTCTTAAATCACATTCTACCATCTCACTCGTGGAAATCTACTGCTATTACTACTTCTCACTGTGACTATCACTTATTCTAATCTATTCAGAAGGGACCAACCCAAGTCTTAATTCCCCTATCAAAAAAATATACGACAGAATGGTTGCTCGTCTAACGGGATTTGAACTTTTTGAACAGGAAAACGAGACGACAGAATGGTGGCTCGTTTTTTCCGGGAATTGAACTCTAGTCCTGAGCAAATACGAATATCAGCTCGTTTGCAGGATTAATTTTCTTTATTCTGATACAGAGTAAGAGTGTGATGTTTTGTGAGTTTTGTATCTTTTATAAAATAATTTATCCCCTAGACGTAACGATCTGTTTATGGGCGTGCTGATCACACGGCTAATAATTGTTTTTCCACAGCATTATTGAGCATTATACATTTGAGTTACAGGTTGATTTTGTCGGAATATATGTTAATTACTGCTTTTGTAATACTGAACGCTGGTAAGTTTTGCGAGTGTATATAATTCACAGGGTTCTGAAGTAGTAGGTGTTTGAGCTAAGCTCAGGAGCGCGATCAGACTATACGTCCTGTAATTGTCTCCCTTACCCTAACTATCTTCAGGGGTGAACTTATAGTGGATAACAAAATTAGGGGATTTTTTTTTCTCCGAAAATTTTTGCAATAATTATTTTGTTTTCCACTGTAGCAACTTATTTTTCAGTGAGTAATCTTAACTACCATTTATTTGGCGTAGTCGTTTGCATTAGGTGCTTTATTGCCGATAATAGCAGCGATAGTTAGATACTTTATTTTTGGAGGAGGTATCCCAGGTTATAAGTATATCATCTTTTGTTTGGTATTTTCTCGCAAGTGGTAGGAACCAGTGCATCCTTTTCCCTATTTCTTTCTGGACTAAGTCTCAGCCACTGACTTATTATGGCAGAAAGGGCAAAGCTTAGACAACTCCTCAGAGACGAAGCGAGACAAGAGGGTTTGGACGGAGACGAAGCAAAAGCTTTTGTCAGGGACGAACTTGAGAGATATGACGCGGAGAAGAAAGAAGAAGAATTAAGGAGGAAAGAAGAAGCAGCGGAGAGGAAAGAAGCGGAAGATCGGCTATTACAGCAGAAAAAGATTAAGGAAGAAATGGAAATTCGCAGGATGCAGCATGAGGAAAGAGAGAAACAGAGACAACATGAGTTGGCTCTTAAAACTCTAGAATTCCAAAGTCGTGGCGCTGCCTCTACCTCCAGCAATGGAGAGTCTTCTCCTCATTCTTCCTTAACTGATCCTTCTAACACACAATCTACTCATCTCACTGCTATGTCTTTTCCGCTAGAATCTTTCCCTTGTCCAAACGAGAAGATTGACACATGGCTAGAAAAATTTGAGGAAATTGCAACCCTGTACGGTTTAGAGAGGTCGCGTTGGTGTATGAAACTTTCCCAGGCCCTCAAAGGTTCTGCGTATGATGTTTACGCCAAACTGGAGACCAGCCAACAAGACAACTATGATGTGTTGAAGAAAGCGTTACTGGAGCGCTTCGAAATGAATGCTCGCAAATTTTTGCAACTGTTTCGCAACAGCAGGAAGGAGAGCTCTGAAACTTTCCAGCAGTTTTCATCTCGTTTGAAGGGATATTTGACAAAGTGCCTTGAGCTTTCACAGCTCCCCTCTACATATGAAGGTCTGGAGGAATTTGTTTTAACAGAACAAATAAAGAACACTTTGTCTGCTGATACCCGGAGATTTCTAGCTGAGCAGGGGGCAGAAAAGCTCGAAGACATCTTAGAAAAGTATGAGCGATATCACAATGCTCTGGCTGAACTACCGGCCACAAAACGTAAACCGACAGAAGAGCATTTTCTGAAAAATAATCTAGACAAATCTTCTCATATTCCTCATGTTTCTAACCAAAATAACCACAGAGAAACTGGACCTCAAAACCCCCCTCCTGAAAAATCCAAGTTCTACAAAAACAAGTACCCCAACCACAGTAAACAGTCTGATCAACCCGACCGCCCTACATGGCAGCGCAGCCAGAAAGGACAAGGTGGCAAAGGGAGAACCTCTGAGCACGGGACTAATGATCAGAGTGAGCACACCGAGACTAAATGCATCGGATGCTTGCTAACAGTCTCGCAAGGCGGAATTATTGACAGTGATTCCCAACCTGTAGGGGATACACCCTCAACGCGAGGTACTGTTATTATGTACGGTTCTCAAACTTCTTGTTTATTTGACACGGGGCTTTCGTATGATTGCATTGTTGCCAGAAACCTGGTTAAACCCGGTCAAGGGACAGGAGAGACCGTCCAACTTTGTGGAGTTCGTAAGAGTGATGCACCTACAGCGCTTCCCATTGCATTGGTGGAGATCCACTCTGATTTTGTCAGAGGTGTGATCAAAGCGGCTGTTATGGATGACCCCATCTACCCAGTCATACTTGGCGGGAGATACGTGTGTATTGGGAAACCGGAAGAGCCGATTGTGGCAGCAGTAACTACAAGAGGGCAAACCAAGAAGGATCGGGGGCCTGCGCCTAATTTGTTACCAATGGAACATAAAGAAGCGCAACAAAAGGACCCTACTTTGGCACCCTGCTTTAGGAAACTGCCCATGGCTAAGGAACCCAGACAGCACGGGACATTTTTTCTAAGGATGGCTTACTTTATCGCAGAACGGGCAAGCCTGACCAAGGTTACAACCAGCTCCTAGTACCGAAACAGTACAGAAGCCAAATCCTAGAAATGGGGCACTCTCTTCCCTTCAGCGGACATATGGGACAGAACGCCACAAACCAACGGATAACCACTCATTATTGGTGGCCAGGAGTAAATACTGAGATTATCAGGTATGTCAAATCCTGTGCCCAGTGCCAACGTGTGCCACCCAAGCAACGGGCACCCCCAGTCTCTTTGGGTGAAATGACAATAGTAGGAACACCATTCGAACGGGTTGTGATCGACATTTTAGGACCCTTGGAAAGGACTAAAAGAAGGAACAGGGTTATCCTGACTTTAGTCGACAGATGCACTATATGGGCCGAAGCTATACCGCTAACATGCACAGATTCGAAGCACGTCGCAGAAGCCCTAGTGCAGATTTTTACACGGTTGGGATTCCCTCAACAAGTTTTGACGGACAATGGATCCCAATTCCGTAGCCCGTTAATGGAGGAGATCTTTAAGATCTTGAGGGCCAAACACGTCCACACCAGCCCGTACCATCCGACCGGAAATGGGCTCGTGGAACGTGTTAATGGAAACCTCAACATGATGTTAAGTAAACTGGCACAAGTGAAACCTGAAGATTGGGATCTTTGTATTCCTGCAGCTTTATTTGGCTACATAGAATTTGCTCATACTTCCACAGGATTTCCGCCAGCTACGCTTTTATTCGGCAGACAGATTAAGGGCCCGCTTGAAGCCTTACTTTTGTCGCTGACTGACCAGAAGGCTGATGAGACAGTCGTCTCAGCAAGTAAATATGTGTCGGAGTTAAAGGAAAGGTTGAAACTAGGATAGGACCTAGCAACGACCAACTTTAAGCGAGCACGCACAAAGCACGCTAACCGATACAGGAAAGTCGCGAAAGAGAGAGAACTGGAAGCAGGAGAGAAAGTTTTGGTGTTACTCCCTACCGGAAACAACCAACTGAAGATCGGATGGCAAGGGCCGTTTACCGTCCTGAAAAAGATTTCTAAGGCTAACTACCAGATCTCTATTCAAGGAAAGGAAAAGGTTTTCCACTTAAATCTGCTAAAGAAATTCGTGGAAAGACCAGTGCCGACCTCCGACCATCTCCTGACGATCGCCAAAACTGACGAAGATGACGATAGTGGCAGGGATATTCCACTGCAATCACACGAAATCTTTCAAAAATGTCAGAAGCGGCGACGCTCTTTCAAGCGCGCATGGGAGACATTCCAGAGAAAGGAAACTTTGGGAGTAGACTTGAGTAGGAATTGGAGGGAGATGGAGGGGGGAGATGAGATGGAAGAAGACAGACACCCTGAAGCTACGGATATAGGAAATTTATTCCTGTCACAGAACATTTTCATGAGTATGAATGATGATAGTGGTTGGTGTAAGGGTCACTGAACTGTTGTTAACACTTGGTTAAGTGTTACTCAAGTAGTGAGTTCATGTCTGACTTTATGTCAACATGGTGTGACTTGTTCATGCGTTGAGAGAAAGCATGTAGTGAACACAAGTCTGGTGTGACTGGATTATTCGGTGTTTGACTGCCGAGTTGAGCGGGGTATTCTGTGATTTGGAAGCCGAGCTCTAAGCTCGTATTTGTGACTGTATCTTTGATATGTGGGATTATTATATTAATGGTGTATTATATCAATGATATGAATTATCATACAGGCGACGGTTTTTCCGCCTAAGAGTGTTCTAGGAGGAACTTTGTTAATAAGTATAATGTAGACAAAATGGTTATGTCATAGGCGACGCTTTTCCCGCCTAGGTGTGTTCCTGTTGGAACCGGAGTTATATTGCTGTTCGGGGAGAACAGTATAGGGCATTGCAGTGTCCGCCCCTGAAGCTACCGTGAAGAAAGGCGACGCGTTTCCCGCCTGGTAGTTGGTTTTTGGAATAAATACAGGCGAAGTGTTTTGTCCCGCCTGGGAGGAGATTCTGGGAATCTATATGGCGATGTGCATGCCGCTAATCACTACTATGTGATATACACCTGGATGGTGTTGTGTTAGTGCGAGGGTGTTTTTTCCGCACGTAAAGTTGTTTGAAGAAGTTGTGTGAAGAGTGTATACCGCACCAAGGACAGTCTGTACATTGTTACTGTGTAGTCAGAGAGACTGTGTATGAAGACTGTAGGTCGTTATGCCTTACAGGCAGTGTTAACCCAAGTAGGTAGTTCAGTATGTTGACTAGATGTGTGATATCCAGGACATGTATGTGAACGTTTTATTAAATGTCAGGGAACTATAACCAGTGGCGTTGGGTTGATTTGTGCGAGCCAGTGTTTATCACCATCTTCATCTACACCCACGCCACACCCCACCATAATAATATTATTCCTCACAAGTGGGGACATTCATCGTCTAAAACACACCATGACAATTCCCATAACGTAGACATGGTTTGGACGGAGACGAAGCAAAAGCTTTTGTCATGGACGAACTTGAGAGATATGACACGGAGAAGAAAGAAGAAGAATTAAGGAGGAAAGAAGAAGCAGCGGAGAGGAAAGAAGCGGAAGATCGGCTATTACAGCAGAAAAAGATTGAGGAAGAAATGGAAATTTGTAAAGTTGCTTTATGTTCACAGTTTATCATATTGTGAAACCACGATAAGGGGTTTCTATCAAAATTGAGATCTCCTTGCCACTGTCCGAATAATAAGATACATGCCCCGTTCTTTGGACAGTGATTCAAAAATACGATGACAGGAATGTAACATGGCCGCCTTCCTGAGTTGTCGCTCACTCGCTCACAGGAGGATATATATATATAAGCCAAAGTTAATTTGCAATACATATGCATAATTTCATAAAGTTCCTCCATACAGATCTACCGCAATCCAGTTACCTCACGTAGACATAATTACAGTATGGAGCCCGTCATCTCCGTCGATACAAACTTGACCCTAGCGTTGCGAAGCACAAAATTCCAGCTAGGCCTAACCGACCTGAGATCATCAAAACAGGGACTGGAATTACCTGGAGTCCGAATCATACATGGTACCGTACATTAGGAGAGTCTCTAACACAACTCTAGTAGAGACACAATCTCCTATAGAAGAAAAACCACTTCGTAAATCATTTTTACTGAAGAATATACCAGCCCTGGAAAAATGCGTACCCGCCATTGTCACGGTACATCGGAACTCATCACGAATCCACAAGACAACTCCTACTTCCGCTACAGCGGCGTAACAAGAATATAGTCCTGCCTACCCATCAAAAATATACAATATAGGACTGATTCTACTTGTCCTAATAATATGTAATACATATGAATTCAGGCCATAAACATAATAAGCAAATTAATCTATTTTCTGGCCCTAAGAAATAGGTACGGACATGGGTGTCGTATCCATGCGCCGAATTAATATCAAGAACGATTACTCCTATAATCAAAAGGGTAAAACAATTATGGATTATCTAGCCTTCCCCATAGACAGCATTTTCATACACAAATGAATGAATGTCTATATCTTTTCCATATTAAATAGCCATATCGATTTTTGTAATATGTGCGTCAAAATATGCACGCAACAGATTACCACACCCCTCGGGAAAAAAAAATGGTACATTTTTTTTTTTGAAATACATCTAGGAGCAACATACCATAGGCTCACACCGCCCCACTAACAATGCGCAGATGATAAGCATAAGTTTTCTGACCTTAGAGAAAGTACTTCTCTAAGTATAAATATTTCCAGAGAGGTGTCACCAACGCATACTACAATATTAGCAATGACACAATTTGTACATTAGTTTATACATAAATTTCATCTAAGATATCTTAACATCATGATCATCAACGACGAAAAAACATTGAAAGATCAGCGGTGAATAAATATCAATGAACCGCTAAGTAGTGTTACAATCAATATATGATATTACATATGTGTACACATTTCAACATAGGAACAACTGTATCAAAGTTGTATAACAGTTATGAATCATGTGGGCATCTAGACAAAATATCTGCCATCACATTTTCTGACCCACGGATAGCTCGCACCGAAAAATGAAATGGCTGTAGAGCAATCGCGTATCGCGTTGATCTTGCGCTCTTCAGATTTTTACTCTGAATAGCTGTAAGAGCTTTCTGGTCAGTTTCCACAATAAAATGCGCGCCAAGAAGAAATCTTTGCAATTTAAGGATTGACCAAACCATAGCCAATAATTCACGGTCTAGGACCGAGTAATTCTTCTCTGCGGCATTTAATTTCCGAGAAATATACATCACAGGATGCAGAGTTCCAGAGTACTCTTGCATTAGTGCTGCTCCAATCCCGGTGGATGAAGCGTCACTACGAAGAATAAATGTCTTATCCTTAGAAGGCAATACTAGGATAGGTGAAGTAGAAAACATAGTTTTAACCTTATCCAAAGAGGATTGACATTCTTGAGTCCAATGGACTACATTAGGAGACCCTTTCTTTAGCAAGGAAGAAAGAGGTGACATAATGGAGGACAGATTCGGGATGAATCGTCCATAAAATTGTATTAGACCTAAGAGACTTCGCACTTGCTTTTTAGTCTTAGGAATAGAAATGTTAAGTATCTTACTTGTATTATGGTCTTCTGTTTTTAGGAACCCATGACCAACACGGTGTCCTAAGAAAGATATTTTGCTAAAACCAATACATGCTTTCGATGGTTTCGCTGTCAGGTTATGCTCGCGTAAGATAGACAATAGTTCATTTATCCCATTATAGTGATCGTTCCAAGTATCACTGAAAAGACAGATGTCATCAAGATACGCAATGACATCTGAGCGATGAGATAGGATTCGACGCATCATGCGTACGAATGTTGCAGGGGCGTTCATAAGACCGAAAGGCATGAAATTCCATTGGAATAGACCCCTAGGCGTCGAAAAAGCAGTAAACGGTTTGGCGTGTTCGGATAATGGAACTTGCCAATATCCCTTAGACAAATCGAGTTTAGTAAAGAAATGAGAATTCGATAGTCTCGTAAGTAGCTCTTCTAGTAAAGGCATAGGTTCAGCATCAAATTTCGTCATTTGGTTCAATTTGCGATAATCCACGCAAAGACGTATGTTATTGTCTTTTTTTCGTACAATAACCATCGGCGAAGAATATGCTGATGTGGATGGTTCAATAATTTTTAACTCTATCATCTCATCCAACTCTTTCTCTACCTGTGCTTGAAAATGTATCGGGATAGGATACGGTCTGACTCTTATAGGACTATGGTCAGTAAGAATAATGTCATGTTGAATGACATCAGTTTGACCAGGAATGTCAGTAAGGACATCCTGAAATTGTTCTAACATAGTAGAAACTTGTTTCTGCTCTCCTGGAGATAATTCCGGAGAAATTGCAACATCTTTCCATGATTCATTAGAGTGAAGAGGAATCATTGGAAAAGGTAAATTTACATCCGAGAAACTCGTTTCCTCATCCTGTATTACTGACAGAGATGAGTACTGTCCATGTTGGACTGGAAAATCGTCCGTTGCCTGGAAAACAGGTTGTAAATAATCAGGACGTTCATGGAATTCCGTGAGCATGTTGATGTGGAAGGTTTTACGCTTCCCATCAATATCGACGATATAGTCAACGTCGGAAACTTTTGATATTATATCGTACGGACCTTTCCAAGAAATAAGAAGTCTATTTTCCCTACAAGGTAGCAAGACAAATGCTTTGTCACCTGGACAAAGTTGTCGCAAGCATCTCTTTTTATTGGCAAATTCCCTTGCCTTCTGTTTCGCAAATTCAGAAGAAGCAGTTGCCAATTTGCATGCTTCAATAATCTTGTGTCTAAGTGCGATGACATATTCATAAGAGGATTTTGTGTCATCGACAATATTATCAGCAGTTATAAGATCATGAAGTAAGGACATAGGACCTCGCGGTTTCGCGCCAAAGACAAGTTCAAAGGGAGAAAATCCTGTATGTTCGTTGGCGACCTCTCTATATGCAAAGAGAGCCGCGGGTAAAACCCTATCCCAATCCTGAGGATGATCTTCTGTTATCTTACCTAGTAGGTTTTTCAGAGTTCTATTCAGACGTTCCACCATCCCATTGGACATAGGATGATAAATACTACTCAGCGATCTCTCTATCTTAAGAGTCGACATTACTTGAGACATGGTATCCGATATGAGTTGGGTACCATGGTCGGATAATATTTCTGCTGGAAATCCCAGACGAGAAAATATTAACCAAAGAGCATCTGCGACGTCAGCAGTAGTTATGCTCTTTAGAGGAACAGCCTCCGGCCAACGTGTGCACATATCAACACACGTCAAAATAAATTGGTGTCCTCTAGCAGACTTTATCTTAAATGGACCAATGATGTCTATCGCCATTTTTTGAAATGGTCGAATGGGAATGTCTGCAGCCTGAATAGGTGCATCATGGCGTGGACCTCTGGATTTAATCTCTTGACATACTTTACAAGATCGACAATAGATTCGTATGTCTTTATTCACAGCAGGCCAAAAGAAAGATTGAAGAACACTAGCTTTAGTACGGGAAAAACCCATATGTCCAGCACACTGCGAATCATGAGCGTGCTGTAAGATTTTAACTCTCATATTTTTAGGCACAAGGATTTGAGAATGAATGGACTTAGCGGAGTCTTGTACCATACGTACAAGTACGCCATTCTTCATTGTAATACAAGATTTACGATTTGTATCCTTATTCGGATCACCTTTTGTTGCCAGAGTAAAGAATTTCTTTAGAGTAGGATCATCTTCCTGCTGTTTTATAAAGGAATCATGGGAAATCTCCAAGGGATCATCTTGGATCTGCGCATCATTATCTTCAGAATGTGAAGATTGCGGCATATTAAGAGCTTGAGCCCTAGTGATTACTGCATTAGCAGATTGCATATTAACATTTTCCCAATTAGAAATTTGCTGTGGAGTGCATTCTTTCACTCCATGAATGCGACCGATGATAAGATCAGCGATCTGATTCGGCAAGAGACATGCTTGCACCTCTCCTGTAAAGAAAGGCGTAGCAATATTGATAATGGCAGTGGAGTACTTCTCCAATGTGCCACCAAATGTTACACATTTGACTATATTGCCTGTAGCTCGAGAAGGATTTACGAGTGATTGCCTCACTCCGATGGTAGTGCACCCCGAATCGAAAAGAATTGATACCGGAGTACCATCTATTAGGCCCCTATTAAAGACAAGAGCACCCCTTCCATTATGCGTGATTGACGCATGGAGCTCGGGAAGCGGGTGACCGCAGCTTAAAGTAGAAACTGTGGTTGGATCGAATAATGTTTTGCATTGCGAACACTCAGATGTTCTAGCAAAATCGAAAGCGGAATTTGCTACACAATAGAAGTATTTTTTGTCATTATTCTGATTAGCGGCGTCGTGGAACTCCTGTTGTGCAGAGTTAGCCTGGTAATAAGATTTACCATGTCTTTTGTGTTGTGATCTACCTCGGTTATAATTGTCTCTATAATTATTATTGCCTCTGTTATAACCCCTATTTGGGTTTGAATCATAATATTCATGATCATAATCATCACGCTCATTATATTGAGTATCCCTGTAATATTGGTTTTTTTGTCTCCATGAAGCACTTGGGTAGTTCCTATAGCTACTCCCTTTCCGAGAATTTCTAACATTATGGGTACCCCTCGCGTGTCGAGGACTATCAGCACGATTCCAGTTCTTCGAAGAAGAACTCTGATTTGAGTGGTTATCTTGGTTTTGATGCTTATTCCAATTAACCTTTTTATCAAATTTATTTTTAGCTCCTTGGAATTTGTGTGAGTAATTCTGATTATATTCTGTTGCCGAAGCAACTGGCATACTCTCTTTAATGTTAGAGTTACTAAGAATCATGTCAGGGTGTGCCGTGGCATACTGGTCACAATATTCTTCCATTTGCTTTAATGTACTAGGTTTACGCTCATGTAAGAACTCTAGGAATGATTTATTTACCGAAGACATGACCTTGTCTCTTAGCAATAAATCCGTAAGACCATCAAATGTTTTCTCTGTTTTGGATAATACAATCCATCGTGAAAGTGTAATTCGTGCTTTTGAGATGAATTCTGAGAATTCTACACCTACCTCAGGTCTCATTGTTTTAAACAAAAGACGATAACCTTCCTCAGACAGCTGATATCTCTTCATCAAAGCTGCCCTAACAGCATCATAATTATCCTTGTCGGCCTCTTCGACGAAATATAACTTACTCAGAGACTCCCCTTTTAGATTTTCAGACAACTGATTCACATACTGTGATTTGTCAACATTATGAGCACGACAAGCACGTTCAAATCTATCAAGCCAGAATGCTATATCATCACTGGCAGAGTTGAACGCTGGTACCTTGACCTTGTACACAAAGGGTTTACCATTACCACTAGATGCCTGATTAACATTACTCATACTTGTCAATTTTAATTTCTCTAACTCAAATTCATGTTCTCTTATTGCTTTTCTCTCTTTAGCTTCTCTATCTAATCTTTTCTGTTCTGCAGCAGCTTCTAATTTCTTCTGTTCTGCAGCAACTTCTAATTTCTTCTGTTCTGCAGCAACTTCTAATTTTTTTTGTTCAGCTGCAGCAGCAGCAGCAGCTTCTAATTTCTTCTGTTCTGCATCAAATCTCATTTCCTCCATTTGCATCTGCAATTTCTTTAGTTCAGCAGCAGTATCAGCTTCTTTTTCTAATCTTTTTTCTTCAGCTAGAGCTTTCCTCTCTTTAGCAGCAGCAGCAGCAGCAGCTTTTCTCTCTTCAGCAGCAGCAGCAGCTTTTCTCTCTTCAGCAGCAGTTTCTAATTTTTTTTTCTTCTATTTGAAGTTTTCTCTCCTCAGCCGCAGCTTTTTTTTCCTCAGCAGCAGCTTTTCTCTCTTCAGCAGCTAATGCTTTGTCATATTGAGCAACAGAACATTGTTCTAAGTCTTTTCCAGTCTTATCAAGAGATTTTCCTTGTGCAATGAAATAATCTAATGTAGACATTTGTCTTCTTAAATCAGAAACCTGAAAAAGTAAATAAATTACCTTATTTCACTTTAATGGGAGACAAGTCTATACCATAGACTTAGTCTTAGTGAAAACTTGTATGGTTTATAATACCCAATGATAACTTGAGTACCTGTGGACAACAATAACTGTATCTCAAATACTGTGGGAGACAAGCCTTACAAAGGTCTTGTATACCTTAATGTAATCAATGATCACTTGAGTACCTGTGGAAAATAATATTTCCCTTTTCCAATCACTTTGGGAGACAAGCCTTATAAAGGTCTTGTACACTTTGTTTTATAACAATAACAATCATAAAGTACTGATCTGTACTATACTATAAGTGTATTCCACTATACCTCATATGTCATATGTCAACTAAAGACATTACAAAGGACAAACAAGAAAAGACAATCTGAAAACATTTGCAGAGATCAAATTAAATTAAATAGGAGAAATGAAAAAAAAATGATCACAGAAACCGTGATGATAACTGCAATAAGATAACAAGACAAATAACGCCACAGTGTATAAACATAAGGGTGTAAAGAACTGAAATGAAAGGAAAGATGAGACCTACAATTATACAAACAAATCAAACAAAAATAAAGAACAGAAAAAATGTTACAAATACAAATATGAAACAGTCGTCACAACTAACCAAATATATTTGCAAACTATGTTGCATGCAAATTTCAATTAAGAAATTGCTCCCTATAGAACGCCAGAACAAGACCAATATTACTCGGTATTTCCTGTTCTAGTCACCTCCCATCCAGGCCCGCAAAGACATAACAATCACACATATAAACAAATAATATATAAACATAAATATATATAAATCATCAATGTGTGTATCATATCATGCAATGTGTTGTAGTTGCAATGTATAGTACTGTATGCTCAGTTTTAATAAATTAGACTACCACTTTATTGAGTAATAGATTTGCATTCTAACTATTACACTGTCCAATTTTTTTGAGCACATTAGAAGATCCACCGATGAAATTTGCACTTTATGTTCAACAATGCTCTTGTATTACAGCAGGATAAACAATCACTGGTTTAGAACACTGACTGTATTGTGCCAAATGTCAACAAGTGCTGACCCAGATATTGCTACACTTGTCAGAACAGGTCAAACTGACATTGATTGTATAGCTGTCCTACTGGTGTTGATGTGGTCAAACAAATGTTCTTGTAACTGTAAAATGTGATTCTCAACACAAGACTGCGTAGGCTGGACCCAGGGATCGGGCTCACCACTGTACAGTTGCTTTATGTTCACAGTTTATTATATTGTGAAACCACGATAAGGAGTTTCTATCAAAATTTAGATCTCTTTGCCACTGTCCGAATAATAAGATACATGCCCCGTTCTTTGGACAGTGATTCAAAAATACGATGACAGGAATGTAACATGGCCGCCTTCCTGAGTTGTCGCTCACTCGCTCACAGGAGGATATATATATAAGCCAAAGTTAATTTGCAATACATATGCATAATTTCATAAAGTTCCTCCATACAGATCTACCGTAATCCAGTTACCTCACGTAGACATAATTACAGTATGGAGCCCGTCATCTCCGTCGATACAAACTTGACCCTAGCGTTGCGAAGCACAAAATTCCAGCTAGGCCTAACCGACCTGAGATCATCAAAACAGGGACTGGAATTACCTGGAGTCCGAATCATACATGGTACCGTACATTAGGAGAGTCTCTAACACAACTCTAGTAGAGACACAATCTCCTATAGAAGAAAAACCACTTCGTAAATCATTTTTACTGAAGAATATACCAGCCCTGGAAAAATGCGTACCCGCCATTGTCACGGTACATCGGAACTCATCACGACTCCACAAGACAACTCCTACTTCCGCTACAGCGGCGTAACAAGAATATAGTCCTGCCTACCCATCAAAAATATACAATATAGGACTGATTCTACTTGTCCTAATAATATGTAATACATATGAATTCAGGCCATAAACATAATAAGCAAATTAATCTATTTTCTGGCCCTAAGAAATAGGTACGGACATGGGTGTCGTATCCATGCGCCGAATTAATATCAAGAATGATTACTCCTATAATCAAAAGGGTAAAACAATTATGGATTATCTAGCCTTCCCCATAGACAGCATTTTCATACACAAATGAATGAATGTCTATATCTTTTCCATATTAAATAGCCATATCGATTTTTGTAATATGTGCGTCAAAATATGCACGCAACAGATGCAGCATGAGGAAAGAGAGAAACAGAGACAGCATGAGTTGGCTCTTAAAACTCTAGAATTCCAAAGTCGTGGCGCTGCCTCTACCTCCAGCAATGGAGAGTCTTCTCCTCATTCTTCCTTAACTGATCCTTCTAACACACAATCTACTCATCTCACTGCTATGTCTTTTCCGCTAGAATCTTTTCCTTGTCCAAATGAGAAGATTGACACATGGCTAGAAAAATTTGAGAAAATTGCAACCCTGTACGGTTTAGAGAGGTCGCGTTGGTGTATGAAACTTTCCCAGGCCCTCAAAGGTTCTGCGTATGATGTTTACGCCAAACTGGAGACCAGCCAACAAGACAACTATGATGTGTTGAAGAAAGCGTTACTGGAGCGCTTCGAAATGAATGCTCGCAAATTTTTGCAACTGTTTCGCAACAGCAGGAAGAAGAGCTCTGAAACTTTCCAGCAGTTTTCATCTCGTTTGAAGGGATATTTGACAAAGTGCCTTGAGCTTTCACAGCTCCCCTCTACCTATGAAGGTCTGGAGGAATTTGTTTTAACAGAACAAATAAAGAACACTTTGTCTGCTGATACCCGGAGATTTCTAGCTGAGCAGGGGGCAGAAAAGCTCGAAGACATCTTAGAAACGTCTGAGCGATATCACAATGCGCTGGCTGAACTACCGGCCACAAAACGTAAACCGACAGAAGAGCATTTTCTGAAATATAATCTAGACCAATCTTCTCATATTCCTCATGTTTCTAACCAAAATAACCACAGAGAAACTGGATCTCAAAACCCCCCTCCTGAAAAATCCAAGTTCTACAAAAACAAGTACCCCAACCACAGTAAACAGTCTGATCAACCCAACCGCCCTACATGGCAGCGCAGCCAGAAAGGACAAGGTGGCAAAGGGAGAACCCCTGAGCACGGGACTAATGATCAGAGTGAGCACACCGAGCCTAAACGCATCGGATGCTTGCTAACAGTCTCGCAAGGCGGAATTATTGACAGTGATTCCCAACCTGTAGGGGATACACCCTCAACGCGAGGTACTGTTATTATGAACGGTTCTCAAACTTCTTGTTTATTTGACACGGGGCTTTCGTATGATTGCATTGTTGCCAGAAACCTGGTTAAACCCGGTCAAGAGACAGGAGAGACCGTCCAACTTTGTGGAGTTCGTAAGAGTGATGCACCTACAGCGCTTCCCATTGCATTGGTGGAGATCCACTCTGATTTTGTCAGAGGTGTGATCAAAGCGGCTGTTATGGATGACCCCATCTACCCAGTCATACTTGGCGGGAGATACGTGTGTATTGGGAAACCGGAAGAGCCGATTGTGGCAGCAGTAACTACAAGAGGGCAAACCAAGAAGGAACGGGAGCCTGCGCCTAATTTGTTACCCATGGAACTTAAAGAAGCGCAACAAAAGGACCCTACTTTGGCACCCTGCTTTAGGAAACTGCCCATGGCTAAGGAACCCAAACAGCACGGGACATTTTTTCTAAGGATGGCTTACTTTATCGCAGAATGGGCAAGCCTGACCAAGGTTACAACCAGCTCCTAGTACCGAAACAGTACAGAAGCCAAATCCTAGAAATGGGGCACTCTCTTCCCTTCAGCGGACATATGGGACAGAACACCACCAACCAACGGATAACCACTCATTATTGGTGGCCAGGAGTAAATACTGAGATTATCAGGTATGTCAAATCCTGTGCCCAGTGCCAACGTGTGTCACCCAAGCAACGGGCACCCCCAGTCTCTTTGGGTGAAATGACAATAGTGGGAACACCATTCGAACGGGTTGTGATCGACATTTTAGGACCCTTGGAAAGGACTAAAAGAAGGAACAGTTTTATCCTGACTTTAGTCGACAGATGCACTATGTGGGCCGAAGCTATACCGCTAACATGCACAGATTCGAAGCACGTCGCAGAAGCCCTAGTGCAGATTTTTACACGGTTGGGATTCCCTCAACAAATTTTGACGGACAATGGATCCCAATTCCGTAGCCTGTTAATGGAGGAGATCTTTAAGATCTTGAGGGCCAAACACATCCACACCAGCCCGTATCATCCGGCCGGAAATGGGCTCGTGGAACGTGTTAATGGAAACCTCAACATGATGTTAAGTAAACTGGCACAAGTGAAACCTGAAGATTGGGATCTTTGTATTCCTGCAGCTTTATTTGGCTACAGAGAATTTCCTCATACTTCCACAGGATTTCCGCCAGCTACGCTTTTATTCGGCAGACCCATTGAAGCCTTACTTTGGTCGCTGACTGACCAGAAGGCTGATGAGACAGTCGTCTCAGCAAGTAAATATGTGTCGGAGTTAAAGGAAAGGTTGAAACTAGGATAGGACCTAGCAACGACCAACTTTAAGCGAGCACGCACAAAGCACGCTAACCGATACAGGAAAGTCGCGAAAGAGAGAGAACTGGAAGCAGGAGAGAAAGTTTTGGTGTTACTCCCTACCGGAAACAACCAACTGAAGATCGGATGGCAAGGGCCGTTTACCGTCCTGAAAAAGATTTCTAAGGCTAACTACCAGATCTCTATTCAAGGAAAGGAAAAGGTTTTCCACTTAAATCTGCTAAAGAAATTCGTGGAAAGACCAGTGCCGACCTCCGACCATCTCCTGACGATCGCCAAAACTGACGAAGATGACGATAGTGGCAGGGATATTCCACTGCAATCACACGAAATCTTTCAAAAATGTCAGAAGCGGCGACGCTCTTTCAAGCGCGCATGGGAGACATTCCAGAGAAAGGAAACTTTGGGAGTAGACTTGAGTAGGAATTGGAGGGAGATGGAGGGGGGAGATGAGATGGAAGAAGACAGACACCCTGAAGCTACGGATATAGGAAATTTATTCCCATAACGTAGACATGGAGTGATTCCATATCTTAAAGGGGGGACGTACTGTCACAGAGAGTTTATTGATCTTAAATTGCCTATATCTTCTTCTTTTTCTTTCACCCGTATCCTCTATTTATTATCACTCTTTTATCCTTTTTGTGCTTTTCACATTCGTTCGTTTGCGACTATATACATTACTATTTTCCCATTCTAACGTTTACCTGTTTCTTTTCTAAAAAACTGAGAACGCAGTTATGACGTAACGTGTCAGCCCTACACGAGACGCAGCGTGTTAGAATGCATTCCGTCAGACAGGGGAACAGACAGCTGTCTACAGTTTCCCCTGGGACAGTGTTTCTTCGGCTAAGTTTCTGGGCCTGAAGTGTGAGAATTCACTCCGTCAGACATGATGAGGAGACATTTGTCTGGTAGTTTGCATCTGACATGTAGTTTCCAAGGTAGATTCTCAGTGTCAGGTGATATGACACTCACGCTCCACGGCCAATTTTGGCGTAAGGTGCGAGAAAGCAAAGTGTCAGTTATGGTTCTCAGGATGAGTTTCTCGGGGAGATGTGAAAAACTGCTTCTGCACTGGAGACGGGTTGTCTGAGATTCGCAACTGACACGCGCTCTCTCGGTCAGTAGGTGGCAGTTACGGCATGCGTTTAAGTGTTAAACGTAAGTGTTAAAGACGGAAAGGGGAGAGGACTTCGTTTTGCGAAATTAAACGTTTACCTCTTTGTCTGGTAATAGATATAACTAGAGTTTGAAACTAGATTTTCATTCTTGCCCCTAAATTTTGCAGTAGACAGATCGCTGTGCTAGATCTTATATCTGTGTTTTGGCGAAGTCTGAGTTTCTTGGCCATTTTGCCGAGCTCTAGACTACCATTAGATTGCAGTATTCTAGTTCATGGTTTAGTCTGTAGTTCTGTGTGGGGAGGTAAATATTATATATATTATATTCTAGTATTTTGTGAAGTGTTTAAAGTGTTAAATCGCTTACTTTATTTCGCTAGTTATATTTGGTGCAGAGCGCTTAATTTATATAGTCTGTATTATTTTATAGTGACGAGTTACAGTGGAAAACAGAAATTATATTTCTAGCTTAAACTCAGTCGGCTATTAAGGAATTTAATTTTACTGCTAAAATAATCAGACGAGAATAAATTTTTCTAACTAACTTATAATGCTAGATGCTTCATGAGTGGTGACGGAACACGAAGGTATTCCTAATTCATGATGATTGATTTTATGTATATAACTTATTTCTCAGGAAGGTTTAAATGATAAGTCAAGCGGTACGCTTACAGTTTTAAAAAAATGTAAGTTATAGTGAGTACATAATATGTAAAATATTTCATATGTGGTTTTTCTTCCCTATTCAGTGAATACTGGGGTAACCCAAAACTTTGCCGGCGTTTAAGTACAGAGACATACCTGTGAGAAAACATAAACATTTTTTATCTTTTAACCACGTGGGTTTACAAGTTAACACCTGTCTGACAGTGCGTGTGTCGTCATTAATAGACAGAGAACAACTCTCACTAACGGGTTTTATTAAAGACTAAATGTTTTATACTGGGCCTGTGAGCCAGATCAGATTTTCTGCACAAACTCTATGTACAAATTTAGCCGTTATGGCAAGTAACATATTCACGTCAGTAGCATTCTGACGGAGTTTCGACTAGTGGTGTGGTGACCAAATATAGTCCTTTCCTGAAAGTAGACACCGATCTGACATTCCTCAATTCTAGAAACCTAAGCTATTGACACTGTTCTCGTTGTTAATGTTTCGTGCCTGGACAATTTTAATGTGACCTAAACAGACATCCGAAAAATAAGAACACCCAAGGAGTCGTTCCCGGAAGCAGAGAATTCATCCTGTCTTTTTGGAACTGGGGATTTCTTGGTCAAAAACTGCCCTTGACGAGTCTGTAGGTGAATGTCCCAAAAAATTGTATTACCAGAAGTGGCTATCTAAGCTGTGAGTATGAACATGTGCACGTGTGCTCGGCTGAATGAATAAAGTGAATGCAGGACGGAGTGATTTTTTTATTGTTGTAATTGGGCACCCATTTTGCTATCTTAACTTTCTGTATTCAAGTATTGCTAATCATATTTCCCTTAAAATAGAACAGAGATATCAAGTCTGTCCATACCTTAAGAAGGGGATATATTAGACCTAATCCTATGTATCCTTGTTTCCTTGGGGGCTATCACTTTCTTCCAACAGGACTGTGGGCATACCTAGAGGGATAAGATCTAACGGTGGGTCTATCATTTCTTGTAGCAATTCCTTGTTTTTTTTTTAATGACTATGTGTATATGCTTTGATGTAATTTCTATGTGTTGTGAAGAAATTTTAGATGATAATTAAAATTTCTCTTGAAATTAATCAGCGTGTTGGTCAGCTCGTTCTAGAATATTTATATAATCATTTGTTATAGTTTTCCCACGTCTGTACGTCTAACTGTCATCATATATGTGCGTGCACGTGAGTGGTTATATATATATATATATATATATATATATATATATATATATATATATATATATATATATATATATATATATATATATATATATATATATATATGTTTAGACTGTCTGACTCCTCGAAAGCTGTCGTAGAAGATAGGTGAGAGAGAGAAGATTTCTCGATCTCAGAGACAGCCTCTTAAATCACATTCTACCATCTCACTCGTGGAAATCTATTGCTATTACTACTTCTCACTGTGACTATCACTTATTCTAATCTATTCAGAAGGAACCAACCCAAGTCTTAATTCCCCTATCAAAAAAATCTACGACAAATACCAAGACTGGAAACGTACAGGACCAGGACAGTATTTGAGCAACGTTAAAACTTAAAAGTAAACCTGCATTTTAAATACAAAGTCTGGAAACCTAAGGAATTGGATCACCCGTCATAAAAGGATTACTAAAGTTTCCCAGGCCAAGTGATTCACAGAACACCTGTCTTAAGAGGATTACGAAAGTTTCCCAGACCAAGGGACTTGCAGAACACCCGCCCTAAGAAGAATTACTATAATTTTCCAGACCAAGTGATTCGAAAGCATCTAACTAAAGTGCTATGCCATCCTAAACTGTGCGAGGAGATTGTATAACCCATACTTGGGGTACGTGTCCACAGTTATTTTACAAATGTGAACTAATTTGACATGTTTTTCTTGCTACGTGGTTATACATATGAGGTTGGCAACCTCAACATATGAAAATTGTATATTCATAAACTCCTACAGCACGCGCTGGGTTTGTTTTATGCTAATTCGCTCAGAAACGCGAAAGCAGCAGCGACCCCAGACTCCGACTGGAGCAGTGATGAGTGATGCTTACATCACATGTGCATCAAGTGTATCATATCAGTGTGTGAGATATATGTAACTTGTTAATGTTAGTTCAGGCCCAAATCATTGTTCGCGCTGTCCAAGCACATAGTTTCCCAGTTTATTACCTAGAAGAATAGTGGTGATTTCTAGTCATCTTTCCTGAGTTACGCTGCGCACACACAACAATTTAATTATTCTGGGAGATTAACAATGGTGGTTGAACAGCGAGCCCACAAATGTACTTAGCAGAGGCATTTGTTTCTTTTATTTTGTCTAAAGTTCGTAGAACCAAGCTATCAGAATGTTGTGAGTTAGAAGTAGGGACTCAACACTAACCTCAAAAATTGGACAAGTTGTGTGAAGAAGAGCCCGCATCACAGAAGAATTGACGTAACCCACGGCTGCAGGACTCACTTAAACAAGTTAAGTGCTTGTAAAAGGCACCAGCAATCGGACAGAAAACTCATGCTTTTAAAAATATATCCTCCACCTAAGTCTCGGTGAAGACAAATTGGATTCCCATATAAAATTCACCATCATTTCATTTATTTTAAACTAATTGAATAAATAGGTTACATGTTTGTTTTAAAACTAAACAATCAAAGTTGATTCAGTTATTATACGTATGAAAGCAAACGTATGAGCAAGACACTTTAACATATATAACTATTTATACATGTACTGCAGCAATACAGACAAAGCTGGTGTGACAGATAGTGACATTGGAAAAAAAAATACACAAGGCAAGAGCAGCTTTTATTGCATTGGGCAATGTACAGAGATCTAAAGCAAAACAAACGGTTTAACACAAAAATCAGAATTTTCAACTCAGATATCAAGGCTGTCATATTCTATGACTGCGACACACGGAGAACAGAACAACAATCTCCAAGTTATAGGTTTTCATATATGGATGCTTGCGAAGAATAGATGGATTAAAATGATATGACACAATCACAGATCTTGATAACAAGACCAAAGCTCTAACCACTGAGCTATGGTGGCCCACCCGATGAATTGGAAACACCTTGAGCTGATGACACCCGATAGGAGGACTTAGCATTCTATTTCATTTTCTGCGTTCAGTTTATAGTCATGCGAAATCTTAAGGCCTGACGCCTGGACGAAGTACAGTTTTTTCCAGGTCAGCGTAGCCGTCCCTTACCTTCTGCCTGAGCTCGGAACCCTCTGTCCAGGTCATTTCATTTTCTGGCAATTACAAATTCACAAGAGTATTTTACTCCTAGGGATTAAAAACATTGACTCTCTGGGTCCGCGGTAGCAGCAAAACAGAAGTCCTTGGAAGAATTTGGAGAAAAGCTAGAAAAAAGATGTGCAAGAAAACCAGAAATTTTTCTATAAGACCCTAAAGAACACGAGGAAGGAAAAACAATGCCCTCTCAAATTTATAAAGGACAAGCAAGGCAAATTGCTTACTGCCCCGAAAGAAGTAATGGAAAGATGGAAAGAATATTTCTCAGAACTCCTTGATGGTGAGCAAGGTCAAGCATCAGAAATGATAAATACTAGCACAGAAGAGGAAACCAATGGTGATGAAGATGACATAAAGGTGGAAGAACTGAAGGCAGCACTGGAGAAAATCAAGATGGGCAAAGCAGCAGGGCATGATGGTATAACATCAGAAATGGTTAAGTACATGGGAGCATCAGGCGACCTATTACTCTTAAGGTCCTACAGGCAGCGTGGTACAACAAGACCATGCCAGGGGACTGGGAGATTGCCATCATGGCACCAATTTTCAAAGGGGTGACAATCGACAATGTGGAAACCATGGAGGCATATCCCTTCTCAGTGTCCCTGGTGGAATCTGCTCTGGAGTCCTGGGGCAGAGACTCCGACGCCTATCTGAGCCACAATTGGATGAGGTCCAGTGCGGATTCCGAGAAAACCGAAGTACTCAAGACCTAATCTTCACACTCAGACAGCTGAGTGAAAAAGCCCTTGAGTATAAGAGTGAGATCCATCTTTGTTTCATAGATCTGGAAAAGGCGTTTGACAGGGTCCCCTGGAGCAAACTTTGGGCCTGTTTGGCAAGGAAGAACATTCCAGCACCTCTGATTCATGCTATACAAAGCTTCTACAAGTCTTGCAGAAATTATGTGAGGACAGCAAACCATAAGTCAGACGAGTTCAGGACCACCACTGGTGTAAGGCAAGGTGATATCCTGTCACCTTATCTTTTCATATTCCACATGGACGATGTTATCAAGTCATGTAAGGAGAGAACAAGAAAGTATTCAGTGGGGTATTGGAAGATGAGACAGGTATGTATTTCAGAGCTGGCATTTGCTGATGATGTTGCCCTGATTGCTAAATCAGAGGCACATCTCCAATCCAACCTGCAAGTATGGAAGGAAGAGCTGGAGAAGAGAGGGATGGTCATAAGCAGCTCTAAAACTAAATCCATGGTGATACCACGAGAAGAAGACATCAGATTAAGCTGGGAGAACAGGTCCTGGAGCAGGTCGACTACTTTAAATATCTCGGAGCTATTATAGACCGAAAGAGAGGCATCAAAGAAGAGTTGGCCACTCGAAAAGCTGCAGCTGGGATACTTTTTCAGGCCATAAATCGAGGATTCCTCAGCAAGATAGAGGTTGGTAAAAAAAACGAAGATGGCTGCATACCGCTCCACCTATGTCCCAGTCTTGACATATGGATGCGAGTCATGGGCAATGACTACAACCCACAAAAGCCAGATCTAAACCTCAGAAATGAGGTATCTGAGGAAGGTGGTTGAAGTAACAAGAAGAGACATGGTCCGCAACCAGACGATACGTCAAGGCCTAAAATCCCACCCGCTGCAGACCCAATTAGAACAGTCCCAACTAAGATGGTTTGGCCATGTCTGCAGAATGGGAGAAGATCGGCTACCACGACAAGCATGGGAAACAAAGAGCCAAAGATCCAGACCCCCAGGACGACCCAGAGTCCGCTGGGAGGACAACATTAGACAATCTTTGAAGGACGGAGGACTAGAATGGAACCAGACCAGGAGGAAGACAGCCGATAGGATAGTCTGGCGCTCTCTCTTCCAAATCTCTACACCTCACGGTAGAAGGGGAGCTACTAAGTAAGTAAGTAAATTATTTAACCCTGTCATATTTCTGCCATTATGTGAGAGAAAGATCAGTGCTTACTTAGGTCTATGACATCAACAAACTCATACATTATAAATATTTGAGTGATCTGTAAATATGCAAATAACAGTTATTGTCACAGAAAATGGAAATGCATTTAAAATATCTATTAGAAATAACTTACTCGCTCAACTGAACCCTCACTATTTTGCAACCACAAGGTAGCCTCGGTTGATGCCCGTCGGCTTCTGCTTCGACCGATAGCTACAAGTAGAATGACTTATAATTCCCTCCACATGTTCCTCATGCCTCCCCCCCCCGGCGCGGGGGTGGGGGACCTATGGGGGTGGCCTCATTCCACCTGCACACACACACACACACACACACACACACACACACACACAGGTTCGTGTAGTTTATGTTGGTTGCAGGAATATCAAATTCCTTCCTTTAGCTGGTCCTAGTGTTTTCAATGTGCAAGGCAGGTAGAGTTCCTTCCGTTTCCTTGATTTACACACATCTGATGTGTGACCCAAAGGGTCAATTCCAGGCTGTTTGCTCGGCTGGGAATACTATACACAGAATTTGCCCCTCCAGGTACCGTGTCAGGAAGATGTATCTGTCTTGGTCGTGAGAATCATGAGCTAGCGTGTACTGTGTAATATAAGACTAGAGAGAGAGACTTTTAGCATTATAAGAATGAAAAAGATATCTGAAGAGAACGGGTTTCTTGTGTAGTAATAGGAGAGATTTGTAGAGGAATAAAATAATAGACAGAAGAAAAAGTCGGTGAGAAGTCGTTACACGACATATGTACTCTCCTGAAAATAGAAAAAGTGTGACGGTGTGTATTAAATCAACAGACAATCAAGATACTCTTCTGTCCAGTGTCATTCGGGAAACGGATTTAACTCGTCATTTTTCTATTTTAAAAAATAACCTCAGAATGTACGTTTCTGATTGTTTTTTTGAAGATAAAATTTTAATTTAAAGTATTGCAGACTTATTATTATGGATCAAAATGATGGCTAAAAGGAAGAGACGATCGCGTCATTCCCAGCAAGCAAGCGAGGCTATAGGAGAAGCAGCAATGTAATATGTGTAACAAAAACAACACACTAATTAAAAACCTGCCAATTTTGGCGGGTTGTTGCTAGTATATGAAGAGTTAAGAAAGAATGAAAACAGAAGAGTATGGAAGAATAAAAACAGAAGAGTAAGAACGAATAAAAACAGAAGAGTAAAAAAAGAATGAAGACAGAAGAGTAAGAAAGTATGAAAACAGAAGAGTAAGAAAGGAAGAAAACAGAAGAGTAAGAAAGGAAGAAAACAAAAAGAGTAAGAAAGAATGAAAACACACAATAAGAAAGAAAGAATTAAAAACACAAGAGTAAGAGAGAATGAAAAAAGTGTTGTCAAATATCACTTTATTGCAGGGTTCCCGCGAAATAGTCATCGATTGGTGACCCTATGCCTGTTATTAAAGGGGTGAGTTGCCAATGTTTCTGTTGTTTTTTTTTGGGATGCCTAGCAGGCCGTTGTCAGTTGATTCGTTGATAGCCGGAGGTTGTTCGTCGGAAGTGTATTATTTTATTCGCATAAGGGAATTACGTTTGTAAAGGGGATACAATTCATTACCTTAAAATTTGTGAAAAAAATAAATAGTTTATTTTCATTTTTGTTGCCTCATTTGTTCTTAAACACGTAAATTTCTTCTCACCGTAATATTTTTGTCATTAACTTTGTTATGAATTCTTCGCTTATTTATATATTTTTATCAAATGTATAAAATATTAAAAGTCTATACAATTTATAAACACTTTATTGTCTTTACTGTAGCTTCTAAATGTGTTAACATGTCCACATCTCTCATCATTTTCACGGACCTCAACCTTTCGGAAGACAGCACTATAGTAAAACGAACGTCCTTTTCAGGGCGAACGCAGCCGTCGGAATTCACTAAAATGACTCGTACCAAGCCACAAGCAAAAAAGAGGAAAGTCTATAGAAGCCCTCAAACACTTGTCAGCAGCAGCAGACAAGAACCTGCAAAGAACAAAGAGAGTCAGTCGGGGAGCATGATTACTCCAACAACTAGCGTCGTGGCCGATCCCTTTCAGAAGCCGAACAACGCAGCCAGTGACACGAACGATGAGCAACCCAAAGCGTCGAAGGCAGAGGACAACCAGACTCCGAAGCCGGGCAAAGCAACACCACCGATAAAACAAGATGTCAAGGCGGCGGCTCCACTGTGTAGTGAACAGACAACATCTACAAATCAAGGCCACATAACTTCATCAACAGAGGGTAACAATGCCATGAAACCCGACAAAATAAATCCACCACCAAAACAAGATATCATAGTCGAGTCTCCATCATACAGCGACCAGGCAGCATCGGAAAAACGAGATCAGAGGCAGACAACCAACCAGAATGTGAATCCGTCCAGCAGACCACACACTCAAACTGAGACAGATGTCGGAAGGTGCCAGCTCCGCAAGCAGAGAAATGCTGTTTCTCACCAGACACTACAGGAGAGAACCATAAAGATCACTCAGATGTCAGGAAGTGAGGCCTCGCTCAGGGCCCTACCCGACAATAAAGTGATCGGTATCCTAGAGGCAATAACGGGCAGGAGAAGCATTAATAGAGCTGCAAGGCACGAAAACGGTGTTATAATATCGCTAAATAACACGGAGAAGACAACAGAACTGATGGTCGAACTAGAGTCCGGACACAAAGAAGTCCAGCTGCCCCACCAGATGAAAGTGACTATGGAGATCTTCAAGAAGACCAAAAAGATAGTGGTAAGAGGGATCGACAACAATCGGTCTACACAAGAAGTCCACAGCCGCCTGCAAACAGAAAACAAAAATATCAAAATAACACAGGTGGAAAGACTGAAGACATGGGACAAGAAGGACACAAACCTAGTTATCCTTACTATTGAAGGGACTTCAAGACCGAGACAAATAAACCTAGACGACAGATGTCGAAAAACAGAAGAGTACATCCCTCCTGTTATGCAGTGCTCAAACTGCCAGCAATTTTCACATACCAAGAAAACTTGCAGGAGAGAGACAGTTTGTCGGTACTGTGCGGGAAATCACGCATACAACGAATGTCCTGAGGCGAAAAAAGATACCAACTATAAAGAACGCAATTCCAACAGAACCTGCGCAAACTGTCTTGGGAACCACGGGGCAAGATACCGTGGATGTCCAATCTTCTATAAGACAAAGGCCATACTGAAGGAATCGGTAACAAAAAACATCTCCTTCAGAGAAGTAAGAAACCGAGTGGCTTCAGGCGACACTGTCAAACAGGAACAGCACACAAGAGCCCAGCTGGTAAAACTAACCACAGAGATGCGAGACATAAAACAACAACTCAAAGTTGAGACGAACAAGCAACACAACGAAGACTCAGATGCCATAAGAGACGAAACAATAGGAGCCTTACAGAGCACCCAGGCAATGTTACAGGAAATGAAATCCATCAAACACGAGATAGAAGTCGACATCGCCAAACTCGCAGAGCTAAAGGAAGAGAACGAAGAAATCCTCAAAAGAATTGAAACAGAGAGAAGGATCGCTGAGGATATCCTTACAAAAAGTAGAGAACAAAACAAAGAAACTAAAGACAAAATAATAACCGAAATCGTAGAAGTACTAACAAGACATCAAGAAAGAAGAAAAGAAGCGGAACACCAAATAATCATCAAAACCATAATGGACATCTTACCAAAGATAATAGCAACAGCCATAGAACAACACGTAGCCAAAACAGACAACGAATAGTAGAGACCGAACAGGCAGCCAGTGGTCCTTTTCAGGACCAATCACCTCCAGGACTAGGAACGTGATACCAGCACAGACATTAACACCCTATATACCCAAATATAACCTTTTGTAACCCGTAAGGCAGGATATGAACACCATGAGAACGCCACGACACCATAAACAGACAAGCAACTAAGAGGTATCCAGACAGTCAGCTAGTGGTCCTTTTTAGGACCAGTCCTTTTCAGGACTAACAACCGGCTAGCACCCAAGAAACTTAATACAATATATACCCCAATTATAACCAACTTTCAGGTTGAACAGGGTATAACAGCAAAATAGTAGACAAAGGAACGAACGAACGAACGAACGAATGATATATAATATCAAAAAATCCGCAAAAATTTTATCTAGAGGGGAACGGACTTTGCTGATCCCCGAAAATCAATGGACACGAAAGTTACACGCATGCTTCTTTTTCTTCTTCTTAACTTTCACCCACTCTCCCTCCTTTCCCACCAGTGTTGCGGAAGGTTTTGTATGTGTGATGATGATAGTGCTAGAGTAGAAATAGTATTCTCTCCAGAATGTGTGAGGCCCAGTGACAGAGAAGTACACTGGTATCACTCGATAGTCACGAAATATTCAGAGAACAGTCAGATCTTACTGCGCCACCTCCGCTATGTGACCACCTGATATTTATAACAATTCAGCGAAACTCAATATAAACTATATTGAATGAATAAAGCTGGTGAATACAATTTATATATCCTCTTTATTTACATCTATCTAATTGTGGTTATTGTGTGTGACTGTTGATAAAAAAATGTATATTTACATAAAAACCAAAGTGGTGAAATCAATTACAGTTTCACAAGTTTAAAACTAAAATGTCATTTCTTTAGAATCTTCCAATTTGTTGGGTAAGAGACTTCTTCGCTGTCTTCACTTTAAAGCTTTCACTAGTTTATCATGCAAATTGTCATCATAAAACTCTGCTTGACAGTTATCACTTCTTGGTGTCATGGAATATTCTAATCCACATATATAAATTATCAAGTAAATATAAAGCCTAATAAATACATATAATAAATAAAGAGAAGAGCAATGGTAAAGAACAGTGCTGTCACAATGACTGTGCTCGAAATCCCCCTTGTTTTATGCTTCGTCTGCAAATTGTAACGCTTTCACGTTGATATAAAAGCTTACTGTATTATTACCCGCTTTCTTCAATGAAACGTGTGCTGTATTTCTTGGAAAAGCATTGAGAGGCCCTGCGTAATGACCTAAATTAATCCTAACATTAATTATACTGCGTTACCAAAACGAACGAACAGATGGACAAAAGGATAGAGAGAGAGGGGAGGGCTGAAAATCAGGAACGCATGCAACACGCGTCGCGCGGTTCACAAATGCTGCCATCACGCGTGTAAGTCTACATGCACTAATTTTTTTTCAGACGGACAGTGATAAAATACACTACCCTTTCCCAGAGTTAGGTTTATAAATCATAAAAAACTCTTATTAGAAAAGATAACATTAGATGGGTTTACGGTTGAAAACATAACAGTACCCAGACAGCACATCTTCGAAACAGGAGGTAGAAGAAATTGCATATTTTGAATGCAGCCACGTAGCTCCTTTAAATTTGTATTTTTGGGTTCCTTAGGGCTTGCTGACAAATAATATGTAAAACGTTACGCAAATAGTCCAGGAATTAATAAATTATACCCAAAATAAAATATTGGGGGTGCCTGACAGCATAAAATCATTTCTGCTCATAAGATTTTTTTTAAACGTGTTTGAAAAAAATTTACGTTACAGAAATAGCCTACCATGTAAACTCCAAATTGATTGGAGCGCAACAAATGAAAGCCTAACCACGATTGGTCGGGCTATAAATACTATCTTGGTTGTTAGGGGAAACGGGGGAAAGGTAACATTTTTTCAAACACTTGTCGAAACGGGGCTCATTGGTCAGACTCGCTGATATACACACTTGGGAGCGTTAGTTCGAAACCACTTGTCTAAATAAGATTGATAAAGCATCAGTGCGTTGAAGCCAGCTTATATTTGGCTAAATAAAAGCCTGGAAGAAGCAGATGGGAATTTGTGCCAGTTTGTGCCAGAATTCATTGCTAATCAACGTATCTGTGTTTATTCGTATGAATTGTGGTAAGCTTGAACCATTCAATATCTTTTAATGAAAATTGAATGTGAATTGTTGATTTATGCCTGTATATATATGTGTAGTTCAGTGGCCAACGTGAGGTAAAGCCTGTAATGCTCCAGCCTGAACAGAGGGTGTCGGAGAGAAGTAAAACGGCATGGAATGGCCAAATAGTACACTGACACCTAGATGATTGACTAGAAAGAAATAATGCTGGAATTGCAGAGGCGTAGTAACCATTAAGAAGGGTAATACTGGAATAAAGTATTTCAAATGAAGCTGACAGTTGGCCTAATGCTCTGAACTCAATGTTTGTGCTGTGTTGTGATCAGTGTAACAAGAGAGTTTAAGTTAGTTATGAAGTAGAAGGTACATCCTTCTTGATTTCAGGGACAGTGGTCTTGATGGTACTGAGCAGCACCTGGTCAGAGCTTTGCTGAATCCAGAGTCGGACAGCATACTCCTTGGTCTTTTAGCTATCAGTGAGGTGTCTCCTGAGCCCAGAGGAGAATTCGAGCAGAGGAGTCCTTTCCTGCCGCCATCACGCCAGATAAGCGAATTGGCCAGCTGAGCTCAACATTATGTCCCCTCATCTTGAACTGACTTTGTAAAATTAACATTAAGAGGGGAATTTACTTGTCTTAAAATCAGGAACTGTGAACATCTCCAATACTAGTCCCTAAAGACAAACTATTGAAGTCATGATGACAAATACCAACAGAGCTTGAACAAAACAAAACCAGTATTACCTCATTTTACTACTACACAACTGACACACATAGAACATTTGTAATAATATATGTCACTACAATATTCATATTAAATACATTCTGTACATAACTTGTAATTTAAATTGATTGTGATTCCTGGTTCCCTTGTAGTTGAATCAGGACACATATTCATTCATGCCAGTAATGAATACATATTGTTATTTGAAAAGTTACGAGTGATTTCTTTAAGATATTCTCATAGAGTGTTATATGTATGTGAGTGTCACAGTGTTGTTAAGAGTAGTGGATTAAATTAAATTGTTTATCTGTCTGTTGTTGTGACTTACACTTCATCATACACATACCCTAGACACATAACGTAGTCATCACACTATTCCAGAATAATTCTGACTGAGATATATAGATATGTGGTAGCAAGTAAGGTTATCTATAATACACTACTCTTAATAGATATAGATACCTTCACAGCTGATCTCAGTCAGTACACTAAGTTCCCTATAAATATTTATAACATCCCACTTCACCACACTTGGGTGCACGATTGTCACAAATATCACTCAAATTCTATGATAACACTGACAAACAACATTTTTCTTTCTTATATAAGAATAAGTGTTCTTAGGTCAGTTTCTTGCGTTGATTTCAAATCTGAAATCCGTTTATCTCTATCACGTCGGGTTCTTAAGATATTTGTGAATAAATATATTTTTGGGAAACCGTTATTTGCTCCGTTTCATTTTTACTATATAACTTATTAAAAATTAATAAAAAGCAACATAATTCTACTTTTTATACTGCTAAAAGATGCATGACATATGTTACGCGATTTTTCGAATAGTTACTGTATTTTGAAATAATTCTGAGCAAAATATGGCTTCTAGAAGTTGTAGAAATTCGGCTGATCTGTTCTGTTACGTGTGCGGATATTTTACCGATGGTGTTGACCAGAAAAATTTTACACCATTACTAAAGAAAGCATATGAACTTTATTTCGATTCGAAAGTTGATGATGCAAATAAATCTTGGAAGCCAAATGCAGTTTGTTCAATACATTGGCAGGTTGGTTACGAAAATCGCCGAAGCATAAGTCGATTCCTTTCGGAGTGCCAGTAATATGGCGTGAACATACTGATTGTTACTTCTGCTTGACAAATATCCATGGTTTCACTTTTAAAACTAGAAAGTCTGTGGTTTATTCAAATATTGAATTGGTTTCGAAATCAGTGCCTCATGATCCAATCACGTGTCCGATCCAAGTACCACCAGAACAATATCCGTTGGACGTGAATGAACCATCAGAAAGTGATAGTTTACCTGCTTTAGAAACTAATTCTGACTCAGATTACATACCGGTGAATGATGGTGTTTACTTAATTAACCATTCAGAACTTTCAGATCTAACACGTGATCTCGCTCTTACCAAAGGACAAGCGGAATTACTCGCTTCGCGACTCAAAGAATGGAATCTTTTAGCGCCCAATACTCCGATATCTAAATTTCGTCATAGACACAGAGAACTTGTTCAATACTTTGAGATGGATGATGACATTTGCTATTGCAAAGATGTAAACGGTCATGAGCACATAGTCAACGAATGGCGATTTTTCATCGATTCTTCCAAGACTAGTCTAAAAGCCGTGTTATTGCATAACAGAAATTTATTTTCATCAATTCCAGTCGCCTACTCTGTTCATATGAAAGAAACTTATGACAATATGGCTATACGTTTGGAAAAAATAAAGTACAATGACTACCAATGGCGGATTTGTGGAGACCTAAAGGTCATTGCAATTCTCACGGGCATGCAGACTGGGTATACTAAATTTTGTTGCTTCCGATGTGAATGGGACAGCCGCAACAGACAGGAACATTATGCAAGAAAGGTGTGGCCTATCCGGAATCGTATGCAGCTCGGGCATAAAAAATGTAATACACGAGCCATTAGTTAACAAAGACAGCTTCATTTTACCACTGTTACATATAAAGTTGGGGCTCATGAAGAGTTTTGTAAAAGCGTTAGATAAAACGAGCAAAGCTTTCACTTATCTTCGAGAAAAGTTTCCGCAAGTTAGCGATGCAAAGATAAAGGAAGATATCTTTGTAGGACCTCAGATTAGGAAAGTTATTGCAGACAAACAATTCGAGAACTTGTTACATGGTAGTGAACGTCGCGCATGGATGGCATTCAAATCGATCGTCGATAACTTTCTGGGAAATCACAAATCTGTCGACTATGTTGCATATTGTTAAGCAGTGCATAGATGCATACAGAATTATGGGCTGTAACATGTCCCTCAAAATCCATTTGCTCGATTCGCATCTTGACTTTTTCCCTGACAACCTTGGCGAAGTCAGCGATGAACATGGAGAACGATTCCATCAAGATATCGCCGTAACGGAGTCACGTTATCAAGGACGGTGGAGTGTGACCATGCTTGCCGATTATTGTTGGATGCTTCATCGCGATGTACCACATGCCATTCACCGACGAAAGTCGACTGCAAAGAAATTCAAGCCTACATAACTGTTATACTTCTTGTACGAATGATGTTGTAATACTGTATGCGTTGTTAAAAAACTTCAATTCCGTATTTCTAGAGATCCCGACCTGATAGAGAAAAACGGTTTGCAGATTTAAAAACAGCGCATTAAAATTGACCAGAAAAACATAGAAATGTTAGAGAAAGAAAAAAAAAGTTTTTTTTTGTTAGTCAGTGTAATCAGTGTTCATATGAGATGCACAGCTTCAGTAGGTCGTGCTTCTACCAATCCAGACACTGCTGGGGCGATTAGCATTGATCACCGAGCAATTCTTGATTGTGGACCTCTAACCTTGGGTTGATAAGTATGAACCTGAAGATAATTGTAGGATATGTGGCTATTTTGGATAATAATTACCACATTCCTATTGTAGGTGAGATGAATTTGTTTTCAGATGAATGCGTGGAAATGCATGATTATGGATCAGTGACAAAACAGGTGTCTACTCTGGAACATTTTATAAAATCAAATAATACAAAATAATATGTACACACATATATGGTATGAGGCTATAGTATCCCCCTGCCTGACAAGTCAGCTCTGTGAAGGGCCGTAAGTTGAAGACAGATTGGATAAGCCCTGATAATGACTGTTGATTGTCCTGAAAAGAATTGTTATTAGTCTTGAAAAAGACTGTGCTAGCCCTGATAAGGACTCAGTCATGGTGGTTAAATCTCAGATTCCAACCTTCAACAATCATACCAAGTAACAAATTAATATGCATGATTCTTTCATAACATATAGATTATAAACAAATCCTGAAATAAAAGTTGTAATTACTGTGTTAATTTACATAGTAACTTTAGATAACCTCGCAGGATCTAATTAAGATCAGTAAAGACTGGCTTTTGTGGAGTAATAGAACTGCTTGGTATGAGAAACACGGATTGCAACTCCAGCAAACTTCCCACACTATTTATAACTCCGAGAGGTTTGTGCTAGATGGGTTTCAAAACTTGGTCTCGTGCATCGCACCTTTCGCAGTTCAAAAACTTTTAGAGTTACAGATTTCCATTTTCATTTCTCAGTGAGTTGACCTTTATATCCATATGTTGTCTTCCTATATCGGTCGTGTTAACGATTTTATCTTGAATTATGAATATGAAAAACACAGGATTTCTCAATTCAGGGACACTTATTCTTGCAAAATTCGTCACAACTACTTATTCCCTCCAAATTTCCTTGTGCCTACACATAAATGAAGATATCCCCGTCAAAAGGAGACCATTCTCATTCTTGTCTGTCAGTTCGTTCTCCTTTCCGATCTCTAATTCTAACTATGTTTCGGACAGTTTTATTCTTCCATGTACAATCGTCGAAGTCTTTCCTATCTATCCTTGGGAACACCGTTTCTGATTGGCTGCCCTAGATACACACAAGAAAATTCCCCTACATTCATTTGTTCGCGCTTGTATACTTGTGTTCCACTTTCCGGTCTTAATACATTTAACTAGGCAATTAAGATTATATCAGAGCTGTGTGCTTTCTGTGCTTCTCTATGGTGCGGAATGCTGGAGAGTCACAGAGAAGGAAATGTCAAAATTGTCCTCTTTTCACACAACATGCCTAAGAAAAATTCACCGCATCTTTTGGCCGAATACCATCACCAACCAAGATCTGCTTACTCGTAGCAAGCAAGAGGACATACACACCATCATAGCTGGCAGACGCTGGAGCTGGGTTGGTCATGTCCCCAGAAGAGACCCCGATGCCATCACAAGAACAGCTATGCTTTGGACCCCTGAAGGAAAGCGAAAGAGAGGCCGACCAAAAACAACTTGGCGGAGGACTGTGGAGGCTGAGATGCAAAGAATGAACCGGAGTTGGGGCACTGTACGAAGGATGGCCACCGACCGTGCAAAGTGGAATCAATTTGTTGTTGCCCTACAAGACGCCACTAGGCGTGATGGCCACTGACTGCTTTGACGGTCGGTGGTTAAGGATCGAAGAAGAAGAAGAAGAGTAGAGTGGATGGTGATAAGTACGTGAGAAAAAAATGTGTGAGAAATAGATTTCATGGGTGAATAGCTTAAGGAGAAGATTTGTCTCTGGAATGAGTAAGTTTCTCTAGTCCTGCCTATCTATACGACTATAATTTAGTACAAGACAATCTTTCCCTCCTCATACATATAAATATAAGTTTAACTACACACACACACAGCTATGTGACAACAAGACACACAAACGTGATAAACTACGGTTAGTTGGGTATGGGTCTGACCAACACACACAGTTAAGTTTTCTTTGTTGTTTATTATCATTAAACTTGACAACATCAAATATCTAAAGACAAATCAAACAAAATCAGATTTACATACATATGAAATAGCAGAATAAATGTGCCCTCCCCCTCTTGAGAAACAAACCCAAAAAAGTTAATAACCCAAAGGTCAAAGGTTAGCACTATGGTACAGAATAGACAGTAAAGAAACAAGTTCCTACTATATGCTATCCAGTAAAGTAAATAAGTTTAAACAAAATCCAAAGTTGGTAAAGTTCCTGTAACGAAGAAAATTATTCACTCTCTCTCTCTTTCATACAGTAGCCACTCAATCACGCTTACCTACTCTTGGTGATATCCCTTGGAAATCCAATTATCCTGAATAAAAAATTGCCAGGTTATTTATGTCCCAAATTGGCCCCAGTCCATTCTCTAACAAATAAGACCAGCGAGGGGAACGCCAAATCTGGTGTGTGTTTCTTTTGGGTGAATAAATGTCACCGCGAAAAGTTGATGTAGAAAAACGTGATCTTGGGGTTCACAGTTAAAAGAGGAAAATACTTCCAGTATTGGGAAACATCTGGTTTCTAAAAATGTTACAATTGATAAATGATGATAGTTCTATCGGCTGGCTCTATGGTAGAGTGCCGATTCTGAAACAGCGTAAATTCTGGATGCTACACTTGAAAAAAAAACGACTGTAAGAAGTCGGGATAGAGGGTATTTTATCCACAACAGAGTGGACTTATAAAATGGAAAAAATATTGCTGGTTTTTTCTTTTAAATTTACAAGTTAAAATGTTGCCCATGTATCTTTGCCCCAGAAATCAAATTGGTGACGCACAAGCCAAGAAAAAGACAACATTAACCAATCAGTAAATGATGAAAAGACCAAAAGACCGCTGGACGCCCTTTATCAGGTCTGCAGAAATATATAAAAAACATTTATGGAAAAATGCTACTATTCTATATAGCTACATGTATGCACGCAGACAGGGACAAGACGATCTCTTATCCACTCCGTCAGTCCTGATTAAAGTTAAAAGGCACACGGTGTCTTAAGCCTATCCTATCGCGTGTCGCTTTCGCTATCACAGCGTTTCTAGGTCGGGTGAAGGTATGCACTCCCCCCGCCCCTTGCGCGCGATTTAACGATCAGCGTAAAACGTCAGTTACTATTCAATTATCCATACGCGCACTTACGTAAATATCGCCTGTAGTTAACAGCTATTAAATTGTCGGCGTTTGTTGGTCATCGTATGGTATTAAATCATAGTCACTTATAATAAATACACAAAATGAAATATAACGTGAATTATTTTCTGTCACTATCAGTCGCGCCTAGCAAATATATATCAGTCAACTAAAACCGTCTCTTCTTGTGTGAGAAAGCGGGAGGTGAAAATTAACATTAAATCTGAACATCTGGTATAAAATAGCTACGCGTTATTTATTTCACTAGTTCTAACAGCTAGAAAATGTAAGTGAAATATAAGCTTAACATTCTTAATCGCGTGAACCTAATTTCTATTACCAGAAAATCAGAATGGCAATCCACACGAATGCTATTAACACATCTTCCACAATGGTTCTAGAACTACGTGCTTAGACTATCCAAAAATTCTGAGTGACAACTGATAGCAGGTTTACGAAAACACAGTTTATATAACATCATAGTTCTCTGATCTGTAGATGATGCTACTTTTCACACTATTGTGTATACCAGAGAATCAGAAATATGAGTTCCCAAGATAAAGGCTTTACGGTCGCTCTCCCGTCGAGCGCTTTCGCCCCGACATCAAAAGACTTATACATGCAACGGGTCTCTCGAAGATTTTGCCTGTATCTGAAGATCAAAGCCTGGAGTTTCTCTGCCTTCCCTCTGTCTACGGACTTCAAAAGGTTCGGTGTTATTCACGTGCGGTCTGTCAGGTATCGCATGACTGACAGATCAGCTCGCGTGAGAAACTTAGGTAAACAAACCTGATTCGCTATCTGTTATGACGGGCCGGTCACGAAAAATTGTAAACAACTTCGTTTGATTATGTTCGAAGGAAAGAGGCGTGGATGAAAAATAAGCTTGTGTGAGTAAGACAGGCAGAAAAATGCATGGTTTTGCAAGCAAATTATAGAACGCTAACGGGATTACAAATGTTGTCAGATTACTGTAGGCTATATTTCCATTATACGTCACAGTTATATATATGAGGCTGGCAAGTTCTTACTTACTTACTTAGTCGTTCCCCTTCTACCGTGAGGTGTAGAGGTTTGGAATAGAGAGCGCCAGACTATCCTATCGGCTGTCTTCCTCCTGGCTTGGTTCCATTCTGGTCCTCGGTCCTTCAAAGATTGTCTAATGTTGTCCTCCCAGCGGACTCTGGGTCGTCCTGGGGGTCTGGATACCTGGCTCTTTGTTTCCCATGCTTGTCGTGGTAGCCGATCTTCTCCCATTCTGCAGACATGGCCAAACCATATCAGTTAGGACTGTTCTACTTGGGTCTGCAGGGGGTGGCACTTTAGGCCTTGACGTATCGTCTGGTTGCGGACCATGTCTCTTCTTGTTAATTCAACCACCTTCCTCAGATACCTCATTTCTGAGGTTTGGATCTGACTTTTCTGGGTTGTAGTCATTGCCCATGACTCGCATCCATATGTCAAGACTGGGACATAGGTGGAGCGGTTAACTCCGCCAAGGCCGGTCCCAAGCCCGGCTGAAAAAGGAGGAGGGCGGCCTGCATGGAGGCCGTAAGGAGGCAGCCCCTTCACCATGTAAAGGCACAACAGGCCAATCACCTGTTTGCTTTAAACTATGATTACGAGTAATATAAGAGAGAAAACCGGACTGATTCTAAAGGCGACTAACTGTAACGGACTACGGACTTCGACTTATGGAACTTGGAACACAAGAAGTATAAATGGGAAAGAAGAGGAGCTGGTGGAAGAGATGAGGAAAGCAAAACTAGAAATCCTAGCTATTACCGAAACAAAGATAAAGGGACAAGGAGTCATGGATTTCGATGGCAACACGCTGCTATACAGTGGTATACCGACATCTGAAAGAGCTAAAGGGGCCGTGGGTTGCATTGTGGCCAAAAACCAGAAAGATAGTATCAAGGGATGGAACTTTGTCTCGGAGCGCATTATGGTTGTAAAACTAAAAGAAAGAAAAACCATAGTCAATCTGGTCATAGTGTATGGGCCAAATGAGGATGAGAGAGCAGAGGTCAAGGAGGAATTCTTCGAGCTGCTTCAAAGGACAGTGGATGACTGCCTAGATGAAATTATCATGCTCGGAGGTTTCAATGCCAGAGTTGGAAATGACCATGCTAGATGGGGTGGAGTTATCGGAAGATATGGAGAAGATACTCTCAATGACAATGGAAAGCGACTCCTTAGATTCTGCAGTGAGCAGAATCTGATCATTACCAACACAAAGTTCCCCCGTAAGCGCATACATGCATACACTAGGTGTGAACCAACAAAGAATGAGAAGTCAGTGATCGACTATGCCATAGTTAGGAGGAGCTCATTCAAATATGTCCTGGATGCTAGAGTCTGGAGGGGGCCAGAGATTGGAAGTGATCACTACCTGCTTACAATCAAAAGAACAACTGAAAGAGTTGCTCAGCCTAGGAACTGCCCAGCATCATGCAAGAAACCAAGTAAACGAACGGAAGAAATGAGCATTAAGACCTACAAGCTGAGAGAGCCAGAAATTAAGACCAGATATCAGGGGCTTATTGCTACAGCGGTGAGAAACACAGAAGAACAACCTGATGACTTGGACACCCTGTGGCTTAAATTCAAGGACATCATACAGGCAGCTGCTGCAGAAGCATATGGTGATGTTCGACTTGGGAACAAGAAAGAGGACACCTTGGTGGACAGAGGAAGTCAAAGAGAAAATAAGAGAGAAGAAAATGGCATGGGAACAATACTTAGGAGCTAAAAACACAGCAGGACAAATAGAGAAATATAGAGAATATGTGATACTCAGAACAGAAGCAAAGAACAAGGTGCTAGCAGCAAAACAGAAGTCCTGGGAAGAATTTGGAGAAAAGCTAGAAAAAGATGCGCAAGAAAACCAGAAATTGTTCTATAAGACCCTAAAGAACGTGAGGAAGGAAAAACAATGCCCTATCAAATTTATAAAGGACAAGCAAGGCAAATTGCTTACTGCCCCGAATGAAGTAATGGAAAGATGGAAAGAATATTTCTCAGAACTCCTTGATGGTGAGCAAGGTCAATCATCAGAAATGATAACCACTAACACAGAAGAGGAAACAAATGGTGATGAAGATGACATAAAGATGGAAGAACTGAAGGCAGCCCTGGAGAAAATCAAGATGGGCAAAGCAGAAGGGCATGATGGTATAACACCAGAAATGGTTAAGTACATGGGAGCATCAGGCGACCTATTACTCTTAAGGGTCCTACAGGCAGCGTGGTGCAACAAGACCATACCAAAGAACTGGGAGATTGCCATCATAACACCAATTTTCAAAAAGGGTGATAATTGACAATGTGGAAACCATAGAGGCATATCCCTTCTCAGTGTCCCTGGTAAAATCTACTCTAGAATCCAAGAGCAGAGACTCCGACGCCTAGCTGAGCCACAGTTGGATGAGGTATAGTGCGGATTCCGAGCAAACCGAAGTACTCAAGACCTAATCTTCACACTCAGACAGCTGAGTGAAAAGGCCCTTGAGTATAAGAGTGAGATCCATCTTTGTTTCATAGAAGGCTGGCAACCTCAACATATGAAAATAGTATACTCATAAACTCCTACAGCACGCGCTGGGTTTGTTTTATGCTAATTCGCTCAGAAACGCGAAAGCAGCTGCGACCCCAGACTCCGACTGGAGCAGTGATGAGTGATGATTACATCACATTTGCATCAAGTGTATCATATCAGTGTGTGAGATATATGTAACTTGTTAATGTTAGTTCAGGCGCAAATCATTGTTTACGCTGTCCAAGCACATAGTTTCCCAGTTTATTACCCAGAAGAATAGTGGTGATTTCTATTCATCTTTCCTGTGTTACGCTGCGCACACACAACAATTTAATTATTCTGGGAGATTAACAATGGTGGGTGAACAGCGAGCCCACAAATGTACTTAGCATAGGCATTTGTTTCTTTTATTTTGTCTAAAGTTCGTAGAACCAAGCTATCAGAATGTTGTGAGTTACAAGTAGGGACTCAACACTAACCTCCAAAATTGGACAAGTTGTGTGAAGAAGAGCCCGCATCACAGAAGAATTGACGTAACCCACGGCTGCAGGACTCACTTAAACAAGTTAAGTACTTGTAAAAGGCACCAGTAATCGGACAGAAAATTAATGCTATTTAAAATATATCCTCCACCTAAGTCCCTATGAAGACAAATGGGATTCCCATATAAAATTCACCTTCATTTCATTTATTTTAAACTGTTAAAATTAATTGATTATGTGGCCGTGATAGTGTGGTTAGTGTTTGTATTTCCAGTGCTTGTATAGCGTGGACTCGTCTGACTAACCGGCAGTAGGCAGCTAGGTGTTGATGATGCTATGTTATTACAACTCTAGATGATAAAATATCACACGACATACAGATGATGCATGGAGAACATCTATCGAAAAAGCACTGCACTCAACAGTGAATAACAAGATGGTGTTTATTTACAGTTAGTCATAAAAAAATCCGCCCAAAATTAACTCATGCTCAACCTTCCATCGAGGCGGGTCCTTTCCCAAAATAACAAAAATGTTCATAAGCAAACTTTGTAATAAGTCTCCTCTCGCTCTACCAATTCCATTATATATAGTCTGACACAGATTTTATTAGCTCGTCTAAGAATATATGTTCTCTGGTTTTTTTTCAACTCATGATGAGGCACTTAGGTCTGGTGAAACTAGTTGAGGTATCTTATTATATAAAACTGGCTAACTACCAGGGCTGTTTATTTATATCAAATAGTCATTTTTCCACACTGCCCCTAGCTACTATCTATCTTCTCTGCATCTTATACAACTTACCTGTTTGTCTTATAAATCTTGACAACTTGTTAACATAAATCTTGAACTGGCGACATAGTCTTTCTTGTCTTCATCTATCCTCTATTTAAAAGTGGCGTTTGAGCATCTTGTAGGTTCGGCAAAACAATTTGATACCATACTGTGACCACAGCAACCAACCACTTTCAGTGGCTTGTTCGCCAGAATCATGAACCATCAACACATCGCTCGCCACTGCACAAATCTTAATACATAGCAACTTGCTCTCCTACGCTAAGCGTGCTCAAAATCAGACTCACTTAATCGCCTCCCCGATTTAATATTTTTTCCGTTCTCACTAAAATGTGTTCACCCTCGCAACACTTTCTCGTGCGTGTTTATTTTTGCTCGCTCACCAAAACCTTTCAATGGACTTAATTTAAAGTTATCTCCCTTTGCTGAGTACACTCAAAACCCATACAATCTTCTTTAATCGTATTACTAAAACAATATATGCAAATTAGTCCCACCATAATTTAGAACTCACATGATATGCTTAATAATAAAACATCAACTACATCTCCCAAAAGGGATCCACGGAGTTACCTCCCTTGCCCCAAAACACTCCTCTGCTCATATCACTTCCCTAGTCTTTTGACAACTCTATTCAACCTTCTCAAACCGTTTTTCTGCACTCACTTTCCTTCCCAAATCCGAAGCAACCGTTCACACATCTCCCCCCTCACACAAAAAATTTCTCCTACAGACAAAATTTCCCAGAAAAACAGCTACACGAATGCTCTTTTCCTACGTCCGTTTCTAAATCTGTCCCACTCTCAACCACCATCTGTCCACCTACTCCCTTGCTCCCAGTCAGCTAAGTACATACTGACTTGAATGCGACTTGCAACTCTCCATTTCTAACTATACAAATTATACATTTTACATAATGCAATTTCCATTTCTCACTATACATATTACACATTTTACATAATGCAATTTATAACATTTTTCTGGTTAACGTACCAGCTCAATCAATATTACAATTCCACTAGAACCCACATTCTTTTTTTTCTTTCTAATAACATGTGGCTACTAGGTGTATACACCTTGGCGTTTGATCCTCCTTTTCTTACCAATTCCCTTATAACTTCATTTGCTAATTACCATCCCTTATTAAATCTACCCCGAAGCTTAATAAGTCCCGTTTCTAATGTTTCCAGCGTACTTAACTATTATTGGCTATATACCTTTGTGACAGATTAATGAACTAGTGCCCTCTTCCACTAAATCATCTTACTGACCCTGAAGTGCGGTCCCTACTCGAATTATCTCAAAATTCCGAAATTACGTCTGCCGCCTGTCTCATTAATCGTTCTTCTTAGTTGCATATTTTTCCTACTTGAGCATTAACTGTTCTTCACATCTATGTCTATTATACATCCTAATCTCCGATCCACTGTTACCATGTTACATTATCTTCCTCTTTATATACTTCATTCCTCTCTCTCTTGTATTCCATGTAAGTCTTATTTCCTTACTATTTCTCTTTAATTCCTTTATTTCTATCCGTCTTGTAATTTTATAACCTTTTCTCTACCTACATATAGGTTTCCTCTTCTCTGTACTCTGTAATTTACTTCATCCTCTTATAATTCAGTAATTTCCTCTATGGCTTTGTTTTTCTCCTATTCGTTCTCTCTAGAACATTTAGTTGTCTCCTCTTCAATTTTCCATGCCGTCTCGTCCATGGCTTTTGCTATTTTACATATGTCTTCTATATTTCATTTCCATCTTCCTTATGGCTAAAAGAAACCCATAACCATATACAAATGTAAGTACTGTTTCCTCAACGTAAGTATTCTTTCCTTAACGTAAGTGTTCTTTCCTTTTTCCTTAGTTTTTCTATATCTCATTATTCTTTTTCATTGTCGCTCTATAACTCTTCAATTCCTATAACTTCATATTTATGGAGAAGCCTCACTTCTCACAAAGTCTTCACAAGACTCTGGCAACTGCCGAAAAATCTGTATCCTCCTCAACTCCGTTATCAGCTCCCTCTGGAACTATCACTTCTGATTTCCCATTGTCTCTATATCTTTGCCATTTCTCTTTGGCCCTCATCTGCTGCCATATTCTCTATAGTTTCTCCATATGCTCCTTTACCTCCTAATTCTTTTCTCTCTCCTTACTGTGTCTTCTCAATTTCTCCCATTCGCTACATCTCTCTCCCTTAATCTATGGCTTCCCTGCCTCTCTCCTCCTCTCTTCCCCCACTGTAGTAGTCCATCGTTTGGACTTACTCAGCTCACTTTTATGTTCAGTGTAGAACGATTGCATCTAGTTTCCACACAATTAGACTCCCGATGCAATTTTCTACTTCTCTCCTTCTTTCCCTCACATCCTCTACTCTCGTTCCCTCTATGAAACTGAGCTCTCCAACTTTCTCAATTATAACTCTGTTTATCTCCAAATATTTCTTACTATCTGTTACGTGCAGTTTTCATAACTGATAATGTAGTCGGTCTGTAAACTTGTTATGTTTGAAAAATATTTTGAATAAGATTTTTGGGTCTAATGTATTTTTCGTTAGAACCCTAATCTAAGGGCGAATACTCATTTTTTGCTTTGAGGTTCTTTCGTTCGTTCGTTAAAGTAAATATGTAGTAAATATGTAGTAACTCCTCTTAAAAGGTTACACCAGCTGACTGCTTAGGTCAGAGGTGATGCGAACAGCGCATGCCCGAACTAGAGAGGGTTTTTGGAAAAGATTTCCGGTGCGGGAGGCCGTTTTTGTTGAACTGGGTCTGTCAGACGAAATGTCTGGTTACGTCTCTGCATTGCCTCTGGGGATGGAAACTCTTCCACTGTTATTGAAAGTCCCCTGTGTTATTTCTGTTCGTCAGGAAGACGGCAGTTGCTTCTAAGTTGTGTTAGGAATTCGTAGCAAGGTAAAAAAACGAAACTTTCACACTTCCTTTGTAAGGATCATATTTTGAGTCAACCGGTGACGAGAGCTCATGAATGGTTGGAAGGCAGAGTATTTTACTTGTTATGCTCGTTGGAGCTATCTAAGACCGTTAGGTTTAGATTTACACACAGAGACCCAGGAGAATAGATATTATGCTAAAACCCGCAAGATTAGCGGTATATCTTTGAACTTAGACGCTTATGTCTGCAGATGAGGAATCCACAGTGTTTACTGTTTTATCGAGGCCTAATATATAATTATCTGGAGTGGAAGACCAGATGAATTATCAGTTATTGCTATTATAACTTTGAAAGTGAAAACTCGCCTGATGTACGAGGGAGTTATATAAGACTATCTTCGAAAGGACAGCCTATCTTTGATACGTCCGATTAGAGGGATGGACTATGCTATTTTCGTCGCCCGCCATGTTTGGGGGTTATGCTAGATGAACTTTAGATGTATTTGCCAGTCATTTATCCATTGATGTACTGTTCCTAGTCCTCGTCTATTTGACTGTTGTAGATGTCACTGTGTAACGTAATAAATGGTTGTCATGAAAAACTTCAGTTACACAATTCATTGACTACTGCATGGGAGTGAGTGGGTGAATTATCTACCTTAAAGTACCATCAAGCATTCGCGTGCATTCATCCACACCTCTTCATCTACGTTTACTAACTGTCGGGGACTACACACATTGGGAGCTGTCTTATGTTCGGAATGTCAACATGACACCTTCACAGAACCAACGCCTGGTGAGCTAATTAGGCTACCATGCTATTTGGCCCAGGTCAGTCCGACTACATTTTACACAGCACTCCACATCAACACAGAGCAGCGACATTGAGGTAGACGATACATACTTTCATATAATTTGAAGGCTAACATAAACAGATCACAACATTTTACTATGTACACACCAGTAACAGTTCTTCACCAACTTTAACAAGCATACGGAACTGGTGTGTAACATAAATTGGTAGGCCAGAGCTGTGGGTCTAAGCTGCACACTGGAAAGATCGAGGAATTGACATTTCATGAGAACTACACATTGGAAACTGGACAACACGATTCATATTGTACATCAACACACCGTCAACAGTTTGGAACTCGACGTGAACATCCAAGATTCAGCTGTTGTAACCTTCAACGTGGAGCTTCATGCCATTATTTTTTCTATGTACAACATTGTTGAATAAGGCCTGGAGTGTATTTAATATAAGTGGTGATTGTTTTTTGGAAACTTTGTACCATTGTATTATGTATGACTGAGCCTTCTTACAACACACCCTATTTTGCTTTGTGTTACATGTTATTTTGTGTGTGTGTTTCGCGGGATTCAGGTTGGGCGGTGACTCATTTAGAAAATACCACGTGACAGAGGTTTTCTACTGAGAGTGTTCTGTAGGGTCTATGCAAATTTCCTATAGTGAAATTTGCTAAGCGACAACTGTTGCTATTTTGTGTTAGTTGTGACGAGGTGTGCTTTTCTTCATTGTTTTTGTAACATTTTTCTATTCTTTAGTTTTGATTAAATTTGTTTGTATTTGTAGGTCTACTCTTTCCTGTCATTCAGTTTTAAACACCTTTATGTTTATACACTGTGACGTCATTTGTTTTGTTTACATTTTCGCAGTTATCACCACATCCTTTGTGAGATTTCCTTCAGTTTAGTTTTTTAGTTGACTTCTGCGAATGTTATCGTAGTGTTTTGAATATTTGTCTTCGTATTATTGTTATTGTTTTGTTTGCTATTGGTACACATACTTAGACATACAATATTAACATTTTGATTGAACTTATGATATAAATGTCTGATGGTATTATTATTGTAAAATAATCATACAAGTTCTTACAAAAGACTTGTCTTCAAAAGACATTGAAATTAAGGGAGCTGATTATACAAGTTTTTGTTAAAAACTTGCTCCTGTTTGGTTGAAATAAATTAATTTGTTATTTCAGGGATATTAGTCACATATTGTTAGGCATTATGTCGACTTTAGATTACTTTATTGAGCAAGGGAAATCCCTGGGCAAGACTGGTGATAGGTTGGAGGAGTATGCTACCAGTCAATATGAAAAAGCACAAAAATTGGAAATTGATAAACTGAAGGCTGAAGAGAAAAAACAAAAAAGTTAAGAGAAAAGATTGGAATTAGAATTTGAACAAAAGAAATTGCAGATGCAAGTGGACGAAAAGAGATTCCAAATGGAAATGGAAAAAACAAAATAAAGAAGCTGAGGCTGAACAAAAGAGATTAGACTGAGAAGCTGAGGCTGAACAAAAGAGATTAGACAGAGAAGCTGAGGCTGAACAAAAGAGATTTAGACAGAGAAGCTGAACAAAAGAGACTGGAAATAGATGCTGAAAATAAAAGATTAGAAGCTGAGGAGAGAAAAACAAAGATGGAACATGAACATCGGGAAAAACTTTTAGCTTTTGAGATAGAAAAATTAAAGTTGACAAATATGAGTAAGGTTAATCAGTCACCTGGTAATGATGGTAAACCTTCTACTTTTAAGGTTAAGCTGCCACCGTTCAATCCTTCCAGTGACGATATTACATTCTGGCTGGATAGATTTGAACGTTCTTGTCGAACTCATAATGTGGATAGATCACAATATGCAAATCAGTTATCAGAGAATTTGAGAGGTGATTCTCTGACTAGTTTAAGTCTGGTAGAAGAGGCTGATAAAGATAATTATGATGTTATTAGAGCAGCCTTGATAAAAAAATATCAATTGACAGAAGAAGGTTATCGTCTTTTGTTTAAGACGATGGTGCCTGAGGCAGGAGTAGAATTCTCAGAATTCATTGCAAAGGCACGTCTTACATTTACACGATGGATTGAGCTATCCAAGACAGAAAAAAAACATATGAAGCACTTATGGATTTGTTGCTCAGAGATAAGATTATGTCATGTGTAAATAAACCATTCCTTGAATTTATACATGAGCGTAAACCCAAAACACTAAAACAAATGGAAGAATATTGTTCCCAACATGTCACTGCACATCCTGACGTGACTTTTGGCAACATTAAGATTAAGTAGAGTATGCCAGTTGCTTCAGAAACAACATACAATCCTAATTATTCACACAAATTTCAGGGACCACAAAACAGGTTTGATAAAAAAGGTAACCATAATAGTTATCAAAACCAAGGTAACCAATCATTTCAGGGTTCTTCATCGAAGAACTGGAGACGAGCCGACAGCCCTCGATTCAGGGGTTATCACAATTATAGGATTTTCCGCAGAGGAAGTCATTATAGAAACTATCCAAGTTATCCGTCATGGAGACAACAAGATCATAATTACAGAGATACTCATTATAATGAACATGATAATGGTAACCATGAGAACTATGACTCAAACCCAAATAGGGGTTACAATAGAGGAAACAATAATGATTACAGAGGCAATAATAATCGAGGTAGATCACAATACAAAAAACATAAATCACATTATCAGGCAAACTCTGCACAGCAAGAGTCCCATGAAGCCTATAAACAGACTAAAGATAATAATAATGCTAATAATATGGCACGTTCCGCTTTTGATTTTGGGAGAGCATCTCAGTGCCCCCAATGCAAAACATTATTTGAACCAACTACGGTGTCTAATTTAAGTTGTGGCCATGCTCTTCCCGCTCTTCCTGCGTCAGTCGCGCATGATGGAAGAGGTTCTCTTGTCTTACATAAAGGTCTTGTAAATGATAATCCAGTCTCAGTTCTTTTTGATTCTGGATGCACCACAATTGGTGTTAGGCTGTCACTCGTAGATCCTTCTCGTGCCACAGGAAAAGTAGTCAAATGTGTAACATTTGGCGGCACCTTAGAGAAATACTTTACTGCTATCATTAAGATTGCTACTCCTTTCTTTACAGGATATGTACACGCATGTCTTCTGCCGAATCCGATCGCTGATTTTATCATCGGTCGTATTCACGGAGTCAAAGAATGCACTCCGCAACAAATTTCCGTTTGGGAAAAACAAAATATGCAAACTGCTAATTCTGTAGTCACTAGAGCTCAAGCTCTTCATATGCCTCAAACTTCATCTACTGAAGATAATGAAGTGCATAACCAAGATGATCCCTTGGTAATTTCTCGTGACTCATTTATAAAACAGCAAGAAGATGATCCCACTATAAAGAAATTCTTCACTCTTGCAATAAAAGGTGATCCAAATAAAGATACAAATCGTAAATCTTGGATTAAAATGAAGAATGGCGTACTTGTACGTATGGTACAAGACTCCACTAAGTCAAGTCATTCTCAGATTCTTGTGCCCAAGAATTTGAGAGTTAAAATTTTGCAGCACGCTCACGACTCTCAGTGTGCTGGTCATATGGGTTTTTCCCGTACGAAGTCAAGAGTTCTTGCGGCTTTCTTTTGACCATTAGTAAACAAGGACATACGGATATATTGTCGATCTTGTAAAGTATGTCAAGAGGTCAAATCTAAAGGTCCACGCCATGCTGCACCTATTTAGGCTGCAGACATTCCTATTCGGCCGTTTCAGAAAATGGCCATAGACATTATTGGTCCGTTTAAGATCAAGTCTGCCAGAGGACATCAGTTTATCCTGACGTGTGTTGATATGTGCACACGTTGGCCAGAGGCAATTGCTCTGAAGAGCATTACTACTGCTGACATTGCAGATGCTCTTTGGCTTATATTTTCTCGTCTGGGATTCCCCGGAGAAATATTATCAGACCATGGCACCCAACTAATATCGGATATCATGTCTCAAGTAATGTCTACTCTGTCTCTTACAGCTATACAGAGTAAGAATTTAAAGAGCTCGAGGTCTACTCGATATGCAATTGCTCTTCAACCTTTTCATTTCTCGGTACGAGCTATCCGTGGATCAAATAATGTGATGGCAGACATTTTGTCTAGATGCCCACATGATTCCACCTAACTGTTAGGTCTTGGACTTCCTAATACATCTAAGTCTATAATAGTTCCTTTCTATATCAAGATAGGTACACATTTGTAATTTGTAATATAGTGATTGTATCACTACTTAGCGGTTCATTGATGTATATTCACCGCTATTCTTTGATGATTTTCTTCTATGTTAATAATGAACTTAATATACTTAATATGAAATTGTGATTGAAATTATTGTATGCATTATGTCATTGCCAGTATTGTTGTTTAAGTTGGTGACACCTCTCTGGAAACATCTATACTTAGAGAAACGCTTTCTCTCAGATTATGAGGTATATTTTCTCACCAGTCGCTCCATATGTCGACTTAGCCTCACATTTGGCGTTATATTTATTATTTATACTTTTCATCTGCGCATTATTCATGCGTTGTGAGCCTATTGTATGTTGCTCCTAGATGTATTTAAAAAAAAAATGTTTCATTTTTTTCCCGGGAGGTGTGGTAAGACTGTTACGTGCAGTTTTCATAACTGATAATGTAGTCGGTCTGTATACTTGTTAAGTTTGAAAATATTTTGAATTGAACCCTAATCTAAGGGCGAATACTCATTTTTTGCTTTGAGGGAAAATAAATATGTAGTTACTCCTCTTAAAAGGTTATACCAGCTGACTGCTTAGGTCAGAGGTGATGCGAACAGCGCATGTCCAAACTAGAGAGGAGTTTGAAAAAGATTTCCGGTGCGGGAGGCCGCTTTTGTTGAACTGGATCTGTCAGACGAAATGTCTGGTTACGTCTCTGCATTGCCTCTGGGGATGGAAACTCTTCCACTGTTATTGAAAGTCCCCTGTGTTATTTCTGTTCGTCAGGAAGACGGCAGTTGCTTCTAAGTTGTGTTAGGAATTCGTAGCAAGGTAAAAAAAACGAAACTTTCACACTTCCTTTGTAAGGATCATATTTTGAGTCAACCGGTGACGAGAGCTCACGAATGGTTGGAAGGCAGAGTATTCTACTTGTTATGCTCGTTGGAGCCATCTAAGACCGTTAGGTTTAGATTTACACACAGAGACCCAGGAGAATAGATATTATGCTAAAACCCGCATGATTAGCGGTATATCTTTGAACTTAGACGCTTATGTCTGCAGATGGGGAATCCACAGTGTTTACTGTTTTATCGAGGCCTAATATATAATTATCTGGAGTGGAAGACCAGATGAATTATCAGTTATTGCTATTATAACTTTGAAAGTGAAAACTCGCCTGATGTACGAGGGAGTTATATAAGACTATCTTCGAAAGGACAGCCTATCTTTGATACGTCCGATTAGAGGGATGGACTATACTATTTTCGTCGCCCGCCATGTTTGGGGGTTATGCTAGATGAACTTTAGATGTATTTGCCAGTCATTTATCCATTGATGTACTATTTGACTGTTGTAGATGTCACTGTGTAACGTAATAAATGGTTGTCATGAAAAACTGCAGTTACACAATTCATTGACTACTGCATGGGAGTGAGTGGGTGAATTATCTACCTTAAAGTACCATCAAGCATTCGCGTGCATTCATCCACACCTCTTCATCTACATTTACTAACTGTCGGGGACTACACACATTGGGAGCTGTCTTATGTTCGGAATGTCAACATGACACCTTCACAGAACCAACGCCTGGTGAGCTAATTAGGCTACCATGCTATTTGGCCCAGGTCAGTCCGACTACATTTTACACAGCACTCCACATCAACACAGAACAGCGACATTGAGGTAGACGATACATACTTTCATATAAATTGAAGGCTAACATAAACAGATCACAACATTTTACTATGTACACACCAGTAACAGTTCTTCACCAACTTTAACAAGCATACGGAACTGGTGTGTAACACTATTACTGCCGTCTTCCTCTACGGCTTCTCAAAATTCCTTTTGTCATTTATCTCAATATTCTCCATATCTCTCCCGTCCTCCTCTACGGCTTCTCCTAAATCTCAGTCTCCATATTACTCCGTTTTTCTCCATATTTCTCCATACTTCATATTTCACTATATTTCTGCCGTCCTGCTCTACGGCTTCTCAAAATCTTAACCTCCCTATTACTCCATAATATTGTCGTCCTACCCTACGGCTTTCTCAAATCTCAACTTCCATATTTCTCCACATTTCACCATAATACTCCATGTTTCTGCCGTATGCTCTACGGCTTCTCAAAACCTCTATCTCCATTATTCCTGCCGTCGTCACCACGGCTTTTTACATAGTTTCCGCCATACTACATCTACTTCCTTTCTCTTAACTCTCCTTTACTCATCTCCTCCTGTACTGCAGTACCCTATCGGTCAGGTGTACTCAGTTTACTTCATGTGTGATCGGTACAGACCAATTATACTTAAGTCTCCTCCACTCCTCAAGACTCAGCTACCGCCGCAATCTTATACCGTATACTTTATGCTATGCCTCTCCTCACCATAGCCTCCTCCATATCTCCTTATCTCACTTACTCATCAACTCCATCAATTTCATCATGCGAGCCTCTCTGGCTCGAAGCGTTTCTAACGCTATCTGTTTATCTATATCTTGCGTCTCCTCCACGCCTTTGACTTCGTTAACATTTTGCTTCCTCTCTACCTCTCTATCTCTCAAATTTGTCTCGACTTCCTTAATTCTTACTTCTCTATCAACCGTTTGCCTCGGTTTTTCTCTATCAATCTCTTCCTTTCTCGTACTCCCTAGGTTCCTCTCAGGTTCTGTACTCTTTAATTGGTCGCTAACTCTACCTCTACTTGTACTCCTAGTATCTCTCCTACTAGTACTCCTATTTCTATCTCCCTTTCTAGCCTCTCGGCTCTTGGATCGGTACTCCCTTCGATCCGTATTTCTTCTCTCTTCGTCCTTTATAGCTTCCCGGCTCTTGGATCGGTTGTCCCGTCGATCCGTATTTCTCCTAATTCTCTCTTCCTCTCTGCTTCTATTTCTCAGTCTATCTTGGCTCTTGGATCGGAAATCAACTGATTAGAGGTTCTGCTGATCTTGTAAAGTTAATCACGTGTTTCCTAAAATATTGACACGCTCCCAAGAGCCCACGTACTTGTCTGGCATTCACTGGTGGAGGCATCTTTCTAATGGCCTTGACTTTATCCTCGTTCGGTCTTATTCCATCCTTGTTGATCATAAAGCCTAGGTACTTGGTTTCACGCTGAAGGAAATTACATTTAGTCAACTTCAATTTGACGTTATGAATTCTCAGTCTGTCGAGAACTTTCTCCACGTATTCTAGATGGTTCTCAACAGACCCTGACTTGTGTACCAGGATATCATCGATATATGCCATAGCAAAATTCTGCATCCCACTAAGGACTTCATCCATTAGCGTCGTATAGGTTGCTGGACTACCTTTAAACCCAATTGGCATAACGTTCCAAGCGAACGTTCCCACGTGAGTACAGAACGTGCTTTTCTTTTTTGCTTCTTCTGTCAATGGTATACACCAGAAACCAGATCTGGCGTCCAAGGTAGTGAAGCATTCTGACTTTCCCAATAGCGCTAAAAGGCCTCTATTCTAGGGATGGGTGCGTCACGGTCTTGGTGATGCTATTCAATACTCTGTAGTCGCTGCAAAATCTGTGACCACCGTCCTTCTTTGTGACTTTCACTATTAGGGACACCCATTCTGACCGCGATCTCTGAATAACCCCAGCGGCTAACATCTCCTAGATAGCCTTCTCCACTATTTGTCTCGTTTTCAATGGAGTCCTGTATGGTTTCTTGTTTACGACTTTTCCTGGCGCTGTCTCAATGTCCATTTTTATCGTCTGCGTCCTTCCTAGCTCCATGTTGGTGAGAGCAAACATGTCATGATTATGCAATATAAAATTCTGAAGAATTTTGTCATGTTGGGGATGTATTTTGATCTGCTTCTCTATTTCCCTTATTCTCTCCTGCAGTTTTTGCTGCCTGTTGTCTCATTCCTGTGAATATCGATCTGATGTTCGTGATTTTCCTTCTCTTATGTTTTTCTCCCGGTATGGTGCACCTGCACTGTTTCCGTATACTGCGCTTATCATGTGGTTTCTCGTTGGTGTTACCCATTGTTGGCCTTTTACCTTCCTAACTGTATGTGGCTTGCGATTTTGTCTCTGACGCGCGTTGGTATTGTCCATAATCTTTTGTGACTGGTGCGTATCTTACCTTCTGTTATATATATACCATCTTGTCCTGTGCCTTGTGTTTCCCGTGTTTAGTGCCTTTGTCGTTTATTGTTTTGTTCTTTATTATTTTTCGTGTATCGGTGTATTGATTGCTATTCAATGTTTCCTTCCTGGCTTTCCATCAGTCGTATCCTTCCTAACACAAATCCTCTCGGTAGCCTAATGTTCTACCCGTGGTGTTTAAAATCATCATTGGAAATTGTTCTCTTTTTCCAATTTGTACTATTCCTTCTACCATTACTAGTCCGGGTTCATCTAGTATATCCCCATCTTCCCACTCCAGTGTTATGACTGTTTGTCCCTGCTTGAAATATGGGGACCTTTTCAATTTTTCTTGAAGAATACTGACTTCATTCGGTCGCAGCCTAACTATTGTTCTGTTTTGGATTATGGACGCTATGTATATGTCGTCCTGCAACCTGATGCACTCGCCATGTATCTTCAGTTGGTGTGTATCGAAATGTAATTGGGCCTTATGTTTTCGCAGGAAATCACGTCCTAGTATGATTTTCCTCGTCATACCCTTCACTATGGTGAACGTGTGTTCCACGGTCATAGCGCCAATTCCCGTTTGCACCATAGCCGTTCCCATCACTCTGAGGTTTTACCAATGCTCTGTATCTCCTTCCGTGTATTTCGACAATACATGAACACGGGTATGGTGTATGAGCCAGCTCGATTGCTGTTGCTTCTTGTCTTTTTTTAGCCATTCGGTGTTTTCTTCCTTCTTCTGTTTTTGTAACCCCTTCCTTATCAATTCCACTTATTTGTATTGTATTGTCTTCCCTCCTACTATAGTCCGGTTGATAGTTCATTTGTTTTTGTTTCTTCTCGAATCTATATCCGTATGATCGTTTTTCAAATACTGTATGCGCAACTCTTTTCTCTTCGCTGTTATGTACCCATTCCTTGTTGTTTCTTACATTCTTTTTATCTTTTCTTTTGTCTTCCATCTGTTTCCCGTTGTGATATCCTATGTGTATTTGTTGTCGATGTTTGTCCTGTATCATTCGCCCTGTAGTGTTAATACTCTTGTTTACTCTGTGCCTCCTTTTGTTCAAGCTATGCCAATGTTTCGGCGTCGTAGCCCCATTGCCACTGTTGTACTGTTTGGCCGTAAACCATTTGATACTCCCGTTTGGTTATTGAGACCTATTCACTGTTGCGCACATATTCTTTTGTGTGGCGCACAGATTACTGTTAGTACGCATACAAATGTAAAATGTAATTGTTTGTCTGACAATGTATATATTTATTATAATATTTATTTTGTGTATCGAAATATTTTCCTTGTCAAAGCGATATCACCCATGTTGAACTTATACTTTTATTATATGGGTTATCTTTCCTGAATATCGAACTCAGCGTAGGAATCTAGGTTTACAGCGATCTATTCTTTGTTTGGTTAGAAATAGATTGTTCTTGCTTCAGAATATCTATGACCCGAATCTATGTGTATTTCTTGTCTATGTAGGACGAGTCTGTCTTATATCTTAATATCTTTGTATGTCTAAGTCGAACTATATCTTCGGTGTCGAACTCGGGGTCAAAGGTTGTTCGGCGGATGTGTCGCTAAGGGGAGGTGAGAAGGTTCCGCCCTGATGGGTGCTGAGTTGTTGGAGTGGCCTGTCGCCGAAAAGTGATCTCTATATTAATGGGGAAAGAGGTAGTCTTTTTAGACATATCATGTATTATGCACCCCAGTGTTTATTCTTACTGCCAAGGAATGGCAGAATCATATTCTAGTATATTTCTGATACCAAGGTAAAGACGCATTTCCTATGAACTTTTCCTGAGGCATTGTATTCGATGGGCAGTAGTACGGTTGTACGTTTAGATGAATATTAACTAGATGAAGATGACATTTATACCTAACAGCACCATATTATGTGATGAAGTCAATAGTATCAATGGTAGAATCTACAAAGAAATGAGGACATTTAATGAATGATCAGCTTTGATTGCGCTTCATAGTTTGTATCCTGGGTGAGTGACAACTCCCTGGGAGGAGAAGCCATTTTGAATTATATATTTTTCAATCATCGAGGAGAGAACAGGGATGCCCCCTTACTATCACCTGATGAGTCCAGAGATCACTGCTACAGAAGAGAACCCACTACTAGTGGTTCAATATTGTTATCAAAGAAATATGTGCTGAACCTTAGCTAAAGGAATCTTCGCTAGACGAGGTTAGGTCTAGGGACCATCTTGAACCTTGTTTATGAACTGACGTGCTCTGTCAGTGAAGTCAGACGATATATATTGGAAGTACTGAATGCTTGTCTACTGACATTCCATTGGTACTGTTATGCAACATGAATGCTCATGTGATAGTGCATTTCATTGATCAACATTATTATGATTTATGCAAACCTGTCTGTTTGTCACCGTACCCGTGCTGTCAAGTGTGATCGTTCCAATTAAACTGTATGAAACGTACACAGTAGTTGGCGTAAATGACTTCCAGCCATAAGTGAGTGAGATTGGTCTATTCGTCAACTCTAATGAACGTTTGCCATCATTCGCATGTACTGTATCCTCACTCCATGTCTACACACCACTGCGTAGGTGGAGTTGACCTTTTGTTTGTCTTCATTTTGACAACACCCATCAACACCCTTCGAACACGATTGCAACCATGCAAGCAACATTCACCCTACTCACATAGTGAGCGGGTCCATCTGTACCCTGAGTGTAAGTATTTGCGTGTCGGACTCTGCCACGAATGTCTGTGGCGTCCGGGTTATGTCTGTAAATATTTTGATTTTGTGTGCAAGTACACTGAGCACATTAACCGGACAAGGCTTCTGTGTGTCTAGTGCGTGTTCGATTAAAGGTCTCAACCCGACGTACTGGCTGTTGAGGCCCTTGTGGCCTATATCTGCATGAGTAAGACTTTATGTCCAACTCTATTTCAAATATAACACACAGGTAGTCTGTGTTTCTCCCCCCCCCCTTGCTATCTCCGGTGCATTTCTCCCTCTCCCTGATAGACGCAAATGTGCTGTCAGTAATCTGAGAGTAAGCTTGAACAAGTTCTTTCCTTAGCTCTTCGCATGTTTCGTTAGGGAAAGTTTCTAACCGCCTTCATATAAAATCGGTGACTAGCCCTTGTGAGGAAAGGTATGCAACCTGTTTATAATCTGCCTGCTCAATATTGGCAGAAGAACAATACTTCTGAATATCTAGGAGCTATTACCTGCATAACTTAGTGTCACCAGAGTAAGGCATTATTATGCCTCTGATATTTTGAAACCTAGCATTACCTTCCATGGTTGCCAGGGTTCTGACTACTTGCTGCATAACAGCGACGTTCGGGTCAACGCCCAGATTTGGCTGCTGCTGCTGCATGTTACAGGACCTGTAAATGTTATTGTTAGTGAAATACTTGTAAGAATTATTGTATTAATAAACTGAAAAAGAATATCTAACCACACTAAACATATAATGTACACAAATGTATACCGCCCAAAAATGTAATGATAACACTTTAAATATAATCAAAATATAAGCAATTTGTAACTAATTGTTACCTAGATAATTTAAGTAAAGTATTCTAAAATGTTCGATGGCTACACTACTTTCTTGCTTGTTTGGAATACTTGTATCTTGTTAATATGGTATTTTGTCTCGCCCATGATCTTGTAATCTACCGCGGTTGTATAGTTTTAGACTATTTGCGCGCGATCGGCATGCCTTAATTTGATTGTTGGTGCATGTTGTAGGAACAATTCTAGTTGGTTCAAGGTGAAAAAATTTAAGTAATCTCATATTTTCCGACGCAGACAGTCTCTTCTCGTAGTATTTGCTATGACAGAATCCACTTCATAAGTAAGACTTTACGATGGCAGCAGTGTCGTAATTTTTTATCTGAGAGAGTGCTGATGGATATTGGTCCCTTTAGAGTGTAGAGGAATATTGAAGGCTCTGTGAGAATAAGGATTTAGGAGAATGAGGTAGTAGATTCACAATCGCTGGGAAGAGCAATTACAGACTCTTATTACGACAATATCTGTTTCTCACAGACTATTCCTATCTCTCTTCTGAACAAACAATTGTTTGTCAGTTCCAGTCGCTCAGGTGCACTCACCGATTTGGTGATTCTGTCGCACCACGTACATGAATACAGCCTACACAGATGGAAATGTTTGGAGTTTTGGGCCAGCAGACAACCAACACAAATAAAGATTAATACCTTTATTATCATAAAGCAGTCACAAATAATTATACATTTACAGTCAAAAATCAAAGGTTACAGAATACAAATATGATAAGGGAAGAGGGGGGTTTGAGGAGAAATATCCCATCCACCGTTTCCCGTTTGTATTTACTAACAGACAAGACCCGGTCCAAAAGACAAGAAAGGAAGGGGGGGGGGGGGGGGGGGTCAGAGATAGGCAATTTAACCCACTGGTAAATTTATTACTCTGAGGCAAGGGGTTACAGTAAAAGGGGGGGGGGTGTAGAGGAAAAGCTAGGGTTCTCAAATGTCTCCCTTTAATCATATAAATTTTACGGGAGGGGGGGGGAATGAACACAGTTACACAATCCCGCTAGGAGAAGTCCCGTACAAGGAATATAATGCACCTTAATACTAGGTCGAACTAATTAAAAGGGTAAAGAAAAGATTAAATCTCCTTTCATTAAAAAAAACACACTAGGGCTGGCCATCCCACAAACACACACGCAGACTTACCAAAATGGTGAATTCTGTCACTCTAGGAATTATTTACCACAGCAGCTAATACCGTGGAATAATGGACTGGTCCTCTTATTTCTTCCGTGTCAGGCCCCAGATTTAACGAGGTAACAAATAGTCTCAAAAAATCGCCAGACGGTGAAGCGTAAAGGCTACTGTTGGTTTAGATAAAGTTCCTAATTAATGGAACAGGCACTTGGCTAGGCGTGAGGTATGGTGTGGTTCCTAAAATTGGCACAGCTGGTGGAGATAACTTTCTTTTCCCGTAATGTCACAAGTTAAAAAACACTGAGGTAAGTTCTTCTTCGGGGGGTGTGTAAAATCCACTGAATATACTTGACAGACAGTGTTCAGGTAGACCTATGTTTTTTTCTTCACAAATAGGGCAGTGAATAAAATATGTTCTGCTTCCAGTTTTACTTTAAGGACTATATGAACTAGTATTTTAAAAGTGTTTCTTGGGTGGCTTTATTCTCAGTTAAATTCAGAGGAGCGGGGCCCATTACAGGTCGCCACAAGTTTAGCTTTAAAAAGGTTCATATGTTACTGGAGTTATCGAATTGAGTTGGCAGAACTCTGTATATAATTAATAATTGCTGGGATGCAGGTTGAATGATCGTTCTGAATGAAAGATAATCAAAACAAGAAATGCATTACAAATCATATTATAATCTGACACGCGATAAATTACAGCTAGCCTATTTTCTTTAATAGCGTCGTCACTTAACAAATCAGGAAAACTCCCCGTGAGTTAAAATAATTAAAAGCACATCTATCTATACAGAACTAAACTGGATTTACTGGTTATAATTCCTTTTAACGTCTGCAAAATTAATTTACGCGTCAAGTGTATTAGGAAATACTTTTAGCTGTAACATTAGTTTGCACTAGAACTTTGAAAATGGGTTTATTTAATAAGGTTAAATTTACACCACAATCCAATGAAATAAATTGAAATAACTAGACCACTGATCACTCGAAGCTAATGTATAAATTACCGTCTGCGCAGAAAGAATACACTCCAATAGTCAACGAAGGTAGATGAAATCTAGCAGGAATCCGACTATGCTAGTGAAATTAGGATTCTGTCAGAACGAACGATAAAATGCAGTTTTCGGAGTTCTTTATTTATACTTCTCAAATGTAACTTAAATAGGACGTGTTAGGTTTTCATACTTTTCTTGAAGTAGAGCAGAATCCGAGGTACCTCGCCGTTGTGTTAACCACTGCGATTCCTCCGTTTCCCCCGGTCTACCGATCTTCTTCGTCTCTGGCTGCTCGCATGAGAGTGCGAAAAATTTCTCGAGAAGCTAACTACGTTAGATGGGAGTTCCCTGATTTCTTTAGATCGTGTACCGCCCCACGTTGAATTCTGAAGATCAGCCTGGCTTTGATGGTACCGCTGTTCTGAGAAGCTTTGGCAACTCCCACCAGGCGGGGTGACAGCCAGGTAAGAAATTGAACTGCTGTTACTTGCTCTAGAAACAGGAGTGAGTCTCTGGCCACGTCCTCTTTTGGGCCGGCGTTAAGGAAAAGATTGCTATAAATCGTTCTCAGAGATGGTTGAGGGCGTGATTTAACCTCCCATCAAAGGCCATGCGATCTCAAAAGTTCACAGAAGATAGCAGGCTACATATTAATGATCCAACGTGTAAAGTTCTCGTGGAAATGCTGCATGCAGGTTAAAGTTACAACAGATGATCAGGGGTTCTAAAGTTATGAGAGGCCAATATTCTGTTGTCATCCATCGGGTCAGGGAAATTCATTTGTCATACTTAGACGTACGTCACAAGCAGTACCTAGCATGTGATGCCCAAACTGACATCTGAGGCGGGTCATCAACATAATAACATAAAATGTTCATAAGAAAACTTTGTAATAAGTCTCCTCTCGCTCTATCAATTCCTTTATGTATAGTCTGACACAGATTTTACTAGCTCGTCTATGAATTTATGTTCTCTGGGTTTTTTTCAACTCATGATGAGGCACGTAGGTCTGGTGGAACTAGTTGAGGTATCTTACTATATAAAACTGGTCTAACTACCAGGGCTGTTTATTTATATCAAATAGTCATTGTTCAACGCTGCCCCTAGCTACTGTCTATCTTCTCTGCATCTTATACAACATACCTGTTCGTCTTGTATATCTTGACAACTTGTTAACATAAATCTTAAAATGGCGACATAGTCTTTCTTGTCTTCATCTATCCTCTATTTAAAAGTGGCGTTTGAGCATCTTGTAGGTTCGGCAAAACAATTTGATACCATACTGTCACCACAGCAACCAACCACTTTCAGTGGCTTGTTCGCCAGAATCACGAACCATCAAACCATCGCTCGCCACTTCACAAATCTTAATACAAAGCAACTTGCTCTCCTACGCTAAGCGCGTTCAAAATCAGACTCACTTAATCTCCTCCCCGACTTAACATTTTTTCCGTTCTTACTAAAATGTGTTCGCCCTCGCAACACTTTCTCGTGCGTGTTTATTTTTGCTCGCTCACCAAAACCTTTCAAGGGACGTAATTTAAATATATCTCCCTTTGCTGAATACACTCAAAACCCATACAATCTTCTTTAATCTTATTACTAAAACATTATATGCAAATTAGTTCCACCATAATTTAGAACTCACATGATATGCTTAACCCTAAAACATCAACTACATCTCCCAAAAGGGATCCACGGAGTTACCTCCCTCCCCCAAAACACTCCTCTGCTCATATTACTTCCCTTTAAGTAAGACGAATAGTCTTTTGACAACTCTATTCAACCTTCTTAGACCATTTTTCTGCACTCACTTTCCTTCCCAAATCCCAAGCTACCGTTCACAATTAGATAGGTTACATGTTGTTTTAAAACTAAACAATCAAAGTTGATTCAGTTATTATACGTATGAAAGCAAACGTATGAGCAAGACACTTTAAGATATATAACTATTTATACATAATCACGCATACCAGCGGTCTTTTTGTACAAAAATAATTATATATCATATCTCCAACAAAGATCACCATCAAAATCAAACGGTATGTAAACTATACGATGCTGTGGAAAGAAACAAATTCTAATTTGTGTGGTCAGAACCCAGTAAATAAGAACGTTGTCTAGGGGATAATTATTATTACTTTTCTTTACTCACAACACAGGACGGACAACACACTCTATCTAGACTTAGACTAAGATACAATAACAGACGTTAGTCATTAATCTAGACTCAGCCTTAGATCAAATCCTGGAAACTAGCACCCATTCTGTCGTTCTGATAGGTTTGAGAGTTATTTTTGGTCCCGTCTGAGTAGAGTGGATGGTGATAAGTACGTGGGAAAAAAAGGTGTGACAAATAGATTTCACGGGTGAATAGCTTAAGGAGAAGATATGTCTCTGGAATGAGTAAGTTTCTCTAGTCCAGCCTATCTATACGACTATAATTTAGTACAAGACAATCGTTCCCTCCTCATACATATAAATATAAGTTTAACTACACACATACATAGTTATGTGACAACAAGACACACAGACGTGAAAAACTACAGTTAATTGGGTATGGGTCTGACCAACACACAAAGTTAAGTTTTCTTTGTAGTTTATTATCATTAAACTTGACAACATCAAATATCTAAAGAAAGATCAAATAAAATCAGATTTACATACATATGAAATAGCTGAATAAATGTGCCTCCCCCCTCTTGAGATAAAAACCCCAAAAAGTTAATAACCCAAATGTCAAAGGTTAGCACTATGGTACAGAATTGACAGTAAAGAAACAAGTTCCTACTATATGCTATCCAGTAAAGTAAACAAGTTTAAACAAAATCCAAAGTTGGTAAAGTTCCTGTAACGAAGAAAATTATTCACTCTCTCTTTTATACAGTAGCCACTTAATCACGCTTACCTACTCTTGGTGATATCCCTTGGAAATCCAATTATCCTGAATATAAAATTGCCAGGTTATTTATGTCCCAAATTTGTCCCAGTCCATCCTCTAACAAATAAGACCAGCGAGGTGAACGCAAAATCTGGTGTGTGTGTCTCCTGGATGAATAAAAGTCACCGCGAATAGTTGATGTAGAAAAACGTGATCTTGGGGTTCACAGTTAAAAGAGGAAAATACTTCCAGTATTGGGAAACATCTGGTTGCTAATAATGTTACAATTGATAAATGATGATAGTCCTATCTGCTGGCTCTCTGGTAGAGTGCCGATTCTGAAACAGCGTAAATTCTGTATGCTACACTTGAAAAAAACGACTGTCAGAAGTCAGGATGAAGGGTATTTTATCCACAACCCAGTGGGATGAGTAAATGGAAAAAATATTGCCGGTTTTTTTGTAAGTCCAGTTAAATTTACAAGTTAAAATGTTTCTCATGTATCTTTGGCTCACAAATGAAATTGGTGACGCACAAGCCAAGAAAAAGACAACATTAACCAATCAGTAAATGATGAAAAGACCAAAAAATCCCTGGATGCTCTTGATCAGGTCTGCAGAAATATATGAAAAACATTAAAGAAAAATTCTACTGTTCTATATAACTACATGTATGCACGCAGACGGGGACAAGACGATCTTTTATCCACTTTGTCAGTCCTGATTAAAGTTAAAAAGCACACGGTGTCTTAAGCCTATCCTATCGATCGTCGCTTCTGCTAGCACTGCGTTTCTAGGTCGGGTGAAAGTATGCACTCTCCCCGCCCCTTGCGCGCGCTTTAACGATCATCGTACAATGTCAGTTATTATTCAATTATCCATACGCGCATTTACATAAATATCGCCTGTCGTTAATAGCTATTAAATTATCGGCGTCTGTTGGTCATCGTATGGTATTAAATAATAGTCACTTATAATAAATACACAAAATGAAATATAACGTGAATTCTTTTCTGTCACTATCAGTCGCACCTAGCAAATATATATCAGTCAACTAAAACCGCCTCTTCTTGTGTGAGAAAGCGGGAGGTGAAAATTAACATTATATCTGAACATCTGGTATAAAATAGCTACGCGTTATTTACTTAACTAGTTCTAACAGCTAGAAAATCTAAGTGACTTATAATGGTAAAAGCTTAACACTCTTAATCGCGTAAACCTAATTTCTATTATCAGACAATCAGAATGACAATCCACAACGAATGCTATTAACACATCTTCCACAATAGTTCTAGAACTACGTGCTTAGACTATCCAAAAATTCTGAGTGACAACTGATAGCAGGTTTACGAAAACACAGTTTATATATCATCATAGTTCTCTGATCTGTAGATGATGCTACTTTTCACACTATTGTGTATACCAGAGAATCAGAAACATAAGTTTCCAAGATAAAGGCTTTACGGTCGCTCTCCCGTCGAGCTCTTTCGCCCCGACATCAAAAGACGAATACAGGCAACGGGTCTCTTGAAGAGTTTGCCCGTATCTTAAGATTAAAGCCCGGGGTTTCTCTGCCTTCCCTCTGTGTACGGACTTCAAAAGGTTCGTGTTATTTACGTGCGTGGATAAAAAATAAGCTTGTGTGAGTAAGACAGGCAGAAAAATGCATGGTTTTACTAGCAAATCATAAAACGCTAACGGGATTACAAAGGCTGTTAGATTACTGTAGGCTATATTTCCATTATACGTCACAGTTATATATATATATATATATATATATATATATATATATATATATATATATATATATATATATATATATATATATATATATATATATATATATATATATATATATATATATATATATATGGCTGGCAACCTCAACATATGAAAATAGTATATTCATAAACTCCTACAGCACGCGCTGGGTAAATTTTATGCTAATTCGATCAGAAACGCGAAAGCAGCAGCGACACCAGATTCCGACTGCAGCAGTGATGAGTGATGATTACATCACGTGTGCATCAAGTGTATCATATCAGTGTGTGAGATATATGTAACTTGTTAACGTTAGTTCAGGCACCAATCATTGTTCGCGCTATCCAAACACATAGTTTCCCATTTATTATCCAGAAGAATAGTGGTGATTTCTATTCATCTTTCCTGAGTTACGCTGCGTATACTAAAGAATTTATTTATTCTGGGAGATTAACAATTGTGGGTGGACAGCGAGACAGTGCACCTGTTAATTCGCAACCCACAAATGTACTTAGCAGAGGCATTTGTTTCTATCATTTTGTCTAAAGTTAGTGGAACGAAGCTATCAGAATGTTGTGAGTTACAAGTAGGGACTCAACACCAACCGCCAAAATTGGACAAGTTGTGTGGAGAAGATCCCGCATAAAAGAAGAATTGACGTAACCCACGGCTGCAGGACTCACTTAAACAAGTTAAGTGCTCGTAAAAGTCACTAGTAATCGGACAGAAAATTCATGCTTTTTAAACTATATCCTCCACCTAAGTCCCTATGAAGACAAATGGGATTCCCTTATAAAATTCACCATCATTTCATTTATTTTAAACTGTTAAAATTAATTGATTAAATAGGTTACATGTTGTTTTAAAACTAAACAATCAAAGTTGATTCAGTTATTATACGTATGAAAGCAAACGTATGAGCAAGACACTTTAACATATATAACTATTTATACATGTACTGCAGCATTACAGACAAAACTGATGTGACAGATAGTGACATTGGAAGAAAAAGAATACACAAGGCAATAGCAGCTTTTATTACATTGTGCATTTTACAGAGATCTAAAGCAAAAAAACCAAAAAAAGTTTAACAGAAAAATCAGAATTTTCAACTCATATATCAAAGCTGTCATATTCTATGGCTGCAACACATGGAGAACAGGAACAACAATCTCCAAGGTATAGGTTTTCATAAATGGATGCTTGCGAAGAATAGACGGATTAAAATGATATGACACAATCACAGATCTGGTTAACAAGACCAAAGCTCTAACCACTGAGCTATAGTGGCCCACGTGATGAAGTGGAAAGACCTTGAGTTGATGACACGTGACAGGAGAGCATTCTACTTCATTTTCTGCGTTCAGTTTGTTGTCATGCGAAACCTTAAGGCCTGTCGCCAGGACAAAGTCCAGTTTTTTTTTTTTCCAGATCAGCGCAGCAGTCCCTTACCTTCTGCCTGAGCTCGGAACCCTCTGGCCAGGTCATTTCATTTTCTGGCAATTACAAATTCACATGAGTATTTTACTCCTAGGGATTAAAAACATTGACTCTCTGGAGCCGCGGTAGCATATTGGTCAAGAAAATATGTGCCTAACATGTGCTTCAATAGACGTGTAACGGGATCCTTTTTTTACCTTTTACTTGACTCTCTGGGAACAAATTTGAAGCATTTTTTGCTACAAGAAATGTACTGAAGATGAAGAATTAAAGGCTTTTTTTAAAGCTCTAATGGAGCAACCCTTCTGCCCACCTCGTATGGATTTGTTATGCATCTTGGCGACATTCTTGCCAAGTTCAGTTATTAATGTTACACGGCCTTATTCTCAGTTGCCAATTGCCAAATAGGGTCTCTATAGCCTCCTATAGCTTTCGGTCTCACCATGTCTAAATCCGGTCCTGACTACAAGAAGAACATGAGAACTAGTGTGACAAACATATCGGTTCTTCGGAGGGACAAAGCAATTCATTCAGAATAAAGAATATAATTTTTTAACGTAATGATGTGAAACTGCGAGAGGATACGATAGTTTGAAAAAAAAAATTATGTGTGGCAACAAAAGTGACACATTCAGTACCATAATTCCCGCCGTAAGTACTTCGGTCTGTCGGTCGGGCATACGTTGCACACCGTCGTTTGCGTACTTTTTTCTATTTTCGAAAGAGTGCATTAACTTTCGAGCACATCTAAGGGAGTGCAACTGTGTTTGAAAGTTAGACAATAACATTGTATTGTTTCCCCTTATATGTTGTCGTGGAGTGGTTTTGAGGAGAAGGACAGATTGAATGAAAAAGAAGAATAAAAGATAATAATCTTTATTAATATGTTTATGATAGTCTACGAGGTCGAATGGAACTGCCTCTCCTCGGGAAATAGTGTACTAGAAATCCGTAATGCAAAGAGAATTCTGGCAACTAAACAGGATATTTTCTGGACGATAAAATTCTTTTTCAGGAATCCTACAAAAGGACAATGTAAAGAACATAAGGTTGAGAGAGGAGATTTGGTGTCCAGCTACATAAATTAAAATATCCCGACCCACTAGAAGTTAGTTTAATTATGGTGTAGATTTATGTTTAAAACAAAATACAGCCGAAATAAAGTTAACTAGAACAATAACAACAGACGCTGTTAAGTTAAATTGAATAAAAGGGTATACATTCTCACATATCTGAATATACATACTCGTATATATATGAAAAAAAAATTTAGCTCTACTGTTTAGAAAAAAAAAACAAATGCTATGGTCATCATATAGACCAGTAGATCTCTTCTATGGTTGTACTGCTGGTAGGTGTTATACTCATGTCTCCGAAGGCCTGTAGTAGCTGCGGAGATGATTTTGTTTCGGACTCTCTTGGTTTGGTCTGCCCCAGCACTTAGGTTTCATAAACAGATCAGTGGGTTCAGAGGGTGTCAGAGTTTGCTTCCCTGGACTCAGCGCACATCACAGATAAGGATGGGGTAAGTCTGTCCTGCTGAATACCTCTTCTGCTTATGGGATGGGTGGTATGGAACGGGTTACTGGTTGATATGTTATGGATGGAAGGGCTAAATTGGGTTTTGATATGCTCACCTGGTTTGTACCTGCAACTCGTAGTCTGGATAAGTAGGTTTTAACCGTAGCTTCGTTTAGTAGGGTTAACCGTTACCTGGGTTGTACCTTGTAAACGTAACCTGGGTGGACTGGAAACAATTGAAAGTCCCATTAGTGGTTTAAAGAGCAATCATCTAATAAGTCTGTTGGTCGATAAGCGTCCATCAGAAATTAAATTAACACAATGCTAACTACCATTCAGTAACAGTTTGTTATCTATTATCTATGACATACTCCTTCTTTAGTGACATTATAGCGTATCTGGAGTTCTCAGCCTCTATCTGGCTATCTGCTTATTTACAGCAGTGGATTTCCCCATGTGGGCAATGAGTTTCACAAACTGTGAGGTTTGTGGCTGGGGTCATCAAACGGTTGAGAACCATTGGTTCACCTAGTGCCCATAGAGCAGTATTCTAATTTTTGGGGTCACTGTCAACAATGGTTTGAGAACCACCGGGTAATAGTTTCCTATGCGCTTTAACATGTTGGGGTGTCATTGCTCTCAATGGCTTACATTTTGTCAGTCAAGGGATAAATTCTTTAAATAGCTAAATAATTGTAAACATTCTTAAAGTCCTGGTTCCTGTAGAAATAACATTCATATAACTGATAATAAAATAGTTCTTTAATCATAAAACATGGTATATGCATAGAATTGCAGTAAATACATGTAAAGAACACTCCATGGTGAAAAACATATTAATGTCCAATATGAGACAAAGGGAAAAGAAGTGTGACTGAGAAAACTTTTATCAAGTTTGTAGAGTCTTGACAGAGAACACTGGAACATTGTAAGAAATAGAAAACAGAAGGACCACTAATACACTTCTGTTTTGCTTGGGTCAGTATGCAAATCCCAAAGTAACAACAATAATATACGAGGGATGGTCAAAAAGTAATGCCTCGTAATTTTTAATTTCATTCAATAGGCAAGAAAACAGATAAAATTCACATTGAAATGTAGCCCCAAGTCTGAACTTCAAAAATTTATTTCTCAATGTAGTCTCCGTTATTTGTTACAGTTTTTGTCCATCTTCTCACAAGGGCATGTATCCCCGCACGGTAAAAATGTGTGTCCTTTTTCCTAAACCACTGGCGTACGGCGCGTTTAAGGGTCTCATTGTCCTCAAAGTGATGTCCGCGAAGATCTTCTTTCAGTGGTCCAAACAGATGGAAGTCAGAAGGTGCAAGATCGGGACTGTAAGGGGGATGTGGTAATAATGTCCAGCTAAATTCTGCAATCGCATCAATGGTGCGTTTAGCAGTGTGTGGCATGGCATTATCGTGCAACAGTAGTGCAGTTCTCTGATCTTTTAATGGTGTGGTAAAGTGGGATGATATAAATAATTATAGGGGACTTAGTGTACTGACTGAGATCAGCTGTGAAGGTATCTGTATCTAATAAGTGTGGTGTATTACAGATGACCTTACTTGCTACCACATTTATACCTCAGTCAGAATTATTCTGGAATATTGTGATGACTACGTTGAATGTCTAGGGTTATGAAAATGATGAAGTGTAAGTCACAACAACAACAGACAGATAAACAATTTAATTTATTCCACAACACTTTACAACACTGTGACACTCACACACATATAACACTCTATAAGACTATCTTAAATGAGTCAAGTGTTAAAGTTTAAAAAAAAATATATATATGTATTAATTCCTTTCAATAATAGATATCCTGATTCCACTACACAGTGAACCAGGAATCACAATCAAATGTAATTACAAGTTGTATGTACACAATTTATAAAGATGCTCTTTGTATTGACATAGTTTATTATTATTATCCTATGTGTGTAAGTTGTGAAGTAGTACTATGAAGTAATACTGGCTTTTCAAGCTAGGTTGTTGTTTGTCATCATGACTTCAAGGGTTTACTTATGGTGGAAATCGTACTGGGAAAAGTTCACAGTTCCTGTCAATTGAAACAATTTATTGTCCCTCTTTTGTTAATATAATGTCAATTTTAGAGGGGGCACATAGGATTGAGCTGCTCTGGCCACAGAATCTTATCTGCTGTGATGGCGGCAGGAAACAGTCTCCTCTGCTCGATTGCTTCACTGCGTTCTTGAGACCTCTCACTGGTCGCTATCTTGACCAAGGAGTAAGCTACCAGCCTCTGGATTCAGCAAAACTCAGATCAGGTGCTGCCTCAATAAGTTAAGACCACGGTCCCATAATTCATGGAAATAATAAACAAATACGTTGACTGGCGATGAATAATGGCACAAATTCCGATCTGCCTCTGTCCCAGGCTTTTATTTAGAAAAAATATGCACTGGCTCTCAACGCACTGTTTCTTAGTAAGTTTATTTTAAAATGTGGCACTGAACAGACGCTCCTCATTGACTATATCAACGGGTCTAGCCAATAGGGCCATGTTTACACAGCTTTTGAAAAAAATTATCCTTCCTACGTTTCCCCTAACAACCAAAATTAGTATTTGCAGTCCGACTAATCATGTTTAGCCTTACATATCATTCCCGCCAATCAAATAGGATGTAACTTGTTGGCCCATTTCCCGTAAAATGGTGGTTTCAAAACATGCCACTGTGCGATTATGATTTGGTGCTGTCCGACATCCTCACTATTTTCTTTTGGCTATAATTTGATAATTCCTAGACTATTTGCGTAACACTTAACATATTCTTTGTCAGCAAGTCCTAAGGAACCCAAATATATAAGTTTTAAGGGGCTAAGTGGCTGCGTTCAAAATATGTATTTTCTTCTAGGATAGTCGTGCTGTTACCACCTCCTACTTCCAAACTTTAGGGTGTCTGCTGTACTGTCAGGCTAATGTCAGGAGTCTAGACATAAAACAGTAGAATGTCATGTTTCCTAATAAGCATTTTACAGGTTTTTAAACCTAACTCTCGTAGTTGTAGTGTTTTTTATCACTGTCTATTTGAAAAAAAAAGCTAGTGCTTCATGCCTTTCGCGCGGGGAGGGTGGCATTAATTGTATATCGCGAGACGCGTGTTAGTGTTGCATGCGTTCCCCCCGTTCAGCCCTCTCTCTCTCTCTACCCTAATTCCATCTGTCCTTTCGTTTATGTTAACGTAGTGTATAAAATGAAATTAATGGAATATTAATCTAGGTCATTACGCAGTGTGTCTATCTCAAGGTTTTCTTAGAAATACAGTACACGTTTTATTGTTTTGTTGAAACGCGTGTATGCTGCTGTAGGCTTTACTAGTAAACGTGAAAGCGTGAGAATATGCAGACGAAGTAGAAAAAAAAGGGGATTTTTGTACGCCATTGTGAGAGCACTGTGCTTTTACCATTTCTCTTTCCTTTTATTGAATTAATGCGTTAGGCTTTACATTTACCTTTTAATTTATATATGTGGATTTAGAATGTTTCACGGCAAATTCTCCCCTCTTAAAACAGACGTTATATGTCAGTCTATAATTCTATATACACATAGAGAAATTTATTATTATTTCTGGGGCTTACGGTGATTCTCATCACACGGATGGCGGCTTAAAAAATCCGCTCCCAGATTTGTTTTTCCAGAAATATACTCTATGCTAAACTCAAATGGCTGCATAAGTAAGGACCATCTGAGTAACCTAGAATTTTCATGCCTAGCCTGCGCTAGAAACGACAAGGGTTTGTGATCCGTTTGCAACTTAAATGCCTTCCCATACAGATAAATATTGAATTTCTTTATCGCCCATATTACTGCAAGACATTCTTTTTCGCTAGTTGAGTAATTGGTTTCATCTTTATTCAACTTTCTGCTAGCATATGCCACTGGGCTTAATTCGCCATCCAGTGCATCTGATTTCTGTAACAGGGTCGCACCTAACCCGATATTACTGGCATCCGTCCTTACAATGAATTCTTGACTTAAGTCCGGTTCTCTAAATTCTTGGGGTCAGGGGTGTCGCGTAGCGTTTGAAGGTCTGGTGGAAAAAGAATTGTGGGGGTTTTCCAAGGAGATATTAACTAGGTCTGGAAAAGATTGTAAGGAGATATTAGGTCTCTCGCTACCGTCGTCCCCTTCTCAGTTATCTATTATTATTATTCTTTAAATTATATTATATTTTACGAGCCCCCTCCCTTATAAAGGAAGATAAACATAGACAATATGCAACATCTAATGGAAGGAACAAAGCATGGGGTACAGTATATACACCCAATTGGTTTATTGCAATAAAATGAATAGATGGTGAATGATAGTATTGTCGATGGAATTAGTGTCTGCTGTATGTACTATGTGTCTCACATCAAGTGTGTTTCATCATGGATGACTAAAATATGCATTGATTTGGTGAGTTCCCTTTCTATAGGAAACTTAGCTTTTCAGCCCCTGGCTGATAGTGAAGCGTGGTTAGTTCTCCAGTCTCCTGACGTTGCCCCAGGTAGGTCTTGAATGGTTCGGATTTGCCTTCTCTGTGCTCGACTCCGTATTCTGCTCTGAGATTGGACTGTCGTGCAAGGCTCCACCATAGACTGAAGACAAATACGACGGCTTCATTAATTTTCTAGCTTTTAGAAAGCAGTCTTTCCCTAAGCCGTCCCTCTGCCAGTCATCTCAGATTTTAGTCTCTAACATCATATGTCTAGAGCCTAATCTTGAATTCAAGTTTCTCCTGTCTGTCCTTTATTATATTTCTCTGCCCCAGTGACAGTATTATAATTCTTTAGACTGATTTATCGTCAACTTAACCCGATGAATTATTATAAATGTCAGTTAAACCCACCAAATTTATCATAGAAATGTCGGCAACAGTATTCTAGTTCTGTGCCTCTAGCCTAATCGTCATGTCATTATGATGAATTTAACAAATAATTGGACATCCGTGTTTTAGAATTGTCTGACAACATTATGACACCACTTCATGTCTGGTCGCATCGTCATATAATTTATAATGAATACATGTCACGGTCTGTCAACATTATCGTTAATATTAATTTCCGTTAGTCTAAACGTCGGGTCCAAAAATAATCAAATAATATGGAAATTAATAGCTATATATATTCCCGTTAAACATTATTATGAACATGTTGTACATATCCCGTGGGATCATAAAATATACCCGATCACATGTGGCTGGATGTGATCGTAAAACAAAAATATGAATAAAGTAAACATACCAATCTTGCGTTGATTTTGCAAGGTACTATACATTTCATCACATTATATTCTAGCGAGATTTCACTTACCTACTCAAAGATGGACGCTAACCCGCAATTAGACACGTGGCTTCAGTGCTTTTAATGCGAGAATTCGCCGATATCGGGATTAGTTCTAGCGATCTCGAAGTTTCCTGGGCAAGTGAAAAAATGCTGGATTTGCCGCCTTTTAGCGGGTCATTTCCGCTTGGACACGTGATCCGTAGCGTGCATCATGTGACCTTAGCCTCATATAGACGCTCCAATCAGTAACGTTAAAAGTCACGTGGGGTCTTCCTAAAGTGGCCTATACTGGTTCTATCTACCGAGGTCAGTGGTCAACAATGACGTCGTATCTAAAAATAGCGAGGAGAAAATCACCGAACGCTAGGAGATTATCCGCAAGTGACAATTCCCGGGACTTTGCGATCATGCATTGAGGATGAGAAAAAATGATGTCACGTAAATAATAATAAAAAATGAAGAGAAGATTGGGCAAGTCGTCACACAAGTCCCTCCTCAAGTTTGACGTTCCGTCCAACTCCTCTGGTCCTGTCTTCCTCTTTTTTTTAGTTTCTCATATCTCCTCGGTTGCGTCCGGATGTCTGCTCAAAAAATCTGCCCCTACGTTGTTCCTCCCAGGTATGTATTCTATGTGAAAGGAATATGGCTGCAATAGTAGTGACCATCTCATAAGCCGGGCATTAAGGTTCTTCGACGCTGCAAGAAATATCAACGGTTGGTGATCACACTGCACCGTGAACTTTTTCCCGTATAAATATGGTTGAAACTTCTGCACAGCCCATATTAGCGACAGACATTCTCGTTCGATGGTAGAGTAGTTCTGTTCAGCAGGGTTCAATTTCCTACTAGCATATGCAATGGGGAATAGAGTTGCGGAAGGTCTATCACTAGGCTGCAGGAGAGTGGCGCCTATCCCTATATTGCTAGCATCTGTTCGCAGCGTTAAGTTCAGAGTTAAGTCAGGCAGTCGCAGAATTGGCCTAGCTGTGAGTTTCTCCTTCAGCAGCGTGTAGGCATTTTCGCACTCCGCTGTCCAGGTTACTTTGTCCGGGTTCCCATTCTTGGTTAATGCGGTCAGTGGCGCACTCAGGGTATTAAAATCTTTAATATATTTCTGGTAGAACCCACATAGAGACACAAATGACCTGACATCCTTTTTAGTCTGGGGTCGTGGGGCCCGCTGTAACTTCTCAATATTACGTGCATCTGGGTACATGCATCCATGCAAGATAGTGTGTCCCAGGAATTCTAGTTGCTCGCAGGCAATTTGACATTTTGTAGGGCGAGCGGTGAGTCCTGTTTCTCTAAGTCTTTCGAAGAGTAGGGAAACTGCGTCCAGGTGCTCCTCAAATGTGTTCGTGGCAATAAGTATGTCGTCCATGAAATTACTTATCCCAGGGTGGTTCAGGGGTTCCAGTAGCTTCCTCATCATACGAGTAAAGACGCTTGGGGCGTTGCTTAGCCCAAATGGCAATACATTAAACTCGTAATGGCCCTCAGAAGTACTAAATGCTAACATATGTCGAATTTCCTCTTTTACCGGGATCTGGTAGTACCCTTTGCTAAGGTCTATCTTCGAAAAGTATCGCGCTCTACTCAGCTTGGTGAAAAGCTGATTCTGATCAGGTAAGGGCTCCGCTTGAAATTCCGTTACAGCGTTGAGCCTTCGGTAGTCTATGCAGAGGCGATGTTCTCCTGTGGATTTTCTAAGCAACACCACACTCGCACTATAAGGAGACTCTGATTTTGAGATAATATTTTCCTTAAGCAGGTACTCGATTTCTTCACTCAATGCCTTTGCCTTAGCATAAGGAACAGGATAGTTCTTAACTCGTACCGGGGCGAGGTCTGTTAGCTTCATATCAAATTCTATCAGGTTGGTCATGCCAGATTTATCCGTGAGTGTACTAGTGTGTTTTCTCAACAACTGTTGAACCTGTGCCTGCTGATCCTCCGTTAAAGTTGAACTAACCTGAACATCTTGATGAGTTTCACCCTGGCGAAGAGGGTATTCACATGAGGTCAGGGGTTCTGCCTCAGTTTCCGTCGCAATAGCCAGTGTCAGGAAATGTGCTGGTTCTGCACCTGGTCTTTCATAATATCGCTTCAGCAGGTTTATGTGGTAAATTTTCTGCTTTCCCTTTATGGCAATCTTGTAATTGGTGCGCGACATTTTCTCAACAATTTTATATGGACCTCTCCACCCGATTTGCAATTTATTATTGCTACTGGGCAGGAGTAATAATACCTGTTCTCCTACTTCTAGCTCCCTATCCTTTGCAGTGCGGTTGTAGTAACGCGCATGTTTACGACGGGCACGGCGTACATTTTCCTTTGCCAGTTCCCATCCTGTTTTAAGGTGTTGGGTCAACTCATTCACGTATTGGGATGCAGAGGTGACCGTCTCATCTGCTTTATCATCTGTCCAAGTACGTAACAGTGCCTCTAAAGGTCCTTTTATAGGTCTACCAAACAGCAATGTGGCAGGTGGCATCCCAGTAGAATTGTGGGGTACTTCGCGGTAAGCAAATAGTGCTGCGGGTAAGTATTGATCCCAGCTCTCTGGTTTTTCCTGCGCAAGTTTCCGAAGGATGGAAATAAGGGTCCCGTTAAACCGCTCCACCTGGCCATTTGCCTGTGGGTGGTAGGGAGAGGTGTGGATATGTCGGGCCTGAAATATCCTAAACACTTCCTCGGTGAGTTTTCCTCGGAATTGAGAACCATTATCTGTCAGGATCTGTGACGGAAACCCTAGCCGAGTAAATATGGTGAGCAGAGCCTCAGCAACATGCTTGGAATCACAGGCGGGTATAGCGATAGCCTCTGCCCACATGGAGCAACAATCCACTAACGTGAGTATATAACTGTTTCTCTTTTTGCTACGAGTAAGTGGACCCACAATATCCACCGCTACTCGTTCGAAGGGTGTGCCCAAGATTGGCATTTCTCCCAGAGTGGCTGGGGCCGTCCAGTGTTTCGGCGCTGTCCTCTGGCACTGCGGGCATGATTTCACATATCTCTGGATATCGGCGTTGATACCTGGCCAATAATAATGACATGAAATACGCTGAATCGTGGCACTTATGCCCATATGGCCACTAAACGGAAGGGCATGGCCCATTTCTAGGACCTGGGCTCGGTATGCTGACGGAACCACAAGTTGCCCATGTTCCTGTCCTCCATTTCCTGCTTTCCGATGCAACAGCCCATTTTTCTTGTAGAAGTCTCCCTTTTGGAGAGGAGTGTGCGCTCTCGGTAGTTTTTTGTAGCAGGGTGCTAGAGATTGATCCTCCGTTTGTGCCTTTTTTAATTCCTCAGGAAGGATGTTGGGTGGGGATTCCAACTCCGTATTCCGTTTGGCCTGTCCTCTAGTGGTGACAGCCGCCACAACCAGAGGGTGAATGGGTTCTCCCAAGAACACATACCTACACCCTAAGATCAAGGGATAAATAGGGTCGTCCAAGATCGCTGCACTGATTTCCCCAGTCACATATTTTGATTTGACCTTAATCTTGGCTATGGCCAAACGCATAGGTGCTGCACTTTTAGTAGGTCCTTGTATTTCTATAGTGTTTTCTGTCATCTGGTCAGGCTTGACTAGGGATGCACTGACAACTGCGTCGAATGCAAGGCCTGTATCATAAAGGCAGGTCACCTCTTGGTCATTTACGAGGATTGTCTCAACGACCGGGGGATGTCGGGGTTTGTCCAGAGGTTCTTCCGGTCCATTTCCCCTTGCGGCACTTTTACGCAAGCAGGCAGCATGATGAGGTGGGTTTTTCCGGTTGCACTCCTGCGTATTGTGGGTGATGGTTCTACAGTGCTTACACCATTTTTCCCCTTGCCTCTGCTGCTGGAAATTTGATCTCTGAGTAGTCTTGTAGTCTGGCTTGTCATGCTTTTTGAAGTTAGTATACGGTGGTTTCACTTGGGGGTCCATGGGTGACTGTGCTGTCTGTCTAGATACGTAATCTGGTTGTTTCCGTCTGGGTGGTGGGTTCTCTGATAGTGCTGCCTGATATCAATCCGCTAACTGGACTATGGATTCTAAAGTGCTGGCCTCATTCTCTGTCAGGAATCTTCTCATGTCGGAAGTCATGGTGTCCTTCAGTTGTTCGATCATGACCATTTCCTTCAGGCCTTCCCAATCATGAGTAAAATTCCCTAGGGCACCCCACTTCTCCACGTAGGAATCCAGTCTCGCAGCAAACTGAGCAACGCTCTCGCCAACTTCCCTCCTAGCGTTACGGAACCTCTTCCTATAGGCGTCAGCATGTAGCTCATAACGAACCAATAGGGCCTTTTTCAGAGAGTCATTGTCATCCTGTAAACCTGGAGGAAGCTTGCTATACACGTCATAAGCAGTTCCTCTAAGCCCTTGCGACAGTTTCAGGTTCCATTTGCTCTTCTCCAAACCAAACGTGGTGGCACACTTCTCAAGTTTGTCCAGATACACATCGACCGAGTCAACTCGTTCCGAGAAAGCTTCGAATGGAAACGTCAAGGGTCCCAAAGTTGACATGAGTGAGGATGGCAAAGGTCCTGGGCCCCCTGCATGCAAGGATGGCATATCATCTGACCGTGGCGATAGGTTGCCCGAGGAGGTAGAGGCTGTCGCACCGGCTACCGGGTCAACTCTTTGAGCCTGTCCCTGCATCTCTAACTGCTTCATCTTCAGTGCATGCTCGCGTTCATCTCTCTCGCTTCTTTCCCTAGCGTCTACAGCTTTTATCCTCTCATCTATTTCTGCTAACTTTATTCGCTCTTCTCTTTCAGCTTTCGCTGTTTCTCGAGCGTAATACTTATCAGTCTCGACACTGACATAATTCGCAAGGTCCACCCCACTATAACCTAGATCTCGACCGGCCTCCCCTAGTGCTGCCTTAAGCTTAACTATTTCAGCCATCTTTTGCTGTTATAGTCCACACTGAGTAAGCTAGTGCTACCTTCCAATAGTATTTCTAACAACAAGTAAATATTAATTATTTATCAGACTGCTGTAGAATGAAATTACTACAGTTATGGAGACTTAAGGTCTGTAATTCAATGAAATACAAAATCATGAACTAACTTAATTAAATACAACATATATAAAGGGATTCACCAATCAATGCCTGAAATTCTAGAGAAAATGTTTTCTGTCTTTTTAGAGCTCACTGTGTGAAAATACATGTGTTAAAATGGTATACTGTAATGACTGAATGAATGATACTATCCCAGAGGTATGATAAAATACATAAGTTCAAATCCCGGACGAGCCCCCAGTGTCACGTAGCGTTTGAAGGATAAGAATTATTTAGAGGAAATAATAGATCTGAATGTGGAAGATTTGGCTCAAGGAATTCCTGCTGGGTTTTCCACCACTGAAGGGAGACAAAGAGGGTAAATTCTCCTAACTAGACAGGTCTGGAAAAGATTGTAAGGAGATATTAGGTCTCTCGCTACCGTCGTCCCCTTCTCAGTTATCTATTATTATTATTCTTTAAATTATATTATATTTTACGAGTCCCCCTCCCTTATAAAGGAAGATAAACATAGACAATATTCAACATCTAATGGAAGGAACAAAGCATGGGGTACAGTATATACACCCAATTGGTTTATTGCAATAAAATGAATAGATGGTGAATGATAGTATTGTCGATGGAATTAGTGTCTGCTGTATGTACTATGTGTCTCACATCAAGTGTGTTTCATCATGGATGACTAAAATATGCATTGATTTGGTGAGTTCCCTTTCTATAGGAAACTTAGCTTTTCAGCCCCTGGCTGATAGTGAAGCGTGGTTAGTTCTCCAGTCTTCTGACGTTGCCCCAGGTAGGTCTTGAATGGTTCGGATTTGCCTTCTCTGTGCTCGACTCCGTATTCTGCTCTGAGATTGGACTGTCGTGCAAGGCTCCACCATAGACTGAAGACAAATACGACGGCTTCATTAATTTTCTAGCTTTTAGAAAGCAGTCTTTCCCTAAGCCGTCCCTCTGCCAGTCATCTCAGATTTTAGTCTCTAACATCATATGTCTAGAGCCTAATCTTGAATTCAAGTTTCTCCTGTCTGTCCTTTATTATATTTCTCTGCCCCAGTGGCAGTATTATAATTCTTTAGACTGATTTATCGTCAACTTAACCCGATGAATTATTATAAATGTCAGTTAAACCCACCAAATTTATCATAGAAATGTCGGCAACAGTATTCTAGTTCTGTGCCTCTAGCCTAATCGTCATGTCATTATGATGAATTTAACAAATAATTGGACATCCGTGTTTTAGAATTGTCTGACAACATTATGACACCACTTCATGTCTGGTCGCATCGTCATATAATTTATAATGAATATATGTCACCGTCTGTCAACATTATCGTTAATATTAATTTCCGTTAGTCTAAACGTCGGGTCCAAAAATAATCAAATAATATGGAAATTAATAGCTATATATATTCCCGTTATACATTATTATGAACATGTTGTACATATCCCGTGGGATCATAAAATATACCCGATCACATGTGGCTGATGTGATCGTAAAACAAAAATATGAATAAAGTAAACATACCAATCTTGCGTCGATTTTGCAAGGTACTACACATTTCATCACATTATATTCTAGCGAGATTTCACTTACCTACTCAAAGATGGACGCTAACCCGCAATTAGACACGTGGCTTCATTGCTTTTAATGCGAGAATTCGCCGATATCGGGATTAGTTCTAGCGATCTCGAGGTTTCCTGGGCAAGTGAAAAAATGCTGGATTTGCCGCCTTTTAGCGGGTCATTTCCGCTTGGACACGTGATCCGTAGCGTGCATCATGTGACCTTAGCCTCATATAGACGCTCCAATCAGTAACGTTAAAAGTCACGTGGGGTCTTCCTAAAGTGGCCTATACTGGTTCTATCTACCGAGGTCAGTGGTCAACAATGACGTCGTATCTAAAAATAGCGAGGAGAAAATCACCGAACGCTAGGAGATTATCCGCAAGTGACAATTCCCGGGACTTTGCGATCATGCATTGAGGATGAGAAAAAATGATGTCACGTAAATAATAAAAAAAATGAAGAGAAGATTGGGCAAGTCGTCACAAGGGGTCATGTTTCCCTGATGGACTGTGTGTCCCAAGAATTCTAATTCTTTACATCCAACGCAACATTTGGTTGGTCGGGCTGTTAAATTCGCTTCCCTAAGTCGATTAAACAGCATGTTCAGAGAGTCAATGTGTTCCTCAAATGTTTCTGTTGCTATAAGGATATCATCCATGAAATTTGTGATGCATGGGTTATTCAGAGGATCCAACAATTTTCTCATCATTCTAGAGAAGACACTAGGCGCATTCTTCAATCCAAATGGCAATCTGTTAAACTCATAGTGTCCCTCTGAGGTACTAAAAGCTAGGTACGGTCTAACCTCAGGTTTTACTGGAATCTGATAGTATCCTTTACTCAGATCCACTTTTGAGAAATATTTAGCTTTATTTAGCCTGGCAAACAACTGATTTGTATCCGGCAATGGGTCCACCTGTCCTTCTGTGATAGCATTCAGTCTCCTGTAATCTATACAGAGTCTATGTTCTCCAGAGGGTTTCCTTAAGAGCACCACACTGGAACTATACGAAGATTCACTGTGTGAAATAATTCCTTCCTTCAACAAATAGTCTATCTCTTCCTTCAAGGCTTTCTCCTTAGCAAAAGGAATCGAATAGGGTTTCATACAGACAGGTGTGGGGTCTATCAGTTTTATATCATATTCCAATAAGTTTGTATGCTCCGGTCGGTCCGTTAACACCTCTGTATGATTATCTAGAACCTGTTGCACTCTCTCTTTCTGATTTTTCGTTAAATGTGTACTGATTTTCACCTGTGCCGCTGTCTCACAGGGGTGTAATGGATATTCAAATGATGAAAGTGGTTCCTTTTTCATCTCCATGGCAATGGACAAGGTCAACAAGTGTGTCTCTTCCTGATTTTCTCTTTCCAAATATTTCTTCAGGAGATTCACATGATAGATTTTTTCTTTCCCCTTCTTATCTATCTTATAATTTGTTCTAGACACCTTCTCTAGAACTGTATATGGACCTTGCCATCCAATTTGTAACTTATTCTGACTACCGGGTAGAAGAAGCAGTACCTTCTCTCCCACAGCCAAATCTCTGTCTTTAGCTTTCCTGTTGTAATAGGCAGCATGTTTTTTTCCTGGCTTGTCTCAAATTTTTATTGGCAAGTTTCCAGCCAGTTTTTAAACGAGTGGTCAGCTCATTCACATATTGGTATGAAGATGTAATATTTTCCTCTGCCTTTTCATCAATCCACGTTCTTAACAGCGCTTCATATGGACCTTTAATTTTGTGGACCTATTTGTCCATGCACCGGTATGGTCTCTTCCACTCGAAGCGCTATAGTGATGATTTTTCTTCCCAGAATTATCATGCACAAAACGACCGCTACCAAGTTTTCTTTTGGGGCTTTCTCCCCACTTAGAATTCTGGATGAGAGATTTCCTCTCTACATCCTCTTCCTCCAGTTTACATAAGTCCGATTGAGGGATTTTCGGCTTGTCCTGGGGTAAGACATCTTTTTGCACTCGCCGCATAGTGGCCATTGTAAAACAGTTAATTGAAGCTTGTCCGTGAAAAGGGGCTTCCCATTCCATTTGGTCCACTTATCAAATTTATTTTTCTTTATATTGTCAGGCCTAAGTTTGCCCCGTGGCGTGTCCAGGTCCTGATCAATGTTCCCACTTGTGGGTGTTCCCTCATGTGCTATGCTACACCTTTCTACAAAATTCTCAATGTCCCACCTTGCCTTGGGCCAATAATAATTGTGAGCCACCTTTTGGATGATGGTACCTATTTTCTCATGGTACCCATCTTTTTTCACATGTAGGCTCCTTATTAATTCTGCCCTATATGTCTTTGGAAGAGCCAACTGTCCGTGACCATTGGATCTAGTTCCGGCCTTCCTGTAAATCAACTTGTTTTTCATGTAAAAATCTCCCTTGCCTGGAGTTGTATGACAAGTTGACAATTTCCTGAATCAAGGCTTGAGGGTCTTATCCCCAGCCTGTGCCTTCCTCATCTCATCTGGAGTGGTATATATCAGAATATCCTCCTCCTTTCTTGAGGTTGACCTGACCTGAAGGGTGGCCATATACACAGGTTTCCTTCTACAAAGTCAGTGTCATGATTGTTCATCTGACAATTCTTACACCACCTCCTTCCTTGGTTGAAAGATTTTCTTTCATCATATTTCCTTTCATCGAATTGTGGGGTTTTATTTTTATTGTCATACCGTGGCCTATCAAACTGGTGCTTACCTTTGTTTTGATCTCTAGGATCAAATTTATTAAAGTTCTGTGGTGCCCTAAAATTATCCACCTGTTTCTTTTTATTACCTGATACCTCTGCCTGAGCTGCTTGATACCTTTCTGCAACATTTAGTAACTCACCCAGTCTCTCTGCACCTTGTTCCATGAGAAACTTTCTCAGGTCTGGAGCCATGGACTCTCTTAGTTGTTCTATAAGGACCATTTCCTTAAGATCTTGGGTTTTCCCCAGAGAAGTCCATTTCTCCAAAAATGTCTCTAACCGTGCAGAGAACTGGTGATAGGTTTCACCTGACAGTAGTTTAGCATTCCTAAATTTTTTTCTATAAAATTCACCGTGCTTTTCATATCTTAACAAAAGAGCCTGCTTTAGCATGTCATAATTTTCTTGATCACCTCTGCTCATTTTGGCAAAAACTTCATAAGCTGCACCACGAAGCCCTTGAGATAACTTTAAGCTCCACCTTTCTCTCTCTAACCCATACGTGGTAGCTAATAATTCATATCTATTTAGATAGCTCTCGATATCATCGTCTTTCTCAACAAAATGATCTAAATGAAAGTTCATAGCTGAGGTTGAGGCTCCCTGACTAGCAGTAGCATCGGAGGTAAAGGGACTGGCACCATTTTCAGGAGCATGGCCTTGAAACTCAAACTCCCTTAGTCGTAACTCATGTTTCCTTTGTAATCTCTTATCCTCCTTTTCTGCTTCCCTCTCTGCAGCCAATCTCCTTTCTTCAGCTTCCCTTTCTGCCTGTTTTTCTTCTCTTTCTGCCTCCAATTTCTTAGCCTCAGCCTCAATCTGCAACCTCTTAGCCTCAGCCTCAATCTGCAACCTCTTAATTTCTTTTTCAGCCTCTATTCTCTTATCTTCGGCCAATCTATCAGATTCTAATTTTCTTTCAGCCTCTTTTTCTAATCTTCTTTCTTCGCGTTCAATAAATTTGTCACATTCAGTAGTGACATAGGCAATCATAACTTGTCCCTCCATTCCTAACTCTTTTGCAGCCTGCATAGCAGCAGATCGAAATTTTGCCAAGTCGGCCATTGTCTAACAGGCAAATGTAAACAATTCAATCTATCAATAATTATCTAAGGACAACCACAGGCACTGAGAGCTCAACCTTATTTATTTTCACCCAAGGATACCTTTTAATTCTTTATTATTCCCAATATATATAATAAGAGAAAGTTCAATATCCCGGACGAGCCCCCAATATATGTGGCAAAGTGGGATGATATAAATAATTATGACATACTCCTTCTTTAGTGACATTATAGCGTATCTGGAGTTCTCAGCCTCTATCTGGCTATCTGCTTATTTACAGCAGTGGATTTCCCCATGTGGGCAATGAGTTTCACAAACTGTGAGGTTTGTGGCTGGGGTCATCAAACGGTTGAGAACCATTGGTTCACCTAGTGCCCATAGAGCAGTATTCTAATTTTTGGGGTCACTGTCAACAATGGTTTGAGAACCACCGGGTAATAGTTTCCTATGCTGCTTTAACATGTTGGGGTGTCATTGCTCTCAATGGCTTACATTTTGTCAGTCAAGGGATAAATTCTTTAAATAGCTAAATAATTGTAAACATTCTTAAAGTCCTGGTTCCTGTAGAAATAACATTCATATAACTGATAATAAAATAGTTCTTTAATCATAAAACATGGTATATGCATAGAATTGCAGTAAATACATGTAAAGAACACTCCATGGTGAAAAACATATTAATGTCCAATATGAGACAAAGGGAAAAGAAGTGTGACTGAGAAAACTTTTATCAAGTTTGTAGAGTCTTGACAGAGAACACTGGAACATTGTAAGAAATAGAAAACAGAAGGACCACTAATACACTTCTGTTTTGCTTGGGTCAGTATGCAAATCCCAAAGTAACAACAATAATATACGAGGGATGGTCAAAAAGTAATGCCTCGTAATTTTTAATTTCATTCAATAGGCAAGAAAACAGATAAAATTCACATTGAAATGTAGCCCCAAGTCTGAACTTCAAAAATTTATTTCTCAATGTAGTCTCCGTTATTTGTTACAGTTTTTGTCCATCTTCTCACAAGGGCATGTATCCCCGCACGGTAAAAATGTGTGTCCTTTTTCCTAAACCACTGGCGTACGGCGCGTTTAAGGGTCTCATTGTCCTCAAAGTGATGTCCGCGAAGATCTTCTTTCAGGGGTCCAAACAGATGGAAGTCAGAAGGTGCAAGATCGGGACTGTAAGGGGGATGTGGTAATAATGTCCAGCTAAATTCTGCAATCGCATCAATGGTGCGTTTAGCAGTGTGTGGCATGGCATTATCGTGCAACAGTAGTGCAGTTCTCTGATCTTTTAATGGTGTGGTAAAGTGGGATGATATAAATAATTATAGGGGACTTAGTGTACTGACTGAGATCAGCTGTGAAGGTATCTGTATCTAATAAGTGTGGTGTATTACAGATGACCTTACTTGCTACCACATTTATACCTCAGTCAGAATTATTCTGGAATATTGTGATGACTACGTTGAATGTCTAGGGTTATGAAAATGATGAAGTGTAAGTCACAACAACAACAGACAGATAAACAATTTAATTTATTCCACAACACTTTACAACACTGTGACACTCACACACATATAACACTCTATAAGACTATCTTAAATGAGTCAAGTGTTAAAGTTTAAAAAAAAAAAATATATATGTATTAATTCCTTTCAATAATAGATATCCTGATTCCACTACACAGTGAACCAGGAATCACAATCAAATGTAATTACAAGTTGTATGTACACAATTTATAAAGATGCTCTTTGTATTGACATAGTTTATTATTATTATCCTATGTGTGTAAGTTGTGAAGTAGTACTATGAAGTAATACTGGCTTTTCAAGCTAGGTTGTTGTTTGTCATCATGACTTCAAGGGTTTACTTATGGTGGAAATCGTATTGGGAAAAGTTCACAGTTCCTGTCAATTGAAACAATTTATTGTCCATCTTTTGTTAATATAATGTCAATTTTAGAGGGGGCACATAGGATTGAGCTGCTCTGGCCACAGAATCTTATCTGCTGTGATGGCGGCAGGAAACAGTCTCCTCTGCTCGATTGCTTCACTGCGTTCTTGAGACCTCTCACTGGTCGCTATCTTGACCAAGGAGTAAGCTACCAGCCTCTGGATTCAGCAAAACTCAGATCAGGTGCTGCCTCAATAAGTTAAGACCACGGTCCCATAATTCATGGAAATAATAAACAAATACGTTGACTGGCGATGAATAATGGCACAAATTCCGATCTGCCTCTGTCCCAGGCTTTTATTTAGAAAAATATGCACTGGCTCTCAACGCACTGTTTCTTAGTAAGTTTATTTTAAAATGTGGCACTGAACAGACGCTCCTCATTGACTATATCAACGGGTCTAGCCAATAGGGCCATGTTTACACAGCTTTTGAAAAAATTTATCCTTCCTACGTTTCCCCTAACAACCAAAATTAGTATTTGCAGTCCGACTAATCATGTTTAGCCTTACATATCATTCCCGCCAATCAAATAGGATGTAACTTGTTGGCCCATTTCCCGTAAAATGGTGGTTTCAAAATATGCCACTGTGCGATTATGATTTGGTGCTGTCCGACATCCTCACTATTTTCTTTTGGCTATAATTTGATAATTCCAGACTATTTGCGTAACACTTAACATATTCTTTGTCAGCAAGTCCTAAGGAACCCAAATATATAAGTTTTAAGGGACTAAGTGGCTGCGTTCAAAATATGTATTTTCTTCTAGGATAGTCGTGCTGTTACCACCTCCTCACTTCCAAACTTTAGGGTGTCTGCTGTACTGTCAGGCTAATGTCAGGAGTCTAGACATAAAACAGTAGAATGTCATGTTTCCTAATAAGCATTTTACAGGTTTTTAAACCTAACTCTCGTAGTTGTTTTGTTTTTTATCACTGTCTATTTGAAAAAAAAAAGCTAGTGCTTCATGCCTTTCGCGCGGGGAGGGTGGCATTAATTGTATATCGCGAGACGCGTGTTAGTGTTGCATGCGTTCCCTCCGTTCAGCCCTCTCTCTCTCTCTATCCTAATTCCATCTGTCCTTTCGTTTATGTTAACGTAGTGTATAAAATGAAATTAATGGAATATTAATCTAGGTCATTACGCAGTGTGTCTATCTCAAGGTTTTCTTAGAAATACAGTACACGTTTTATTGTTTTGTTGAAACGCGTGTATGCTGCTGTAGGCTTTACTAGTAAACGTGAAAGCGTGAGAATATGCAGACGAAGTAGAAAAAAAGGGGATTTTTGTACGCCATTGTGAGAGCACTGTGCTTTTACCATTTCTCTTTCCTTTTATTGAATTAATGCGTTAGGCTTTACATTTACCTTTTAATTTATATATGTGGATTTAGAATGTTTCACGACAAATGGATAAAGTCGCCGAAGACGACCTCTAAGCTTCTTCAAAGTTTCAATGTAACGGTCTGCATTCATCGTGTTTCCCTGTTCCAAGAAGTCGAGAAGAATCACACCCTTCTCATCCCAAAACACGGAGGCCATAACTTTCCCTACAGATGGTGAACTTTTTGAACTTCTTTCTTGTCGGCGATGTTGTGTCTGTCTGTCAACATTCTGGGTACCCACCGTGCACAAACTTTTGAATAACCCAGGTCTTTAATGATGTTCTGGACACTGCCTTTACTAATGGACAACATGGAAGAAAGTTCATCCAGTGTTACCCGACGGTCACCACGAATGATGCCATCAACTCGATGAATGTTGTGTGGAGTCACTGCGGTAGACGGACGGCCAGTCCGCTTTGCGTCAGCCATTGAGGATTGACCTACTTCAGCTTCGTCACAACGATGTACCCAACGTCGGACAGTGCTAACATACACTGTTGAATCTCCATAAACATTTTTCAAACGTTCGTGGATGCGAATTGGGGTCTCGCCTTCAGCATTGAGAAATTCTATGACATAACGTTGTTTTAACCGAAAGTCTTTGGCAGCCATTTTTAAACTGTTACAGTGGTGCCACCTGTTACTGAAACAGGTTGGTAATGCTATACAGCGCAGAAGAGTGTTTGACGAATCCTGCTAAATTTATAAATTGCACACCGATGCAGTATTTACATACATAAAAAATAGGATGCATTACTTTTTGACCTTCCCTCGTACATCAATTATTTAACCCTGTCTTATTTCTGCCAGGATGTGGGAGAAAGATCAGTAGTTAATTAGGTCTATGACCTCAGCAAACTAATACATTAAAAATATCTGAGTGATCTGCAAATATGCAAGTAACATTTATTGTCACTGAAAATGGAAATACATTTAAAATATCTATTAGAAATAACTTACTCGCTTAACTGAACCCTCACGATTTTGCAACCACAAGGTAGCCTCGGTTGAGGCCCATCGGCTTCTGCTTCGAGCGATAGTTACAAGTAGAATGACTTATAATTCCCTCCACAATCTCCTTATGGCCTCCCCCCACTTTCCCGGCACAGGGGTGAAGGGACCTCTTGGGTGGCCTCATTCCATCTGCACGCACACACACACACACACACACACACACACACTCACACAGGTTCGTGTAGTTCATGTTGGTTGCAGGATGATCAAATTCCTTAATTAACTGGTCCTAGAGTTTTTAATGTGCAAGGCAGGTAGATTTCTTTTCCTTGATTTACATACATCTGGTGTGTGACCCAAAGGGTCAATTCCGGGCTGGTCATTGCTCGGTTGGGAATGCTGTACACAGAATTTGACCATCCAGGTACCGTGTCAGGAAGATTTATCTGTCTTGGCCGTAAGAATCCTGAGCTAGCGTGTACTGTGTAATATAAGACTAGAGAGAGAGAGACTTTTAACATTATAAGAATGAAAAAGATATCCGAAGAGAAAGGGTTTCTTGTCTAGCGATAGGAGAGATTTGTAGATGAATAAAATAACAGACAGAAGAAAAAGTCGGTGAGAAGTCCTTACATGACATATGTACTCTCCTGAAAATAGAAAAAGTGTGACGGTGTGTATTAAATCAACAGACAGTCAATATACTCTTCTGTCCAGTGTCATTCGGGAAACGGATTTAACTCGACATTTTTCTATTAAAAAAAAAACAACATTAAAATGTAAGTTTCTGATTGTTTCTTCAAGACAAAATTTTAATTTAAAGTATTGCAGAAGTATTATTATGGATCAAAATGATAATATGGCTAAAAGGAAGAGACGATCGCGTCATTCACAGCAAGCAAGCGAGGCTTTAGGAGAAGCAGCAACGTAATACGTGTAACAGAAACCACTATAATTAAAAACCTGCCAATTTTGGCGGGTTATTGCTAGTATATGAAGAGTTAAGAAAGAATGAAAACAGAAGAGTATGGAAGAATAAAAAAAGAAGAGTAAGAACGAATAAAGACAGAAGAGTAAAAAAAAGAATGAAGACAGAAGAGTAAGAAAGTATGAAAACAGAAGAGTAAGTAAGAATTAAACAGAAGAGTAAGAAATAATGAAAACACAAGAGTAAGAAAGAATTAAAACACAAGAGTAAGAAAGAATTAAAACACAAGAGTAATAAAGAATTAAAACACAAGAGTAAGAAAGAATTAAAACACAAGAGTAAGAAAGAATTAAAACACAAGAGTAAGAAAGAATTAAAACACAAGAGTAAGAAAGAATTAAAACACAAGAGTAAGAAAGAATTAAAACACAAGAGTAAGAAAGAATTAAAACACAAGAGTAAGAAAGAATTAAAACACAAGAGTAAGAAAGAATTAAAACACAAGAGTAAGAAAGAATTAAAACACAAGAGTAATAAAGAATTAAAACACAAGAGTAAGAAAGAATTAAAACACAAGAGTAAGAAAGAATTAAAACACAAGAGTAAGAAAGAATTAAAACACAAGAGTAAGAAAGAATTAAAACACAAGAGTAAGAAAGAATTAAAACACAAGAGTAAGAAAGAATTAAAACACAAGAGTAAGAAAGAATTAAAACACAAGAGTAAGAAAGAATTAAAACACAAGAGTAATAAAGAATTAAAACACAAGAGTAAGAAAGAATTAAAACACAAGAGTAAGAAAGAATTAAAAAAGTGTTGTCAAGAGTAAGAAAGAATTTCCCACAAAGAGTAATAAAGAATTAAAACACAAGAGTAAGAAAGAATTAAAACACAAGAGTAAGAAAGAATTAAAACACAAGAGTAAGAAAGAATTAAAACACAAGAGTAAGAAAGAATTAAAACACAAGAGTAAGAAAGAATTAAAACAGAAGAGTGAAAAAAGAATGAAGATAGAAGAGTAATAAAGAATTAAAACACAAGAGTAAGAAAGAATTAAAACACAAGAGTAATAAAGAATTAAAACACAAGAGTAAGAAAGAATTAAAACACAAGAGTAAGAAAGAATTAAAACAGAAGAGTAAGAAATTTATATAAACACAAATAGTAAAGAATTAAAAACAATTAATAAACAATTTAAAACACAAGTAGTAATAAAGAATTAAAACATGTAAGAGTAAAAAATAATTAAAACACAATCAGTAAGAAAGAATTAAAACAGAGAGTTTGCTGAAAAAATCAATGGAATTAAAAGTTACAAGCACGTTGTAGAAAGAACTTAAAACTCTCAAGTGTAAGAAAGAATTTTAACACAAGTGCTAATAAAGAATTAAAACTCCAAGATGTAAGAAAGAATTAAAACACAAGTGTCAGAAAGAATTAAAACACAAGAGTAATAAAGAATTAAAACACAAGAGAGAACAGTAAGAACCTCCGATAGAACTTGGGATAATTAAGACACATTAAAACACAAACTAAAAAATGTATTAGTAAGAAAGAATTAAAACACAAGAGTAATAAAGAATTAAAAAAATCACAAGAGTAATAAAGAATTAAATCACAATTGTAAGAAAGAATTAAAACACAAGAGTAAGAAAGAATTAAAACACAAGAGTAAGAAAGAATTAAAACACAAGAGGTAAGAAAGAATTAAAACACAAGAGTTCAGAAAGAATTAAAACACAAGAGTCATTTCTTTAAAGAATTAATGTGTTGGAGTAAGAGACTTCTTCGCTGTCAAGATTCGTAAGAAAGCTTTCACAAGAGTTATAAAAATTGTCAAACACAAGAGCTAAGAAAGAATTAAAACACAAGACGTAATCACAGAATTCACTCAAGAGTAAGAAAAATTAAAACACAAGAGTATTAGAAAGAATTAAAACACAAGGGAGTAATAAAGGAATTAAAACAAGCTGGACAGGTTTGCGTAAGAAAGAATTAAAACACAAGAGTAAAAAATAATTAAAACACAAGAGTAAGAAAGAATTTTAAACACAAGAGTAAGAAAGAATTAAAACACAAGAGTAAGAAAGAATTAAAACACAAGAGTAAGAAAGAATTAAAACACAAGAGTAATAAAGAATTAAAACACAAGAGTAAGAAAGAATTAAAACACAAGAGTAAGAAAGAATTAAAACACAAGAGTAACTTTTATTAGAATTAAAACACAAGAGTAATAAAGAAATTAAAACACAAGAGCTAATTTTGCGTTAAAACACAAGAAATGTTTAGAAAAATTAAAACACAAGAAAAAAAATTTTAACACAAGAGTAGAACAGAATTAAAACTGACAAGAGTAAAATTTAGAATTTTTTAACACAAGAGTAATAAAGAATTTTCACACAATCGAGTCACAATCAACAATTAAAACACAAAGTAAGAAAGAATTAAAACAAAGAGTAAGAAAAATTAAAACACAAGAGTAAGAAAGAATTGTTTTGGTTTCAAGAGTAAGAAAGAATTAAAACACAAGAGTAATTTTAAAGAATTAAAACACAAGAGTAAGAAGAAAGAAGTAAAAACAAAGAGTAAAGGCTTGAATTAAAACACAAGAGTAAGAAAGAATTAAAACACAAGAGTAAGAAAGAATTAAAACACAAGAGTAAGAAAGAATTAAAACACAAGAGTAAGAAAGAATTAAAACACAAGAGTAAGAAAGAATTAAAACAGAAGAGTAAAAAAAGAATGAAGATAGAAGAGTAAGAAAGGAAGAAAACACAAGAGTAAGAAAGAATGAAAAAAGTGTTGTCAAGTATCACTTTAGCGCATGGTTCCCACGAAACAGTCAACGATAACGGTGACCCATATGCCTATCTTATGGAATACGATCAAGTTCAGAAGCCAAGGTGTAGACAGGAGAAAAACATGTATTATTTTATTCCCGTAAGGGAATTATTTAAAGGGATACAATTCATTACCTTAAAATGTATGAAGAAAATCAATAGTTTATTTTAATTTTTTTTTACCTCATTTATTCTTAAACACGCAGATTTCGTCTCACCATAATATTTAGGTTGTTAATTTTGTTATGAATTCTTCATTTTTTTATATATTTTTATCAAATATTTAAAATATTAAAAGTATATACAATTTATAAACACTTTATTGTCTTTACTGTAGCTTCTAAAAGTGTTAACATGTAAACTGTAATGAAGTTAAGTTGAGACGATCATGAGAAATTTTATCTAGAGGGGAACGGCCTTTGCTGATCCCCGAAAATCAATGGATACGAAAAGTTACATGCACGCTTGTTTTTCTTCTTCTTAACTTTCACCCACTCTCCCTCCTTTCTCACTAGTGTAGCGGAAGGTTTTTTTATGTGTGATGATGATAGTGCTAGAGTAGAAATAGTATTCTCTCCAGAATGTGTGAGGTCCCAGTGTCAGAGAAGTACACTGGTATCACTCGATAGTCACGGCTGTGAAAGTATCTGGACTGAAAATATTCAGAGAACAGTCAGACCTTACTGCGCCACCTCCGATATGTGACCACTTGGGATATTAATAACAATTCAACGAAACTCAATATCAACTATATTGAATGAAAAAAGCTGGTGAATACAATTTATATAGCCTCTTTATTTACATCTATCTAATTGTGGTGATTGTGTGTGACTGTTGATGAAAAAATTTATATTTACATAAAAACCAAAGTGGTGAAATCAATTACAGTTTCACAAGTTTAAAAACGGAATGTCATTTGGAACTTTAGAATCTTCAATGTGTTGGGTAAGAGGCACTGGTTTCGCTTTATAGCTTTCAATAGTTTAAACATGCAAATTGTCTATCTTTAAAACTCTGCTTGACAGTTATCACTTCTTGGGTGCACGATTGCACAAATATCACTAACTTCTAGTGCGTGATCAGGCGTTCATATGCCATGTTTACTGGCACTTCTTCTTATGCTTCTTCGTTTTCGTAACCAAAAGGACGGTGGTTGCATTGTGTCTGTTTACGCCTAAGCTGTGATATCTGCACCTTTCGGTCGACACATCCGACTTCTGCACGGCATTTTTTAGGACCGGGTTTGTCTTCCCATTTTGATCCACACTCGCTCAGCCAGACTGCACAGCTGCAGACTGTTTCCAGGACCACCACGTGGAGGTGGAGTGTGTGGTCTTGACCAGCTTCTGGTTATTGGTCCTCACGCAGGCATTCAAAAAATGAGTCGCTGATTGCGGTCTCTATTAACTGCGTCTTGAGATCTTTTAGCAGTATAAAAAAGTAGCAATGCCAGCGGGCAGTTTTACTTGGAAAAAGTTCTATAGTAAAAATGAAACGGACAAATAACGGTTTGCGCGGCAGGTATTTATTCACAAAAGCAAGACACCCTGACGTGATCCAGAGATAAAGGATTTTTTGATAGGGCAAGAAACTGACCTAAGAACGGCTGTTTGCGAGCGATCTTTATAGTTAAAGAAAAATGTTTTTGTCCCCGACCGTGCTATTTAAAGTTTAAATTGACAAGGTCACGTTTCAGCTTCCTAAAAAAAACACACCCGATGTTTACTTTTATAGGTTTGAATTGCATTTATGCTACTTTATTATTATAAATACCGGCTTTAATTTTGCGTAAAGCTAGACTAGAAATGTTAGAGTAAATTTTAGAACAAGAACAAATATTTTATCACAATTAGAACAGAAGATATAATAGTCTGAAATAGTGTAAAATTTACGTTTTTTTACATTTTGTTATGGTTTGTTTCTAATTCAATTTACACTAAAACGGTCACAATCAACATGCATAACAAATTACAGAAATCAAAAGTAGAAAACCTGCAGAAAATGGATATCAAAGTTTTGTTTTGGTTTCATGCGTCAAACATTAATTATTGAAAGTTTAAATTGCATGTCCACATTTATAACCTTAAAATAACACACCCAATTGTCCCCAGAACACGAGAGCTAACAATTATCTCAATCATACATCATGAGTTCTGATCCAGTCTGCGCAATGTTTTTCTAATATGTGCTGTTTATGAATTGTCTTACTAGGGAATAGCTTTCTGAACAAAGACATATAAGTCTCTATCGATGCTGTTATTGATTCTTTACTAATTGGTTTACTGTGTGATATTTTGTTGTGTACTTTTTCAAATGCTTCTTTCAGTGAGTTGAATTGTTCTTGGGCAATAAAAGCTATGTTAGTTATATCTTGTTTGTCTGTAATTTTCAGTGTTTGTGTAATGATTGCTCTTGTAAGATCTTTATAAACTTTTTGTGTGAGATATCTGTGGCAGTGATTCCCTATAAATGCTCTGCTATTATAAGCCTGTTGTATGATTTTGTGTTTGGCTAGTACCTTGTCCATGTGTGAGCAAACTGGACCAGACCTAGTACACAGATCTTGGAACTGAAGTTTGGCCAGCGCATCTTGTGCATTTTCAAGTCTAACTTTAAAATTATCTGTCTCCTCCTTATCCTCACAAAGTTCAATACCTACCTGAAAAATTCAATTTTAGCTCCTAATTCTTCTGCCTATTTCCAGTTCCTACTAAATCTCTTCAAGTTCTTAAAAGTACTAATGTTTGCATGTATCTCTTGCGAATTCTCAAATATCTTTGCGTCTATTGTATCAGCTACCTGTTCTAGAAGTCTGTGGTGTTTCAAAACAATGCCTAATAAAATATGAAGGTAAGGAGGAGCTACATTTTCAATTTCAATCTCTAACATTGGTTTGTGTAAACAATTATGGTAATGTGTCACTTGCCTTTTATTCCCTTTCCCATATTTCATATATCTATTGTAATCTCTTATCAACATGGCCAAACTTCTTGGTTTGCAAGTTGTATGCTCTCTGGATGTCTTTGATGAAAATGTTTGGTTTGTCTGGAGCTCAAGGAATATACCCATGTCTGTGGTGTCTCCAGCAAAACAAGGAAATAATCCCCGAATAAGAAAACAACAACTTGTTTACCATCCCACTCTAAATATTTTAGTGACTCTATCTGAGCTTTCATGCCATTCATAAATATTTCTAAATTATCATATGTATCTCTGACTCTAGCCATTGATAAAAGGATCGTATTAGATTTAGAATTTGGTTTCTCTAAATTTACTACCTGCATTGTAACTTTGAATGAAAGAAGATATACAAACAGTTACTTAGAATTCGCTGGCAGCCGTCGTGTGCACAGGATTGTCTACCAAAGAACACCAACAGAACAGTCCTTATCTCACACACAATTAAAAAAAAAATTCATATTATAAATAGAAGATTAACAAGACTTGAAAGATAGATCAAATTATGTGGAAGTAATCTATCTATAGCTTTACATGTTTTCTGACGCTTATATACGTAGCTAAATATCATTATAAATGAATGAAAATGCAAAAACAGATGGTGCTTTACAAAAAGTTATTTTTTTACTACCTTATTTAAGATTTGTGGGTATCAGGAATGTGTTTAAAGGGATTTAAATGCTATAAAATCTGGTGACAATATGCTTGTTCTTGTAATGCCACACTCACAAAACTGACTACCACACATTCTCAAGATATGAAACCAAAAAAAAAAAGTATGTGGAAATAATCTTTAGCTTCCCTTCGAGAAGTCTTTATAATTATAAACTCAAACGAATGGGCCGATTTTTAGATATTAAATTAATAAAAAGATTACTTATTTTATGAATTTCCTTAAATGATGACGCTGTTTTCAAAAGTATGTAACTCCGTCAAAACTAATTTCAAACAAATAAAAATGCAATCAAAAATAGAACACAGAACAAAGTTATAGAACACAAAAGAATTTTAGCGCTGTGTTTATCCAGAACGAGTGTGTAATGATTTATATTTTACTGATTTTACTCACACATCAGCTGATTTTCCCCGCCAAAAACTTAAATAGTCTTTTACGGTGCACACAAAATTTTATACCCGGTATCAGAATTCCGGTCACCGAAACTAAAAGAGCGCTCTGGTATAGGGCACAAACAGCCGTGGTCTATGTAAAAAGTAATGAAGTTACGGAAACAACAACAAATGAACAAACTTTGCTGCGCGAAATAGACTGGATGGTGCGCAAGACAAAAGAGGGTGGACCAAGAGGAATAAGATGGACTACATTTTCTACCTTGAAAGATCTGGAATATGCAGATGACATTGCACTACTAACACATTCACATCAACACATCCAGAAAAAAACGGATAGACTTAATAAGTATAGCCAGCAGGTGGGCTTGAACATCAATTTAAAGAAGTCAGAGGTCATGACGCTCAATGTGAGCAACCCTGAGCCCATATCAGTAAGACAGACAGACACCTTCACATACCTAGGATGCATAGTAACACCAGACGGCGGGGCAAGCAAAGACATCAACAACAGAATGAACAAGGCAAGAACAGCCTTGTTTAGCCTAAACAACATCTGGAAGTCTTCTCAATACAGCACAAGCACAAAATTAAGATTATATCAGAGCTGTGTGCTTTCTGTGCTTCTCTATGGTGCGGAAAGCTGGAGAGTTACAGAGAAGGAAATGTCGAAATTGTCCTCTTTTCACACAACATGCCTAAGAAAAAGTCACCGAATCTTTTGGCCGAATACCATCACCAACCAAGATCTGCTTACTCGGAGCAAGCAAGAGGACATGCACACCATCATAGCTGGCAGACGCTGGAGCTGGGTTGGCCATGTCCTCAGAAGAGATCCCGATGCCATCAGAAGAACAGCTATGCTTTGGACCCCTGAAGGAAAACGAAAGAGAGGCCGACCAAAAACAATTTGGCGGAGGACTGTGGAGGCTGAGATTCAAAGAATGAACCAGAGCTGGGGCACTGTACGAAGGATGGCCACCGACCGAACAAAGTGGAATCAATTTGTTGTTGCCCTACAAGACGCCACTAGGCGTGATAGCCACTGATCGCTTTGACGGTTGGCGGCTAAGGATCAATGAAGAAGAAGAAGATATGAGATGTACAGCTTCAGTAGGTCGTGCTTCTACCAATCCAGACACTGCTGGGGCGATTAGCATTGATCACCGAGCAATTCTTGATTATGGACCTCTAGCCTTGGGTTGACAAGTATGAACCTGCAGATAATTGTAGGATATGTGGCTATTTTGGATAATAATTACCACATGACATGGTCCGCAACCAGACGATACGTCAAGGCCTAAAATCCCACCCGCTGCAGACCCAAATAGAACAGTCCCAACTGAGATGGTTTGGCCATGTCTGCAGAATGGGAGAAGATCCGGCTACCACGACAAGCATGGGAAACAAAGAGCCAGGGATCCAGACCTCCAGGACGACCCAGAGTCCGCTGGGAGGACAACATTAGACAATCTTTGAAGGACCGAGGACTAGAATGGAACCAGGCCAGGAAGAAGACAGCTGATAGAATGGTCTGGCGCTCTCTCTTCCAAACCTATACACCTCACGGTAGAAGGGGAACGACTAAGTAAGTAAGTAAGTATTACCACATTCCTATTGTAGGTGAGATGAATTTGTTTTCAGATGTATGCGTGGAAATGCGTGATTAAGGATCAGTGACAAGACAGGTGTCTACTTTGGAACATTTTATAAAATGAAATAATACAAAATAATATGTACACTGTTAAAGTTTATTTTCTTTAACATTTTTTGTGTGTGTAGCAGATTAAGACTGGCCGATACTTCTGCTTCTAAGTCAAGTTTATAGTGGTGGAAAGAAGGCAATGCTGATATCTATATATATATATATATATATATATATATATATATATATATATATATATATATATATATATATATATATATATATATATATACGCTGATAATAACGATCAGCTTAGGTCGGGCTTACGGATGGCCGACCGGTGTGTGAGTGAGTGACTGTCAACATACGCGAATGCAAAGGGTTCTGGCATACCAACACAGATTGAAACCACACACCACAGTAAACGTAAGAGACAGGAAATGTTGAAACGACTGGTAACGTTATACACAGTTTATTACCGACACAGTGACGTAGACATCATGGCCTGAATAGCTCACAGCATAAACATACAGCATCGGGTGAGTAAATCCAAATATCCGTTAACAGTGACTGCATACATCACGGTTCATAATAACATAACTTGAGCTGACCTACTCCAAGGTTTTGAATAATCAGTACTATACATATACAAGCCAGCATAGTAAATCCAAGGCTTTGAACACAAATGCAGTGCAACAATAAGCCATCATAATCCAAGGCTTCAGTAACAAACGCAGTACATCAATAATCCATCATAATCCAAGCTTTGAACAACAAATGCAGTATAGTAATAAGCCCGTGTAATCCAAGGCTTTGTATGACAAATACACCGGGAGAAAAACATTCCCGTAAATATCTCTCTATCTTCACTTAGATAATATATATATTCTGTACTTATCAAATATTCTCCTTTACAAAAAAAAAAAAAAAACCCACTGGAACACACTAGCGAGATGGATAGTCACCATCCCGAAGCCCTGCCAGGAACGCACTGTCCCGAGATTTTCGTCTCTCAGTACAACTCAGTAAAAATTACACAATTGCTCGGGCCATCCGCGTGAGACTACAGTTCAGCTCAACCGTCTCTCCCCAAACTAACACTAAGAATATTCGACAACTTTCTTTATCATATTTTTTTTTTAAAGACTGACACAGACTCAGATTGAGCTATGCTCAAAAATTACAGAGCACAAAGCCCCCCAACTGAAAAAAATCATCTCATCACTAAAAGCGTGCTTACTAGCGTGTGTAACAAAATCCGACCGTCCATATGAGTCTTTAACGCTTAACTCCCATTAATAAAAATATGACTTAACAGAGTACACCGACCCCCGGGGAAAAAATGATATCAACATTTTTTTTTTGACAAGTACATCAAACAAGAAAATATGAGGTCGATGAAATTCTAATATCTACAACAGAGAATTATATTATGTTAAGTCATATAATTAACCTAGCAATAAAAGGATGGAAGTATGAGTAGAGTATAAAGAAGAAGTATGTTAATAGAATCAAATGCAAATGTAGATGAAGTATGGCAGTGTAAACAAAATAAGAACAAACAAGTGGATAGTAAAAAGAAGAGATGGAATGAAATGAAGAATGACCAGCAAAGAAAGAAAGGAAAGATATGTATGTAGAGAAAGAAGATAATGATACATCCTGATAACATTTTAAATTAAACAATGCATTGCATGTAAAATAAATACACTTATGGCCAAACAGCATAGATCACAAAGACAATGTCTATATATACGAAAAACACAAAAGAAAGTAATATTGTCGTAAATTTATTTTGAGAGAAAGAGTCTAGAAATAGTGGTCCGGTTTAGAGTGTAGAATGATGGTGAAAAAGCTCAGTGATAGAAATGTAGAGAGTAAATAGTTGCTTCACAGAGTGCTAGAGGAGAGTAAAGACAGACTTATTTACGACAAATCGTTTTTCTCAATCTACTCTTCAGGCTCTACTGGTCAAACAATTATTTGCCAGTTTCCAGACACACACCTGCTCTCACACCGATTTGGTGCTTCAAACACACAAACGACGTGGATACAACTATCTTAAACAGATAGGGGAAATTTTTGGGCTTTGGGTAGTCCAACACCGTAACAATTAAGTTTATGTTGTTTATTAAAGTTAAAAAAACAATCACTACAATAACCATGTGTTTACAGCAAAAGTTATCATAAGTACAGAAAAATGCAAATAACAAGGTAGGGAGGGGGTGAAGAAGATTGGTATCGACTAAGCCCGTCCCGCTTATTAGACAAAGATAAACCCAGTCCAAAGCAATTGGGTCTGAAAATACACAGGGAAAAGACAAAAATAATGAGAATAAATGCAGGTAATGATAACAGGGTTGAACTTGAAGAAACAACTCATTCAAGATGTAGAATCATACACATATACTTGGCAGCAATATAGACAAAGTTGGAGGGACAGACAGCGATATCAAAATAAGGAATACAAAAGGCAAGAGGAGCTTTCATTGCATTGGGAAATATATGGAGATCAAGAGAAATCGGATCCAACACGAAAATAAGAATCTTCAACTCAAATGTGAAGTCAGTCCTATTGTATGGTCGGAGACATGGAGAACAAAACAAAGACAACAACCAAAAAGCTACAGACTTTCATAAATGGGTGCTTGCGTAGAATAGAGGGATTAAAATGGTATGACAAGGTTACCAACGTGGAACTGATGACAAGAACTAGACAAGTGACAGTGGAACAAGAGATGAGAAGAAGACGATGGCGATGGATAGGACACACACACTGAGGAAAACTGTTGATAGCATTACAAGGCAGTCCTTGTTCTGGAACCCCCAGGGCAAGAGAGGCAGAGGAAGACCAAGAAGTACATGGAGAAGAGAGTTGGAAACAGAGGTGAAAATGATGAGGAGAACATGGAAAGAACTTGAGATGATGGCACGGGACAGGAGGACTTGGCATGTGTTTGTTGAAGGCCTATGCTCCTTTGGGAGTGGAGGGTTATGAATGAATGAAAGATAGATAGTTATCAGGAACATAGGTAAGTTAACCTAACAGTGAAGTTAATTACTCTGAAAGAGGTGTTTCAAAATTAGGTATGGGTGGTAGAATGAATCCTGTTCTTCCCAATTGTTCTTCCCTTTACTAAGCAAAAGAAAAGGAGGGGGTTTTAAACAGAGTTAACAAATTATCAACTATCCCCACTTAAAGGAACAATGTAGGGTATACAGAAAATTATATTACCAGGTAAGCAAGTTAACAAAATGGTTACAAAAAAGATTAAATTTCCTCTCATTCATACACACGCGTGAGGATCCACACTCATATATTCACACACACTTACCGATTGCAGCATCAGACAATCCAATAGAATTATATAAACAGCAATTACACTCTTGAACTATGAAAAGGTCTGGTACTTCCGTGTCCCGCCCCAGATGTTGCGAAGTTTGCTGATAGCAACTATTCTTACTTATCGCCGGACTTGAAGCCTACGAGTTATTGTGTTTTATTATATAAAAAAAGTCTATGGTATGGCACTGACACAGTTCGACACAGGGGTGAAAATGAAGTGGTCTCTTTAATCTTCCGCTATGGTAAAATTCCTTCATTGCGTGATGATAGTCACTGACCGGTAAGTTTATTAATCCAGTGAGGAAAAACTTAAGCCGTCACAGTTCAGGAAAATATGTACTCTCTCACAGTAGGGCAGTAAATCAAGTATCGCTACTGGCACTGTTCAACTTCCAGTTTATCTTACAGATTTGTAATTTTAATATGATGATTGTTCTCTAAATAGTCTTGGGTAGGCTTTCTTTCATGTAATTATGATAGCTAGGTTGTATTGAACCGCCACAAGATTAAATTTAAAAAAAGATGTTTCATCAATATGTCTGGAAGTGTTTAAGATGATTTCTTTGTAGCTGGGATCACTCTGTATGAAAGAAAAAGACATGTAATATACCGAAAAACAAATAACCTTCTAAAGCGCGATGAATTTCCCGTTAAGACTATTTATAAATATATATATATATATATATATATATATATATATATATATATTTATATATATATATATATATATATATATATATATATATATATATATATATATATATATATATATATATTCGCGTATTTAATTATGTATTTAATAAACACTGCGCGAGTTCTAATGGTTAAAACACACATCTATAAATATATGACTTAACTAAATTTATTAATTATAAATTCCTTCGCGACTTTAAAAGTTAATGTAAGCATTTAAGCATCTATTATCTTTTGGAAATAATATAGCAGATATATCATTACATTTACAACTGGAACTATTGCGATGGTTTAATTTAATAGATTTAAATTAACACAAAATCCAGTGAAATAGAATGAATGAACTAGACCACTGATCACTTTACACAATATATATTTTACCGTTTTGCACAGAAATAGAATTCACTGCAAATATGTATAAAAATCCATGGGATAATCTAGCAAGATTTCAAATATAGCTAGTGCTTCTATCAAGGTCTGGCCAACGAGTGATAAAGTGTATTTCTACGTGGTCTGTATATATCTAACTTAATTGTAAGATGAGTCGGACATGAGAAAATTGACACCTTTTTAGATCTCAGGACACTTTGGGGGTTCTGACCGCCAGACTAAAGAGAGATGCCGCCCCTGGATTTCTGTATCGCCATTCGCTTCGTCCGTTCCGGATTTCCCCGTTCGCTTTCCCTGCGATCGGTTCTGCGTTTGGCACGGAGATGCGAAATACCGGCAAGAAACTTGCGTCGCTCGTTTCAGGGACCACTACTGTCTTTGATCGTGGCGCTAGTCTTTCCTGAAATCCCCCAGTCTGTGTCTTTGATCGTGGTCGCTGCTATCTGTTTGATTCTGGCGCCGCCCCCTCTGTGCCAAGTTAATGAAAATACTGCATATGATTGCTCAAGAGATGACCATGGGCGTAATTTAATCTGTCCTTAAATCAATGCGATGACCAGAATGAACGGTAGATAAACTGTCCACATATTAATCAGCAAACGTGTTTGCCCTCTGTGTGGAACGGTTGCATAGCTAATGAGTCCAGGTGAAAAGAAAAATCCCGTTTGACGAAAGGTTACAATATTCGGGGGCACTGATGTTATCCAAAGGGGTCGTTACGAAGGTCGTACTATATCATTGTAACAAACCAGTTGTTGTTGTAATGATGATGGTGTGTTGCATAGTTAGGGTATCTCCAGTGTTGCAAGGATATACTCGTAATAATGAAGACTGGACGAATGATGGAAATGGTCAACTCGACCGACGCAGTGTTGTTTTATCTAGGTCACCTTGCTCGCCACGTGTTGAGGCGCTTGCAAAGGCAATGTTTATCTGGAGTGAGAGTGCAAGGTACGCGAATGGATGGAATGTTCTGTGAGTTGACAAGTAGACTGGACACTCACTCACTCATAGCTGGAAGTCAATGACATAGACTACTGTTGACGTTTTCTTATAATTTAATGGGACGCACACTCCGAAAACACAGTTTACAGTTACTTGAACAGGTTGGAACAAAAATCATTGTATACTTGAAAAATGGGTGACAACTTCAAATTGGCATTCGTTTAGCATGTGAATACAATAGAACGATAGTAGGCAAGCATTCAATATTCTGGTTGTCTATCGTCTCATGCCTTAACTGATTAATCGCATCAGTTACTGCGAACAAATAATTATCAAACAATGGTTCACTGTCAGAACCTCTTCTGGCTAAGTCTTTCAGGCCGTAAATTCAGCAGGCTCTTATGATGACAATCTTAAATAGACAAGGAGTGGACTTCAATGTCATATAGGTCTTGGTATCGCTATCAGGTAATAAGGCATTCCTGTTCTCTGATCGATAATCCGAATAGACCGAAAGTGGGATCCAAAATGGCGCTAGTTCCAATGAGCGTCGCTCACCCTGAAGATGTCTTAAATGTAAGTGAAGGCTCCGTTCATTACTCAAATAATATATTGGGCTTTCCATATCCCATGATAAATATTGCATATGTCCAATGCATAGTGCTGCGAGTAGAAGAGTCGTCTAAGAACAATCAAGCAAATACATCGGCAGACCGTATAACGTCTGCATATAGTTAGGCCTAAGGCAAGTTCAGTAAATGTTTCTGCTTTACCTTAAGTCCAGAAAAACCCTAGCAAATAGCACACGCCATCCCTTGGCGTTTAGAATAACTGTTGGGGAGGATTACGGACATTATAGTCATACTGAGAAAACTTCTCCTTCCCCAAGGATCAACCACAAAGACAAAATCTTCGGACTTTCCTTCGTCCGAGCAGAATACACAGTTCGCCATCACGGAAGCCTCTCGTCGACACCCAAATCGACGCATGCGCAGAAATGCCTTTGACCCCAGAGTTCAGCTCAAAAAGTAGGCCGACATAGACATTACAAAGATACAAAGATATAAGACCGAATCACCTTAAATAGTCAAGGAATAAATATAACTCGGGCCATAAACATTCTAAGCAAGACCAATCTGTTTCTGGCCATACCAGAAGCAAACTGACGTAAATCTAGTATTCATACGCCAGGTTGAGACACAAGAAAAGATAACCCATATAACCGAATATAACATCGACCAATCAGGGTTCTGTCCCGTAAATTATCAAGAAAGTATTTTGATTCTCAAATAAATACTTTTCATCAGACAAATAGGTATTACTTTACATTTGTATGCCTACTAAAAGTAATCTGTGCGCCACAGACTACCACCTAAAAGAATCTGTGCGCAAAAATCATCCAACACTTCAGGGTCACTTCAGGGTCAATGAGTTCATCTGTCACAATCGTCCCCTCTTTTGAGACATGAAAAACTCTTTTCATGTTTGATTTATGACAATGAAGCTGCCCTGATTGGTAGCTTTAGGATGATTGGTATCTTCAACTTCCTCCTCTTCCTCCGTAGTCCAGTTTCTACTCAGGAAATCAGCCCCGACATTCTGTCTTCCCGGAATGTATTCCACTTTGAAAGAATAAATGCTTAGAAAAAGGGCCCAACGCATGACTCTTGCGTTAAATTCTTTATTGGCACCAAGAAATGCTAACGGAGCGTGGTCTGTTTGCACTGTGAAAGATGTACCATAGAGAAACTCATGATGGCATCTGATACCGTCAATCAGAGCGAGGCATTCTCTTTCGACTACGCTGTAGTTTCGTTCAGCTTTATTTAATTTCCGACTGCCATAGGCAACTGGAAATAGCATGTTCAGGTCACTGTCCTCGGCTTGAAGCAGTGTTGACCCGATGTCCTGACCTGACGCGTCGACCCGTAATACAAAAGGTTTCTTGAGGTCAGGCAACCTCAAAATGGGGTATGCAGACAACTGTCCTTTCAAATTGCTGTATGCGTGTTCGCACTTTTGATCCCACATGACCTTATCCGGACGCCCTTTCTTAGTGAGGTCAGACACAGGTGCCGTCAGTCCGTTGAAGTTCTGGATGTACTTCTGACAGTAAGCACATAGTGATATGAAGGAACGTATGTCTTTCTTCGTTCGGGGTCTTTTTGCTGCCACTATTTTCTCCACGTTCTTCTTAATAGGCCAACTGCATCCGTGAGAAATAGTATGCCCCAGGAAGTCTAACTGTTCAAACCCGATGAGACATTTGCTAGGTCTGGCTGTGAGACCCGTTTCCTGTAGTCTCCCGAGGAGCATAGCAACCGTAGCAATATGTTCTTCGTAGGTTTCCGATGATATTAATATGTCATCCATGAAATTATGGATATGGGGACTTTGCAAAGGTTCTATAAGCTTCCTCATCATCCTGGTGAACACTCCTGGTGCGTTATGCAAACCGAATGACATCACATTAAATGTGTAATGTCCTTCACTAGTGCTGAAAGTTAACAAAGGTTTAATTTCCTCCTTGACTGGTATTTGATAATAACCTTTACTGAGGTCAATCTTGGAGAAAATCTTTGCCTTGCTAAGCTTGGTGAACAACTCAGAAACAGTTTGGAGAGGTTCGGGCTGGAATTCCGTAACAGCGTTTAGGAGCCGGTTTTCTATACACAGCCTAACTTCCTTATTGGGCTTCTGCAACAGCACTACACTGGAACTGTAAGGAGATGTAGACTCACTGATAATTCCTGCCTGACGCAGTTTGTCTATTTCTCCGCGAAGTGCATCAGCTTTAGCGTACGGGATGGGGTAAACTCTGGTTCGAACAGGGGTCTCATTTGTTAATTTCATATCAAATTCAACGAGATTTGTTCGACCAGGTACATCCGTTAAGACTGCACTGTACTGTTTTAGTAGAGCCCTGGTTTCTGTTTGTTGTTCTGGTGAGAGATTGTCGCCGAACTTGACATCTTTAAAGGATTCTGTGGGTTGCAATGGATACTCCATGCAACCATCATCATCTTCCTCGTCTTCCGTTGCTATGGCGACAGCCAGGAGATGCTCGGAGGATGGCACCGGTCTTTCCAAATATTTCTTAAGCAGATTTACGTGGAAGACCTTCTCCTTTCCTTTTATCGAGATCTTGTAATTAGTACGTGAGATCTTTTTAAGGACGGTAAACGGCCCTTGCCATCCGATGCGAAGTTTATTACTTCCAGTTGGAAGTAGCAACAAGACTTTCTCCCCTGGTTGTAGTTCTCTCTCTTTTGCAGCTTTGTTGTATCTTTTAGCATGTTTAGCGCGGGCTTTCTTAAGGTTGGTAGTAGCTAGATCCCATCCTAGCTTCAGCCTTTCCTTGAGCTCAGATACATACTTGCTTGCAGAGACGACTGTCTCGTCAGCCTTTTCGTCTGTCAGGGACCGAAGTAAGGCTTCTAGTGGTTCCTTAATAGGTCTGCCAAATAAAAGTGTAGCTGGCGCGAATCCCGTAGACGCTTGGGGTACCTCTTGGTAGGCAAATAAGGCAGCCGATATATATAGGTCCTAGTCTTCCGGTTTCGCCAGACCCAGCTTACGTAACATGGTGGTGAGGGTGCCGTTAAAACGTTCCACGAGCCCATTTCCGGCTGGATGGTAGGGACTTGTGTGGATATGTTTGGCCCTCAAGATCTTAAAGATCTCCTCCATTAACAGGCTACGGAATTGGGATCCATTGTCCGTCAAAACTTGTTGAGGGAATCCCAACCGTGTAAAAATTTGCACGAGAGCTTCTGCGACATGCTTGGAATCTGTGCATGTTAGCGGTATAGCTTCGGCCTACATTGTGCAAGTGTCGACTAAAGTCAGGATGAACCTGTACTTTCTTTTGGTCCTTTCCAGGGGTCCAATGATGTCGACAGCAACCCGTTCAAATGGAGTACCCACTATTGGCATTTGCCCCATGGGTACTGGGGGTGTCAAGTGCTTTGGTGCTACCCGTTGGCACTGGGCGCAGGATTTCACATACCTGATAATGTCAGAGTTCATTCCTGGCCACCAATAGTGGTTTTTTATTCGCTGAATAGTGGCGTTTTGTCCCATATGTCCGCTAAAGGGAAGAGAGTGCCCCATTTCTAAGATCTGGCTTCTGTACTGCGTCGGTACTAGGAGCTGGTTATTCCCCGTGTCCGGGTTGCCCGTTCTACGATACAATACGCCGTCCTTAGAAAAGATGTCTCCGTTGTGTCTGGGGTCCTTAGCCATGGGCAGTTTTCTGAAGCAGGGCTCCAGAGTAGGGTCCTTTTGTTGCGCCTCCTTCAGTTCATTCGGCAACAAATTTGGCGCAGGCTCCATCTCCTTCTTGGCTTGCCCTCTTGTGGTTACCGCTGCCACAATCGGCTCCTTTGGTCTCCTAATAAACACATATCTACATCCCAGGATAACTGGGTAGATAGGATCATCCATAATGGCCGCTTTAATAACCCCTCTGACAAAGTCAGAGTGTATTTCTACCAGTGCGATAGGAAGCGTCCTGGGTGCATCACTCCTAAAAACTCCACTAAGTTTGACGGTTTCCTCTGTCTCCTGACCGGGTTTGACTAGGTGCCTAGCGACAATACAACTAAAGCTTAGTCCAGTGTCAAAGAGACAAGTAGTTGAGGTACCATTCAAAATTACAGTTCCTCGAGTTGAGGGTCGGTCCCCTCAGGTTGAGAATCACTGACATTGACTCTACCTTTCGAGGCTGTATGCAAACATCCGATGCGGTTTGGACCGGTTTGTTTGCCCTGATAAGACGTTCCTGGTGTAGGGTCTTCCCTTTTCCTTGACCTTGGTGGCCGCGCTGCCACGTAAGCTTGGTGGGTTGATCAGAATTGTTGTTAGGGGGGTATCGGGTTTTGTAGAATTTCGATTTTTCCTGGGGAGGTCTCTGGGTATTATTTTCTCGTTGGTTATAATTCTGAGAGGAATTAGAGGAATAGGATGACTGCTCTAGATTTTGTTTACGAGATGACTCATATATGGGTTTACGTTTAGTACTGGGAAGTTCGGCCATTGCATTGGTATAGCGTTCTGCCTTATTGAGGATGTTCTCAAGCCTGACTGCGCCCTGTTCAGCCAAAAATCTACGGGTTTCGTTTGACAAAGTTGACTTTATCTGTTCCACAAGAACAAGTTCAAGTAGTCCCTCATATGTAAGAGGTAGGTCAGATAATTCAATGCACTTTGTCAAATAGGCCGTGAGACGTGAAGAGAACAGCGGGAATGTTTCCGTGCTCTCTTTCCGGCTGTTTCTGAACATTTGCAGAAATTTTCGGGCGGTCATCTCAAACCGCTCTAGCAAGGCCTTTTTAAGCATGTCGTAATCATGTTGGTTGGTTCCCAGCTTTGTGTACACGTCATAAGCAGTACTTTTTAATGACGTTGAGAGTTTAAGTGCCCAACGGGAACTCTAACCCATACAGATTTGCGAGCTTCTCGAATTTTTCTAGATAGCTGTCAATTTTTTCATTGGGGCTAGGAAAAGACTCTAAATCAAAAGACATCGCAGTTAATTGGGCAGATTAAGTGCTGGAGATATCCATTGACTGAGACTGGGGCGAAGACGGCTCTCCGTTATTCGAAGTAGAGGCGTTCCGACTCTCTAAAGCCTTAAGCGCAAGTTCATGCTGTCTTTCCCTCTCTCTCTCCTCACGTTGTCTCTCCTTCTCTCTTTCCTTGCGAGTTTCCATCTCTGCCTCAATTTTCTTGTTCTCTGCCTCAATTTTCTTCTGCTCCAATAGACGATCTCCCGCTTCTTTCCTATCTGCCGTCTCCTGTGCTTCTCTCCTGTCTGCTCTCTCTTTCCCTTCCTTCCTTTCTGCTTCTGCTCTTTGTTGCTCCGCGTCATATATTTCCAGTTCCTGGTTGACAAACCGGTTCGCAGCTTCTGCGTCTAGTCCTGCCTCTTTCGCTTCCAGCCTCAGGATGGATCTCATCTTTATCCTCCCTGCCATTGTCAAAGAATAAGATGTAGTATGACTAGAGAATATTACAAGAGAACAAGAAAGGAAAAAACTCAAAGCCGCTACGAGGAAAAAAAAACACAAAGTATAAATTTACTTGTGTTACCTCCTATGTGAAAAGTGCAAACTTATCGCTGCTATTATTGTCACTTAAGACTCTTAACGCAAGCGACTATGCCACTAAAATGGTAAGTTACACTAGAAAAGAATCTACTTTTACTAACAGTAGAGAAAAATTTATATTAAAACAATTTAAAAGAAAAAAAAAGATTTCCCTAATATTTTTAATTCTCCGTCAAAAAACTCGCCCCTGAAGTCAATTTATGAGAAGAGACGATGTTAACTAGACTTAAAAAGTCAGAACAAGGCGTCTTTAGCTAAGCTCAACTCTTTTTAACTTCAAAAAAACCTTTAGTAAACCAATCACGCAATCCCAGCAAATCTTATAAAGAAAAATTTAATTTTCTCCGCCAGAGGATAATTTAGCTAACCGAATTTATGATTATCCGTACTTTCTACTGCTGTGGAAAGAAAACAACCTGTAAATATGCTGTGTGGACGACCCAAATACTAAAAGACGTTGTCTAGGGGTGTAATTAATTATTTATTTCCCTAAATCACAAAGACAGATCACTCACACTCTATCTAGTTAGACCCAGACTTAGATCAGACTCAAAATATCTTTATCCCGGCTATGCGATTGCCTCAAATGTAGCTCAAGATCCCAGGACTAGCCCACAAATATTGTGTGCATCCAATGTAGCTCAAAAATATCCCGGACGAGCCCCCAAATATTGTCGTAAATTTATTTTGAGAGAAAGAGTCTAGAAATAGTGGTCCGGTTTAGAGTGTAGAATGATGGTGAAAAAGCTCAGTGATAGAAATGTAGAGAGTGCTGGAGGAGAGTAAAGACAGACTTATTTACGACAAATCGTTTCTCTCAATCTACTCTTCAGGCTCTACTGGTCAAACAATTATTTGCCAGTTTCCAGACACACACCTGCTCTCACACCGATTTGGTGCTTCAAACACACAGACGACGTGGATACAACTATCTTAAACAGATAGGGGAAATTTTTGGGCTTTGGGTAGTCCAACACCGTAACAATTAAGTTTATGTTGTTTATTAAAGTTAAAAAAACAATCACTACAATAATCATGTGTTTACAGCAAAAGTTATCATAAGTACAGAAAATGCAAATAACAAGGTAGGGAGGGGGGTGAAGAAGAATGGTATCGACTAAGCCCGTCCCGCTTATTAGACAAAGATAAACCCAGTCCAAAGATAGATAGTTATCAGGAACATAGGTAAGTTAACCTAACAGTGAAGTTAATTACTCTGAAAGAGGTGTTTCAAAATTAGGTATGGGTGGTAGAATGAATCCTGTTCTTCCCAATTGTTCTTCCCTTTACTAAGCAAAAGAAAAGGAGGGGGTTTTAAACAGAGTTAACAAATTATCAACTATCCCCACTTAAAGGAACAATGTAGGGTATACAGAAAATTATATTACCAGGTAAGCAAGTTAACAAAATGGTTACAAAAAAGATTAAATTTCCTCTCATTCATACACACGCGTGAGGATCCACACTCATATATTCACACACACTTACCGATTGCAGCATCAGACAATCCAATAGAATTATATAAACAGCAATTACACTCTTGAACTATGAAAAGGTCTGGTACTTCCGTGTCCCGCCCCAGATGTTGCGAAGTTTGCTGATAGCAACTATTCTTACTTATCGCCGGACTTGAAGCCTACGAGTTATTGTGTTTTATTATATAAAAAGAGTCTATGGTATGGCACTGACACAGTTCGACACAGGGGTGAAAATGAAGTGGTCTCTTTAATCTTCCGCTATGGTAAAATTCCTTCATTGCGTGATGATAGTCACTGACCGGTAAGTTTATTAATCCAGTGAGGAAAAACTTAAGCCGTCACAGTTCAGGAAAATATGTACTCTCCCACAGTAGGGCAGTAAATCAAGTATCGCTACTGGCACTGTTCAACTTCCAGTTTATCTTACAGATTTGTAATTTTAATATGATGATTGTTCTCTAAATAGTCTTGGGTAGGCTTTCTTTCATGTAATTATGATAGCTAGGTTGTATTGAACCGCCACAAGATTAAATTTAAAAAAGATGTTTCATCAATATGTCTGGAAGTGTTTAAGATGATTTCTTTGTTGCTGGGATCACTCTGTATGAAAGAAAAAATTTTCAGTTCATGTAATATACCGAAAAAAAACAAATAAACCTTCTAAAGCGCGATGAATTTCCCGTTAAGACTATTTATAAAAATATAAATATATATATAATATATATATATATATATATATATAATATATATATATATATATATATATATATATATATATATATATAATCTATATATAATATATTGCCTTGGGAAAAAGGAGGATATATATATATATATTCGCGTATTTAATTATGTATTTAATAAACACTGCGCGAGTTCTAATGGTTAAAACACACATCTATAAATATAGGACTTAACTAAATTTATTAATTATAAATTCCTTCGCGATTTTAAAAGTTAATGTAAGCATTTAAGCATCTATTATATTTTGGAAATAATATAGCAGATATATCATTACATTTACAACTGGAACTATTGCGATGGTTTAATTTAATAGAATTAAATTAACACAAAATCCAGTGAAATAGAATGAATGAACTAGACCACTGATCACTTTACACAATATATATTTTACCGTTTTGCACAGAAATAGAATTCACTGCAAATATGTATAAAAATCCATGGGATAATCTAGCAAGATTTCAAATATAGCTAGTGCTTCTATCAAGGTCTGGCCAACGAGTGATAAAGTGTATTTCTACGTGGTCTGTATATATCTAACTTAATTGTAAGATGAGTGGGACATGAGAAAATTGACACCTTTTTAGATCTCAGGACACTTTGGGGTTCTGACCGCCAGACTAAAGAGAGATGCCGCCCCTGGATTTCTGTATCGCCGGTTTTCCCCGCTCGCTTTCACTGCGATCGGTTCTGCGTTTGGCACGGAGATGCGAAATACCGGCAAGAAACTTGCGTCGCTCGTTTCAGGGACCACTACTGTCTTTGATCGTGGCGCTAGTCTTTCCTGAAATCCCCCAGTCTGTGTCTTTGATCGTGGTCGCTGCTACCTGTTTGATTCTGGCGCCGCCCCCTCTGTGCCAAGTTAATGAAAATACTGCATATGATTGCTCAAGAGATGACCATGGGCGTGATTTAATCTCTCCTTAAATCAATGCGATGACCAGAACGAACGGTAGATGAACTGTCCACAAATTAATCAGCAAACGTGTTTGCCCTCTGTGTGGAACGGTTGCATATCTAATGAGTCCAGGTGAAAAGAAAAATCCCGTTTGACGAAAGGTTACAATATTCGGGGGCACTGATGTTATCCAAAGGGGTCGTTACGAAGGTCGTACTATATCATCCAACACTTCAGGGTCACTTCAGGGTCAATGAGTTCATCTGTCACAATTACTAAATACAGCATAATAGGCAATTTCAACAAGTTAATAAACTTATTAAGTACTAATAATGAATTATTATGGACATCCCAAAAAAATAAAAATAATAATAACAAAGTTATAAATCGTTAACACTGACGCACAACTAAGCGCTGGGTAAAGAAAAAAACATTACAATGTCAGGAAAAAAAATCTTTTCTCTTGTCTTCATTTTTTTTACAAAAAATGTACAATACCGAAATGTATCGTAATGATAAGTTAAGTAACAATAGTATCATCATTAGAATCGTCACCCGCTCAACGTCTATAAACACACAGTAGTATAAGAATAATATGGGAATGAAATGGTGCATTATCAGAACACAGTCATATAATAATAACATGGCAATGAAATAGTGCATAACGATGAACCAACATACTATGTTAAAGAAGTTATACCATATCCTAATACAATACTATCTAATATACTATACTATAATAATATACAATACTATCTACTATCCTAAAGAAGTTACATAGTAAGGAGAACTCCAGTGGTCTTGAAACATCCTATGAACATGAAGAGTTAAAATCATCCAATACGGAGTCAACATGCCGACTGGCTTCACTTGAACAGCAAAACTTGCGCTATTATTAATAACCTGGGAGCATTGTTATTCGCTCTATTGAAACTATTGTTCTGATTTGAACCCCAGTTAGCATAGTTGCGATTACTATTACCCCTTGGATCAAAATATCTATTAGATGGATTTTGTTGTCTTCGAGAAAAATTACTGTAAGTTTGATAATCCCTCGTGTAGTTATCCCTACCATAATTTTCAGAATTGTTGGAAACAAAATGTTGAGGTCCGTTAAATTGTCTCCAGTTTCTTGGAGAAGGAAAATTACTACGTGATAGACCCCCTTGGTACTGTCTAAAATCACGATAATCTCTCCTACCAAAATTGCTTCCATTTTTGCATGTGGGAATGTGCTTAACAGGTGCATCATACTGACTGTGCTGAGTATGATGAGTACTAATAATTTTGTCCCCTGTTACGAATTTATCAGCCCTTTGAAAATTCGATGCACGGTTTGTCTGTGGAGCCTTGACATGACATTTATCAAAGTTTTTACCGTGATCTAAAGGACTGACTGTTACAATAGGATTATATTTGTTTGCCTGACGCCAAGAATCACTCCTATTAGAGATAATATCGTTATTACGTGGGAAATTGTATTTGCCACGAAAAGATTTGTTTACACCATGTTTAATGTTATAGTTAGCATTGATTGCATATGGCTGACTCTTTGCATTTGTGAAGTGTTGATCATCAACTTTATGTCTAACACTGTCAACTTTGACAGTAGACAACACCTTGTTGTTTAAGAGAATATCTAATAGGCCATCAACTCTGTTACGAAGTTTTGTAATTTCTACTTCTGTACTAGCTTTTTCTTTAGCGAGAGCTTTCTTTATTTTCTCATTGGTTTTAACTTGAAGCCTGTTGTAATCTAACCTTAAGTCATGTAACTGAGAAGAAAGAGTCTTCTCTTTAGCAATTCTATCCCTAAGATCTACTCTCAATTTTTCCTTCTGAGATGTAGTCTCCAATTTAAGGATCTTAATCTCTTGTTGGAGAGTTTGAATAGTTTCTAAAGCTTTAGCCCTCTCCTGTACAAGTTCAAGTTTGAGTGCTTCAATAGAACTATGATGGCTATTCATAAGCTCTTTAACCTTCTCGGGAAATACAGTATTCTTCTCTTTAAGTTGGCGACTGAGATCTGTATTATCATTTACTAGAGCAAGAAGCTCTTCAGTATTCGATTCCTCACGTTTCTTGGCCTCAACTTTTAATTCCTCATAGTCCATTTTGACTTGTTTTATATCACCGGTGAAAGCGTTTTCCTTACAACGTTGTTCGTATTGTAATAAGCTCATCTCATCTTCTAGTTCATTTCCATTCGCTACCTTTAATCTCTCAAGCTCCATAGATAACACCTTTTGCTCATGGAGTCTAACGTTTTCTTCAGCTTGCATCTGAAGTTTCCTCTCTTCCATTTGCATTTGCATTTGTTTTTTAATTTTTCTTTCTTCAGCCTCTAATTTCTGTTTCTCAGCCTCCATTTTCTGTTTTTCAGTTTCCATTTGCATTTCCATTTGTTTTTGAATTTTTCTTTCTTCAGCCTCTAATTTTTGTTTCTCAGCCTCCATTTTCTGTTTTTTAGTTTCCATCTGAAATTTTCTCTCTTCTGCCTGCATATGCAATCTCCTATCTTCCGCCTCCATTTTCTGTTTTTCAATTTCCAGTTGAAGTTTTCTCTCTTCGAACTTCTGAGCCTTGTCATATTCGACACGTGCGAATTCTTTTACTTCCTCAGCAGTCATACCAAGGGATTTCCCTTGTTTAATGAAATAATCTAAACTAGACATTATGTCCAATTTTATAAGATATGTCCCTTATGTAAATATACTGGAGAAACTCACTTTATCCCAGCTCAGTGGGTGGCAAGTCCTTGCTTAAGAACTTGTATAATTACCTTTCCAACTATTAATAATGTTATTAATTACAAGCAAAATGCATTATAATATTATCCGATCATAAGAAAAATAGACAACGTAAACAACAGTGACTAAGTCAAGATATAAAAAACAAATGACCACGTTCGCAGAATCAACTAAACGAGAAAGCAAACTAAAGAAAAAATACTGCAAAGAATGCAATGACACTGCGAATAGAATGATCAGACAAATAACAACACAGTAAATAAACACAAAAATTGTATAGAAATAAACGATAGAAAGGAGAGGGAGACACCTACAAACAAATTAATCCAAAAAAAAACTAAGGCACAGAAAAAAAATACAACGATAACAACAATGAAAAGCTTCGTCACACCTAAACAGAGATGTCACGGATTACCAAAAAGAGTGGACTAAACTGCTTCAGCAAAAAAACTCGCTGGAAAATTTCCACTGCGGGAAATCCGTAAGAATGTCCCTACAGAACGCTTTCCCTGGGTGAACTGGGATATATCCTAACGAAAGTCACCACCCAACCAAACCCGCATAAACATGAAACATATAACATAGAAGAAGGAATATAATAGTGTAAGCTCTGAGGAAGGCTCAATTACAACGAACAGTGGTACAGTTTACATACGAACAATCACTTATCTTGAAAAGGAAAAAACTCCCAGCTTCCGTAACAACAGTAATGTTGGACATCAGGTATGACAATACAATCCAACGTTGATGACTACAGGATCTCCTCATCGAGTGTTGAAAGGAAACACTTGAACATGGATGATGTGTACTTGAAACACTTGGTCACCAAAAAAAGTATTGTCTTACTTACTTACTTAGTCGTTCCCCTTCTACCGTGAGGTGTAGAGGTTTGGAAGAGAGAGCGCCAGACTATTCTATCAGCTATCTTCTTCCTGGCCTGGTTTTATTCTAGTCCTCGGTCCTTCAAAGATTGTCTAATGTTGTCCTCCCAGCGGACTCTGGGTCATCCTGGGGGTCTGGATCCCTGGCTCTTTGTTTCCCATGCTTGTCGTGGTAGCCGATCTTCTCCCATTCTGCAGACATGGCCAAACCATCTTAGTTGGGACTGTTCTATTTGGATCTGCAGCGGGTGGGATTTTAGGCCTTGACGTATCGTCTGGTTGCGGACCATGTCTCTTCTTGATACTTCAACCACCTTCCTCAGATACCTCATTTCTGAGGTTTGGATCTGGCTTTTGTGGGTTGTAGTCATTGCCCATGACTCGCATCCATATGTCAAGACTGGGACATAGGTGGAGCGGTATACAGCCATCTTCGTTTTCTTACCAAACTCTTTCTTGCTGAGGAATCCTTGATTTATGGCCTGAAAAAGTCTCCCAGCCGCTGAAAAATAAAAATCCTATAGAATGGTGTTGAACTTGTTTGCTTTTTTCCTATATAGTTGGTATGGCACCCCAAAGAACTGGCTCACCAGTTTACTGTTAAAGTTTATTTTCTTTAACATTTTATTTTGTAGCAGATTAAGACTGGCCAGTACTTCGGTTTCTAAGTCAAGTTTATAGTAGTGAAAAGAAGGCAATGCTGATATATATATATATATATATATATATATATATATATATATATATATATATATATATATATATATATATATATATATATACGCTGATAAATACGATCAGCTTAGGTCGGGCTTACGTATGGCCGACCGGGGTGTGAATGAGTGACTGTCAACATACGCGAATGCAAAGGGTTCTGGCATACCTACACAGACTGGAACCACACACCACAGTAAACGTAAGAGTCATGAAATGTTGAAAAAACTGGTAACGTTATACACAGTTTATTACCGACACAGTGACGTAGACATCATTGCATGAATAGCTCACAGCATAAACATACATCATCGGGTGAGTAAATCCAAATATCCGTTAATAGGGACTGCATACATCACGGTTCATAATAACATAACTTGAGCTGACCTACTCCAAGGTTTTGAGTAATCAATACTATACATAAACAAGCCAGCATAGTAAATCCGTACCAACGGGCTGATCACCTGTTTGCCAGTCACTTCGATTACGAAAACAACAGCAAATGGATTGATTTGCCGTTGCCCTAAAGACGCCAATAGGCGTGATGGGAAACAATGGCAAAGAAAACCTATCTGCTGTTGCCCTAAGACGCCACTAGGCGTAATGGCCACTGACTGCTTTGACGGTCGGTGGCTAAGGACGGAAGAAGCAGAAGAATAGTAAATCCAAGGCTTTGAACACAAATGCAGTGCAACAATAATCAATCATAATCCAAGCTTTGAACAACAAATGCAGTATAACAATAATCCATCATAATCCAAGCTTTGAACTAGAGATGGCTACTGTATGTATGTATCGATACAATGCGTCGAAACTGCATCGTACCCGAACGATTCGATACACAGTTTTCTGGCGGTGTCGATACAGTGTCAATTCCTGACTGTTTTGCAGAGACGCACTGTCTCACGCAGATTCGATACATAGCCTGTTTCGTGTATCGAAACTGCACTTTCAGTTCCCGTCTGCTTCGCTGTTTTGCAAAGAGGCACACTGTATCATTGTCTCACCTTCAGGGGCCTTTGTAAAAATGTGTCAAGCGTGCGGTACATTAGGCGTTCATATATAGTATGGAAAATCAAACAAGTCATAATTTTTTTGTTTTAAATAATTCCTCAGGACTGAAAGAGGCTTACTACTACTAGGTGTCTGCTCGGTTTGAGTTGAATCATTGTCGCTGACTGTACCTATTCTAGTTTTATATAATGTGTCATTATTACTGTTATTATTTTTTTTTTCACTTTTACTGCAGCTGTCAGCATGTTCCCCTTGCATATCATCATAATGAAAACGACTGTGTAAAATTCTTAACAGTGGTCACACGAAATACCATAGATTTGTACTAACGAGAATAAGTAAATCTGCATACTAGGGTGTCACGACTCATGTCTCATTGTTTCAGTTAATTTACTTGTAGTCTGCTGTTTCGAAACAGTTCCATAGTTCTATTTCATCCAAGCGCTCATTATACGCATGTTACGGTACTCTTGATTCCTGACTTCAGGCGCTCTCGTAAGAAAACGTGTTTTGTTTATACATAAAATAGTGTTTAAAACTTGTGTTCAACATCATTTAATCTTCATTTATGGCGGGGAGAAGCCCTGTTTGGGATTATTTTGTAAAGATCAAAGACAACAAAGTAAAATGTAACGTGTGTTCTGGTATTTTATCATTCAAGGTCGAAAAATATGCTTCGAAACAGCGAGCGATTCGAAACTTCCTGCTTGTTTGTTTCGTCTGCCTCGCTGTTTTGCAGCGACACACTGTCTGAGCCTATGTAAAATTTGAATCAACCGTTCGGAACATTAGTATGGAATATCAAACATGTCATATTTTTCAGGGATGTGTTATGATGACTTGATTTTACAAGTGATATTATTTTTGCTGAGAAGTTATAGACACTGGAAATTGTGTCAGTGCTGCAGTTGTCAATGTTTTAGGCGCTATGTTAAAGTTGAAAGTGTCCGTGTGTTCGTATAAATGTAATGGACACTTTATTAGTTCTGCTGATATCTGTGTAGGCCTACTCGGTGTGGATTTGAATCATTGTCTACCAAAACTAGCTTACTCTAGTTTGATATCATGTGTTATTATTACTGTTATTATTATTGTTGTTTTTTATTATTTTCCCATATACTGCAGCTATCATCATATCTACGTTTTATTTCATCATAATGAAGACTTGTGTAAAAATATTGAATTGTGGTCACACGAAATGCCATAGATTTTCACACACGACAGCAAAAACAGAGGAAATTGTCTCACACGATTCATGTATACCCGCCCCGGTACTGTCTATAAGAGACTTCTTTCTCCCCTATACGGGCAATTGTGCCGCCGTGTCGACACACTGTTTCGACACACTGTTTCGACACAGTATAATTAATTGAGCCGACTGTCTCGAAACAACGGAGTGTATCGATTCGCCCATCTCTACTTTGAACAACACATGCGGTATAGTAATAAGCCCGTACAATCCAAGGCTTTGTATGACAAATACACCGGGAGAAAAACATTCCCGTAAATATCTCTCTATCTTCACTTCGATAATATATATATTCTGTATTTATCAAATATTCTCCTTTACAAAAAAACCCACTGGAACACACTAGCGAGAAGGATAGTCACCATCCCGAAGCCCTGCCAGGAACGCACTGTCCCGAGATTTTCGTCTCTTAGTACAACTCAGTAAAAATTACACAATTGCGCGGACCAACCGCGCGAGACTACAGTTCAGCTCAACCGTCTCTCCCCAAACTAACACTAAGAATATTCGACAACTTTCTTTATCATATTTTTTTAAAAAAAGACTGACACAGACTCAGATTGAGCTATGCTCAAAAATTACAGAGCACAAAGCCCCCCCCCCCCCTCCCCTCCAACTGAAAAAAATCATCTCATCACTAAAAGCATGCTTACTAGCTTGTGTAACAAAATCCGACCCGTCCATATAAGTCTTTAACACTTAACTCCCATTAATAAAAATATGACTTAACATACACACATATATGGTAAGAGGTTATAGTATCCCCCTGCCTGATAATGACTGTTAGTAGTCCTGAAAAGAATTGTTATTAGTTCTGAAAAGGACTGTGCTAGCACTGATACGGACTCAGTCATGGTGGTTAAATCTCAGGTTCCAACCTTCAACAATCATACCAAGTAACCAATTAATATGCATGATACTTTCATAACATATAGATTAAAAACAAATCCTGAAATAAAAGTTGTAATTACTGTTTTAATTTACATAGTAACTTTACATAACCTCGCAGGATCTAATTATGATCAGTAAAGACTGGCTTAGATTTTAGAGTTATAGATTTCCATTCTCAGTGAGTTATCTTTATATCCATATGTTGTCTTCCTATACCGGTCGTGTTAACGATTTTATCTTGAATTATGAATAGGTAAAACACAGGATTTCTCAATGCACGGACACTTATTCTTGCAAAATTCTTCACAACTACTTACTCCCTCCAAATTTCCTTATACCTACACATAAATGAAGATATCCCCGTGAAAAGGAGACCATTCTCATCCTTGTCTGTCATTTCGTTCTCCTTCCCGATCTCTAATTCTAACTATGTTTCGGACGATTTTATTCTTCCATGTACAATCGTCGAAGTCTTTCCTATCTATCCGTGGGAAACCCCGTTTCTGATTGGCGGCCCTAGATACACACAAGAAAATACCCCTACATTCATTTGTTCGGGCTTGTATACTTGTGTTCCACTTTTCGGTCTTAATACATTTAACTAGGCAATTGCGTAACATGCTACAACCAGTAGAGAAATAGTAAGAGATTACAAAGTTACTTCATAACAACTATGGATGAAGATCTTGAACAGCGCATTAACTAATAACATTAAATGACAGAAACAAAATGTTGTGGATTGCAAATATAACAAAAACATCCAATGTCACACACCATTAATATTCACTCCCAAAAATGTAAACAATTACTAATTTCATACAACCAGAGCACAATGGAAATAACACACAACAGACAAAATGTCTACACAGCACAAAGTCAGTCCTCGACAAACTGTAAGCAGGGTCAACGTCTATTCTTAATCCTGGGAGGTATGTTAATAATACACAGGTCAGTGTACCCTCCGTTGATTGCTTTAGTCAGTTACTTTAGCAGTAGGATCTAGGAGTAACCCTGAAAATAAGACAAAACATACACCCAGTACCTTAAACAAAATACAAATCGTAACTTAATGTTATATTTAAGTTTTTAGGCACCACTACGGCAGTTGTTTTATTATTGCTAGGCACTTCGTTATGCTGTCACTTGTCATGTATCCCATCTCATACACCTCGTGTCATACATCTCGGGTTATGCATTTTGTCTCATATATCACATCTCAAATATCACACCTCATGTATCACATCTTATTTATCACGTCTCATATATCTTGTCTCATATATCACATCTCATATATCTCGTGTAATGTATTTCGTCGCATATATCGTATCTCACATATCACATCTCATGTATTTCGTCTCATATTTCACATCTCACATCTCATGATAGGAAACTGTACAGAGCGATACAACGTGAGACAGTCTGATCATCAGAAGTGGTCCCCCCGTCGATCAAGTGTTTCGGCCCCTTATTCTATTTTTCACTCTAAGGGGGGTGGGCCCACCTGGGTCCAAGTGTCTCAGCCTCCTGTTGTCTAGTGTAGAAAATGAACCCACTCAACCTTGGTTGCAGCTTTAAAATCCACAATTCCGCCAGCTGGAGGCAATAGTGAAAGTAACTCTTATGTTGAAAACAAATTACTGCGGTCGTTCCACAGCACACCACGACTATGGACAGCCACTGACACATCTGGTGAAGCCGACGAGGCGTGAAGATATTGCGAGCTAGCAACTGAACTCTACCTGCACACAAAACCTCAAATAATGCACCGCGGGCTACCTGTACGCCACCGTCCTTTCACCAACACAACGAAAAACTCAGTGTTTTGCGGACTTTGAAAAATTAGCAATTTCTAGAGGTTTCCTGTACCGCAGGTGGGTCTAGAATTTACTGTACCGAGTTCCATAGACCATTGCGGTTGTTCCACAGCCAGCATGATGCCTTTCCTCATGTTGTCTCTCTTTCTCTTTTTCCATATCTCTACGAACCTGCATTTCTGCTTCAATTTTTCTCTGCTCCAATTGCCGTTCTTCTCTTGCTTTCTCCACCGAGAAAGAAAGGAGAAAAGGATACACTGCTCCCTAACCAATTCAGAGAATACAAAATTTTTTTTCTCTATTTTTACTGTGTTTCCTCCTCCCTGTTTCTCAGTTGTCTAATCGATCACTGCTGTTAACTGGCAAAAAGGCTCTTAACGCAGACGACTTAAACCATAGAGATGGTAGATCAGGCTAAAAACTGTAACTCTACTATTACTGCTGTGGAAAAAAAATTTAAAATTAAGGGAAATAAAATTCCCTTTTTTTTTAATCCACCACACTCGCCCAAACCTGAAGTCAGTTTGGAGCTAGAAAAGGCGATTAACTTGGCAACTGCCCAATGCACTTCCTTGAATATGCGCAGCACGCTCCGCTGCTCCAATAAAATTGTGATTGTTAAACAATCACGCGTACCAGCGGTCTTTTTGTACAAAAAAAATTATATATCATATCTCCAACAAAGATCACCATCAAAATCAAACTGTATGTAAACTATAAGATGCTGTGGAAAGAAACAAATTTTAATGTGTGTGGTCAGAACTCAGTAAATAAGAACGTTGTCTAGGGGATAATTATTATTACTTTTCTTTACTCACAACACAGGCCGGACAACACATTCTATCTAGATTTAGACTAAGAAACAATAGCAGACGTTAGTCATTAATCTAGACTCAGACTTAGATCAAATCCTGGAAACGAGCCCCCATTCTGTCGTACCGATTGGTTTGAGAGTTATTTTTGGTCCCGTCTGAGTAGAGTGGATGGTGATAAGTACGTGAGAAAAAAAGGTGAGACACATAGATTTCACGGGTGAATAGTTTAAGGAGAAGATATGTCTCTGGGATGAGTAAGTTTCTCTAGTCCAGCCTGTCTATACGACTATAATTTAGTACAAGACAATCTTTCCCTCCTCATACATATAAATATAAGTTTAACTACAACACACAGCTATGTGACAAAAAGTCACACAAACGTGATAAACTACGGTTAATTGGGTATGGGTCTGACCAACACACAAAGTTAAGTTTTCTTTGTTGTTTATTATCATCAAACATGACAACATCAAATATCTAAAGAAAAATCAAATAAAATCAGATTAACATACATATGAAATAGCAGAATAAATGTGCCCTCCCCCTCTTGAGAAAAAAACCCTAAAACGTTAATAACCCAAAGGTCAAAAGTTAGCACTATGGTACAGAATAGACAGTAAAGAAACAAGTTCCTACTTTATGCTATCCAGTAAAGTAAATAAGTTTAAACAAAATCAAAAGTTGGTAAAGTTCCTGTAACGAAGAAAGTTATTCACTCTCTCTTTCATACAGTAGCCACTTAATCACGCTTACCTACTCTTGGTGATATCCCTTGGAAATCCAATTGTCCTGAATATAAAATTGCCAGGTTATTTATGTCCCAAATTGGCCCCAGTCCATCCTCTAACAAATAAGACCAATGAAATGAACGCCAAATCTGGTGTGTGTTTCTCCTGAATGAATAAATGTCACCGCGAAAAGTTGATGTAGAAAAACGTGATCTTGGGGTTCACAGTTAAAAGAGGAAAATGCTTCCAGTATTTGGAAACATCTGGTTGTTAAAAATGTTACAATTGATAAATGATGATAGTCCTATCGGCTGGTTCTATGGTAGAGTGGCGATTCTGAAACAGCGTAAATTCTGGATGCTACACTTGAAAACAACGACTGTCAAAAGTCGGGATAAAGGGTATTTTATCCACAACCCAGTGAGCTTATAAAATGGAAAAAATATTGCTGGTTTTTTTGTAAGTCCAGTTAAATTTACAAGTTAAAATATTTCCCATGTATCTTTGGCTCACAAATGAAATTGGTGACGCACAAGCCAAGAAAAAGACAGCATTAACCAATCAGTAAATGATGAAAAGACCAAAAGACCGCTGGACGCCCTTTATCAGGTCTCCAGAAATATATAAAAAACATTTATGGAAAAATGCTACTATTCTATATAGCTACATGTATGCACGCAGACGGGGACAAGACGATCTCGTATCCACTCCGTCAGTCCTGATTAAAGTTAAAAAGCACACGGTGTCTAACGCCTATCCTATCGCGCGTCGCTTTTGCTAGCGCTGCGTTTCTAGGTCGGGTGAAGGTATGCACTCTCCCCGCCCCTTGCGCGCGCTTTAACGATCAGCGTACATTTTTAATTATTATTCAATTATCCATACGCGCCCTTACAGCCGTGACTATCGAGTGATACCAGTGTTCTTCTCTGTCACTGGGACCTTACACATTCTGGAGAGAATACTATTTCTACTCTAGCACTATCATCATCACACATATAAAACCTACCGCTACACTAGTGAGACAGGAGGGAGTGTGGGTGAAAGTTAAGAAGAAAAACAAGCATGCATGTAACTTTTCGTGTCCATTGATTTTCGGGGATCAGCAAAGGCCGTTCCCCTCTAGATAAAATTTCTCTGTTTGTTAGTAAGTTTACTTCATTAAAGTTTACATGTTAACACTTTTAGAAGCTACAGTAGAGACAACAAAGTGTTTCTAAATTGTATATACTTTTAATATTTTAAATATTTGATAAAAAATATATTAATAAATGAAGAATTCATAACAAAATTAACAACACAAATATTATGGTGAGACGAAATCTGCGTGTTTAAGAATAAATGAGGTTAAAAAAAAAAAAAAAACTTTTGATTTTCTTCACACATTTTGAGGGAATTGTATCCCTTTAAATAATTCCCTTATGCGAATAAAATAATACATGTTTTGCTCTTGTCTACACGTTTCTTCTACTTGATCGTATAATAACAGGCATAGGGTCACAAGTCGTTGACTGTTTCGTGGGAACCATGCACTTAAGTGATAACTGACAACACTTTTTTCATTCTTTCTTACTCTTCTGTTTTCTTCCTTTCTTATCGCCTGTCGTTAATAGCTATTAAATTGTCGGCGTCTGTTGGTCATCGTATGGTAATAAATAACAGTCACTTATAATAAATACACAAAATGAAATATAACGTGAATTATTTTCTGTCACTATCAGTCGTTCCTAGCTAATATATATCAGTCAACTAAAACCGTCTCTTCTTGTGTGAGAAAGCGGGTGGTGAAAATTAACATTATTTCTGAACATCTGGTAAAAAATAGCTACGCGTTATTTATTTCACTAGTTCTAACAGCTAGAAAATCTAAGTGAATTATAATAGTAAAATCTTAACACTCTTAATCGCGTATACCTAATTTCTATTACCAGAAAATCTGAATGACAATCCACACGAATGCTATTAACACATCTTCCACAATGGTTCTAGAGCTACGTGCTTAGACTATCCAAAAATTCTAAGTGACAACTGATAGCAGGTTTACGAAAACACAGTTTATATATCATCATGGTTCTCTGATCTATAGATGATGCTCCTTTTCACACTATTGTATATACCAGAGAATCAGAAACATGAGTTCCCAAGATAAAGGCTTTACCGTCGCTCTTCCGTCGAGCGCTTTCGCCCCGACATCAAAAGACTTATACAGGCAACGGGTCTCTCGAAGATTTTGCCCGTATCTGAAGATAGGAAACTCTTTACAGAGCGATACAACAGGAAGCAATCTGATCATCAGAAGACGTCTCCTCGTCCGACAAGTGTTTCGGCCCGATATACTCCTTTACACTCTAAGGAGGGCGGGCCCACTTGGGTCATGACTCCCAAGCGTCTCAGCCTCCTGTTGTCTTGTATCGAAAATGAACCCATTTCACTTATGGTAGCCACTTTAATCCACAATTCCGCCAGCCGTGGAGGCAATTGTGAAAGTAACAAAGAGAAGACAAATTATTCCGTTCGTTTCGTCGCACACACTGAGACACCATCGCGAAGCCGGCGAGTCTAGCCACTGCGCGTTCGCCACTGAAATTCTGACAGACACCCCTATAATATACACCGCCTGTTGCCCCTCAGTCACAGCCCGTTCACTAGTACACCAAAAAACTCAGAGTATTGTGGACTTAGAAAAATTCCTGGTGTTTTCTGTACCGCAGCGTTTATTGTCACGATTTCCATTGCCCATTGCGGTTGTTCCACAGCCAGCCTGCTGCCTTTTCGGCAATTTCACTAAGCCTCTTCAGTGCCCTGGTTCTCGACTGTCCCCTCAGCCTCAACAGTTTCAATAGATCATACACTGATGCAGCCACAAGCCCTCTTGCGCCCACTTCAACAGCCATGACCCTTGCAGTGAACCCATCGTGTCTCATATACGCGGCCAGATCACTATACTTGGCCGCTTTGAACGAATATTGCTCGTCTAATCTGGATTCAAATGGCACGGTCAGTTCAATTAGTATGACAGGAAACGTTGCTGAAGAATGAAGCACTATATCCGGACGTCTCCGCGATTTTCTGATACTCTCTGGATATGCCCCTCGTCCAGGTAGGTCTACCGCCATCTCCTAGTCGTTTGCACAGTCACGAAGAGATGGTAAACTGCTACCAGGATTACTCGGTTTGGGGTGTGCTGACTTTCCTGCCCTCAGAATGTATGTATTTGTGGTGCTCGGCCTGGGTTTGCTATTCGCCTTCATCCTTGCCAGATCTATTGTCGCAGCAAGCTCATTTAGCACTTTGTTATGGCGCCAAGTGTATCGCCCTTGCCCTAATGACACCTTACACGCTGACAGCACGTGCTCGAGTGTCTCTCCCCCCCCTTCCCTGGCACAGGGGCACTGCTCATCATCCGACTTTCCCCATTTCGCAAGGTTGGTGGCCGACGGCAGCAGGTCATACATTGATCTAACTACAAAGCTGAGCCTAAGAGGTGCCATATGCCATATATCATTCCATGTCAAGGACCTCTGCAGGGCTCCTTCCCAAGTAGTCCATTGGCCTTGTTGGACCTGCTGCACTGCTTTTTGCAACCTCTTATCATTCTCAGCTCCTTGTATCTCCTGAACTACCATGTCTCTGCGATCCCTGCTTGATGCCTTGGACCACCAGCGGATGTCTCCATGACCAAATCCCCGTCTTCGTTTGTGTATATCCAATTACCTCCCTCAGTTTGAGTGACTCTTGGGCAGCATCAACAGTTTCTTTCACTCTCCACTTCCTTCCCGTTTTCAGTGTGGGCTGAATGGACTTAAATACGTCATCAGCTGACTCGCGTAGCATCATTGCAAGCCTTGCCTTTCCAACTGTGTACTCTTCGACAACTGACTTGAAAGGAAGCAGAAGTTTTGTTTTTTTGCAGTACAGTGCTACATCTGACAGACCTGGTGGTACCCCTAGCCACTTTCTCATGAACTTGTTGACCTTCTGCTCTATAGCTTCCACTGTACTTGTGCTTATTTCATATATAAGCAGTGGTCACAGCAACTTCGGTATTAACATGAACTGGAGGCACCACAGTTTGAACTTTCCCAGGAGTCTGCTTTGGTCTATGATCTGTAGCCCTCTGTCTGCCATTTCTATTGTCTGTTGCACTGCCTTCGAGTCTTTTAATGAGGCATCGTACACCCTGCCAAGACTTTTAACAGGTTCCTCAATGACAGTAGGGATTCTTTGGTTGGAAACCATGAATATGTCCTCTGCTATTTTCCCTTTCCTGGCTGATAGGCTTCTCAACTTCTTGGGTTTGAAGCTCATTCTGCACCAGCTGACTAGTTCATCCAGGCGTGCTAACATCCTCCGGGCCTGATGTTCATCTGATGTCAGAATTGTTGTGTCATCCATGAATGCTTTGAGCGGTGGCATGTGACACATTCCATTGAGCTTTGGACCTATAGCCATTCCTTCTGACGCATTGAGGATTACCTGCATAGCCATCACGAATAGTATAGGAGAGATGGTACACCCCATCGCAATTCCAACTTCAAGGCCAATTCACTTCGTTGTGTACTCTCTGGTTGAAAATCTGACAGCAAACCCTGCGAAATACAGCTTTAGCATTGCTGCAATCTCTTGTAGAACATGATACATTTCTAGGGCCTGCCACAACATCTGGTGTGGAACGGATCCATAAGCATTCGCTAGATCGAACCAGATTACATGGAGGTTTGTTCTGTCAGACTTTGCCTTTCGGATTGCTTCCCTGATCATTGTGGCATGCTCTAGACATCCTGGTGTACCTGGGATACCTCCTTTCTGAATGGTAGTGTCAATGTACCCATTTGCCAGGAGGTATGTAGTGAGTCTTTTCGCCATCACTGAGAAGAATATCTTCCCTTCCACATTGAGTAGTGAGATTGGCCTGAACTGACTGATGTCTGTGGAATTTTGCTCCTTCGGGATGTAGACTCCGTTCGCCTTTCTCCATTCCTTGCTTACAAGCTGGGTTTTCCACGCATTCTTCAGTAAACGGAGCAGTCGTTTGAGCACTTCAGGGCATATCTTATACACCACATATGGAACATCATTATAACCTGGAGCTGACTTGCACCGAGCTTTCTGGACAATGCTTTCTACCTCTTGTACCCTTAGGGGCTTGGTGTTAAATTCCGCTCCTGGCTTACTCGGCCATTTAAGGCCTGCCATGCTGCTGAGCGGCTCATCTTTGCGACCATCTAAAAATGTCATTCGAAGGTGTTCTTCCAGGTCTTCTTTCTTGATGTTTAGCGTACCCGACCGTGGCTGCTCAAACAGTTCTTTGGCAAACTTGAATGGCTCCCTGAAGAATCTTTCCCTATCCCTTCGAGTCTTCCTTCTCTTCCTGCACAGCATTTCTGCTCTACAAAGGGCATTATGTTGGCCTTTCAGGTGCTCCCAAACCTGTCGTAACCCTTCCTTCTCTGTGGCAACTGCGTTCTTGAAAAGTTTTCGGGCATGCTTCTTCTGTTTCCTGATTTCTTCTATTTTAATTTGTCTTCTACTTTTTCGTGGTGAGTTACTTTCCCTAGTCTCCCTCACTCCGAACACTTTGCGACAGTGCAGATATGTTATGTTGCCGATGATTTCCAGCTTCTTCTCCAAAGTTATCTGCTTCAGGTTGTTATCCAACTCTTTTGCCAAGGCTCCGTCCAGCTGTTCCCAAAGCCCTTTTGCACTGGCAGGTGGAAACGTGATTGCATCTCTCTTCCCGTCCAAGAAGTGTGCGAGATCATCATCAGGCAGATCAACTTGAATGTACTCAGCACTGTAGATTGACTCCTGGCTGCGTTCTTCTAACGTCTTATCCGTCCAGACAGAGCGCTGTTGATCTCCCCCAGATGACCTCCAACACCCCTTTTTCGTTCGGTGGATTTTCATTCCTCTCTGAGTAGAGAATTCCCTACCACAGGCACATGGAAATTCCAGCCGTTGTTCAGAGCTCGAAGCCCGGGGTTTCTCTGCCTTCCCTCTGCGTACCGACTTCAAAAGGTTCAGTGTTATTCACGTGCGGTATGTCAGGTATCGCATGATTGACAGATCAACTCGCGTGAGAAACTTAGGTAAACAAACCTGATTCGCTACCTGTTATAACGGGCAGGTCACGAAAATTTGTAAACAACGTCGTTTGATTATGTTCGAAGGAAAGAGGCGTGGATGAAAAAAAAGCTTGTGTGAGAATGACAGGCAGAAAAGTGCATGGTTTTGAAAGCAAATCATAGATTATAAAGGCTGTCAGATTACTGTAGGCTATATTTCCATTATACGTCACAGTTATATATATGAGGCTGGCAACCTCAACATATGAAAATAGTATATTCATAAACTCCTACAGCACGCGCTGGGTTTGTTTTTTGCTAATTCGCTCAGAAACGCGAAAGCAGCAGCGACCCCAGTCTTCGACTGGAGCAGTGTGTTGAGGTTCAAAGGATCAGGCGCCTATAAGGTTGCGAGAGGTTATCAGATGCTGGACTCAGGTGTCCATGTAGTTCTAGGTTCTAATGTACATACAGTTCAACAAGCATAGTCCTTACAAACGTGAGAGCCAGTTCATAGCAGTACAAAACTCCATAAGCCTGGTTGACGTTTGACATTAATACATGTAGATTTTATTCACACACGTGGCTCCATATAAATTGCATTAGTCAAATGACAATGGCACTCACTAGCCAGTCAATATGTAGTCTAACGTCTTGTAGATTAAAGGAACGCTGTCAGAGTCATAATGCTGAAATATTTATTATCAAATTACACATCCTTTCCATACCATTCAGCGCTGACACGTCCTTAGAAGTATATCAAACTTAGGCTCTATCTGGTAGCAGACCTAGCTGATTAAAATACTTGAAATCCAGTACTAAAAGTACACATTCAGGAGCACTTAAGAAACACAGCCTTCTCACACGGAGACACAAAGCCACAGAGAACGGTAATTAGATTGTATGTTCGATCGTAGTCCGTGTCGTAGATTTGCGATAGGGGAATTAAGACATACATTGTTCCCTTCTGAATAGATTAGAACAGGTGATAGCTCAGTGAGAGGTAACGTAAAGAAAATAGCTTTTGCGAGTGAGATGGCGGAAAATAATAGATTCTGTCCCTGAAATCGAGAAAAACCTCTTTCTTTCAGCCTATCTCAACAACAGATCTAGATGAGTCAGACAGTCTAATATAATATATATTAATATATATCTCCACTCACATACACACACACATAAGTGACGACAGTTAGATGCACAGACGTGAAAACTATAACAATGAAATATCGATATTTGGGAACGAGCTGACCGACACACTTGAATAAGTTTATGTAAATTTTATTAACATAAGGGAAAATTTTCCACAACAAATAAGTTTGCTTATCAAGCACATATAAATACACATAGGTTAATGAATTTCTAAAAGAATAATAGACCCATAGGTGTAATCCTTTCCCCCCTGTTGAGCCACGATCCCGTTAGAAGAAAAGTGATAGCCCCCCCCCCCCCAAGAGTCACAGATATGTACGCTATGTTCTAGGATTTCTCTCTATAGTTAAGAACAGAGTTGATATATTAATCTATTCTAGAAGGAGAAAAAAACCCATTAGATACACAACTAGCATATAAGAAATACAAAGTGGGTGAAATTTGTTATTCAATAACAGAGTCACTCATTCCTGCTCTCATTCTATTCATACAACAGTGGCCACTGACAACCTTGCTACTTAAAGACTGGATTTTTCCCTTTCTGGAACAATCTTTGGGACATACACACATACAGCAGCGCCAGTTATTTTTCGCCAAGAGAACCCCAGCTCCTCAAAAGACAGAATCAAATCCACTGTTCTGGGGAGCGTTCCCTTGGTTATTATTATTTGGATGACTGGTTATGTCCGTAGGAAAAAAAATCAGTTCAGCTAAGAGATGCCACAAAGCTCACAGTGTCAGAATCTTGAGGTTTCCAGTACTTTAGGAAATGTCAGGTTGGTAACTTCACTCAGTATAAACAATTGATTGTCACACCACAGCTAGTCAAAAACGTCGGAAATGTTACTGTTAGTAATTTCTCTTGCCACAGGGCTGAATATTACAATGAGAATGATGGGAAGAATTATAATCTATCTCGATAGGCCCAGTTATTTCATTTAGTATTAAAGTTCGTGAGATGAGTACTCTGTCTTTTTCTGGATGCAACCGCAATGCCAGACAGGTTGAACCTTGGAAACTCACCTATTTAAATTACAAAATTGTTTCTTCTAGGTTCTTCCCATATACTGAAAAACCGCTGGCAGAGGTTGGGCTGACCCAAAACTGTATAAGGAAGAGAAAAGTACAAAATACTTAACCATAATATTATACACATATCCTAATATTCACTTCGGTTATTAACTTTAAGTTAAAGACTATAAGCTTAGCGCTTGTCTCATCGTTTAAACTTCCGTGAAATAAATTCTAGTCATTGAAAAAAATCAATCATCATGAATTAGAAATATATATATAAATATATTTCGTCAATACTCAATGATGAATCAGTGCATTTACTAGTTAGTTAAAAATATACTCGGACTGGTTGCTAGCAATTTAATTAAATTTATTTATAGCGGTATGAGTTTTTAGCTAGAAATATAATTTATTTTGCTATCCACTGCAACGCCGTAACTTAAAGAAAATTAACTAACTTTCATTTAATCACTCTGAACATAAATCTAGTGAAGATCATGGGCGATTTACCACTTAAATCACTCAAAAATACTATCAATATATTTACCTCACACAGTACTACTAAACTCCAACGAAACTGAGAAATTCTACTAAAATAAAAGTGATTTCTAGAACGTAGCTAGGTTTTCTAGCGAGACTGTGGATGTCTGAATGAATGAAGTCTAAAACTGCTCTTGTATAAATATATCTCTGATGAAAGGAAAATCATTACAGTATCGAAACCCCAGACTATCTCTACCACATGTTCGCACCTAGAGGAGAATCTACATACATTCTATCTTATTCTACGAATTTGAGAGATTTCTCACCCAGAAACCGAAAACAGACTTAACACCTACAGACATTTTCTCGATCAGATCCGTCCTCGGCAATAAAACTCACCTTGTGCGTTTCACACGTTCTGCTTAATATGGCCGTTCCCAGCGATCCATGTCTTTCATCTCAGATCTTTCGCCGAGAATAATTAACTATAGGCGGACAGATCAAAGAAAAATAATAGACGATAGTCTTACTTCTTATCCCTGTCGAGAACGAATTAACACGATTCGATTCTCTCAAAGAACTTAGCTTAACACATTAACTACCGAATTGAAAAACACACTGAGGCCGAATTAAATTTTTTTCTCATTTTCATCCTGTAGGTGTTTGCACAAAGGAAGCTGTAGTTTTCGTAATTGTTTACAGATTTTTATAAATTGCACGTCATTTTAAAGATAAATGAATGTACTATTACAATAAACACTGGTTGTAACTCTAATAGAGGTTGTTGCTATTTAACGGCCCTCCGATGGCCGAGGACTTGCAATATTTTCACAATTATAACTGCTTGCGCCCCATCTCTATCAAAATCACAATTTCAATCAATGTGCATACCGTTTTCACTCTTGTCATCGTCGCTAGATCTATCAGTCAATTGTTGAAACATGTTTCTATCCTATTCAGCCGTTAGACGAGATGTTCACGCATCTTTTGTAGTCCTATCACTAGTTGCCGCGGTAAACAGTTTTACACGATTTTGTAACTAACCCAAAACGCGGAAAAATATGAACATAATATCAATTTTTCAGTGTTCTACAACAACCATGCTTTGGGAATTTGTTTTCCGGTGGCAACTTAAAATCTCGAACCAGATCAAAGAGTGTTTCAGTACATTTTTCATTCGTTTTATTACTAAAATTAGATTGGCGCTCTGAGCGGCTTGCGGTCCAAATGTGATTATTTTGTGAGCCGCTAACAGCGGCTTGCGGCAGTTAATGTGTTAACAGCAATAAAATGCGTTGCTAAATTAGCAAGGAAAAAACAAAGGTATGAATGGGAGAGTTTTATCTTAACAATCAAGCGTATGCAAAAAAGAAAGGTCAAAGAGCGAAAGAAGGATAAAAGAGCGGAAGAAAACGGAAAAGACAAGTGTAGAATAAAGAATAGATATCTGAAATTTATTAATCATAATATCTCTGTCACAGTCCGCGAAACCACGTCTGCTAAGAAATCTGCAGACAATGTGACTGTGGTAAAGTGGGATGATATAAATCTTATAGGGGACTTAGTGTACTGACTGAGATCAGCTGTGAAGGTATCTGTATCTAATAAGTGTAGTGTTTTACAGATAACCTTACTTGCTACCACATTTATACCTCAGTCAGAATTATTCTGGAATATCGTGATGACTACGTTGAATGTCTAGGGGTATGTAAATGATGAAGTGTAAGTCACAACAACAACAGACAGATAAACAATTTAATTTATTCCACAACACTTTACAACACTGTGACACTCACACACATATAACACTCTATAAGACTATCTTAAATGAGTCAAGTGTAAAGTTTCAAATATATATGTAATAATTCCTTTCAATAATGGATATCCTGATTCAACTACACAGTGAACCAGGAATCACAATCAAATGTAATTACAAGTAGTATGTACACAGTTTATAAATATAATCTTTGTATTGACATATTTTATTATTCTTATCCTATGTGTGTAAGTTGTTAAGTAGTAATATGAGGTAATACTGGTTTTGTTTTTCAAGCTAGATTGTTGTTTGTCATCATGACTTCAAGTGTTTGATTATCTTGGAAATAGTATTGGGAAAAGTTCACAGTTCCTGTCATTTGAAACAATTTATTGTCCCTCTGTGTTTAATATAATGTTAATTTTAGAGGGGGGCACATAATGTTGAGCTCCTCTGACCACAGAAGCTTATCTTTCGTGATGGCGGCAGGAAAAGACTCCTCTGCTCGATTGCTTCACTGTGTTCTGGAGACACCTCACTGGTCGCTATCTGGACCAAGGAGTATGCTGTCAGCCTCTGGATTCAGCAAAACTCAGACCAGGTGCTGCTACAATAACTTAGGACCACGGTCCCTGAAACAAGAAGGTTGTACCTCCTATTTCATAACTAATTTATAATCTATTTCCAGACTGAACACAATACATAACAAACACTGAGTTCAGAGCGGTAGGCCCACGGCTAGCTTCATCTGAAACAATTTACACCAGTATACTCCTCCCTAATGGTTACTACGCCTCTGCAATTCCAGCATTAGTTCCTTCTAGTCAATAAGATAGGTTTCAGTGTACTGTTTGGCAATTCCATGCAGTTTTACTTTTCTCCGACACGTCCTGTTCAGGTTGGAGCACTATCTAGGCTTTTCCTCATGTTTGCTACTGAACCACACACATATACATCCATAAATTATCAAGTCACATTCAATTTTCATCAAAAAGATATCAAATATGTCAAGCTTACCACAAATCATGGAAATAATACACAAATACGTTGACTGGCGATGAATATGGCACAATTTCAATCTGCCGCCGTCCCAGGCTTTTATTTAGAAAAAATATGCACTGAAACTCAACGCACTGTTTCTTAGTAAGTTTATTTCAAAATGTGGCACTGAACTGACGCTCCTAATTGACTATATTGGCGGGTCTAACCAATCGGGCCATGTTTACACAGCTTTTCAAAAAAAAGTACCCCTACTACTGTTTCCCCTAACAACCAAAATTAGTATTTGTAGTCCGACTAATCGTGTTTAGCCTTACATATCATTCCCGCCAATCAAATAGGATTTAACATGGTGGCCTATTTCCCGTACAATGATGGTTTCAAAACATGCCACTGTGAGATTCTGATTTGGTGTTGTCTGCCACCCTCACTATTTTCTTTTGGCTATAATTTGTTAAATATTAGACTAATTGCTTAGTACCTAACATATTCTTTGTCAGCAAGTCCTAAGGCACCCAAATATATGTTTTAAGGGAGCTAAGTGGCTGCGTTCAAAATATGTATTTTCTTCTAGGATAGTCGTGCTGTTGCCACCTCCTCACTTCCAAACTTTATGGTGTCTGCTGTATTGTCAGACTTTCAAACGTAAACCAGTATAATGTCATGTTTCCTAATAAGAATTTTACAGGTTTTTAAACCTAACTCTCGTATGGGTAGTGTTTTTTATCACTGTCGATTTGAAAAAAAGTTAGTGCTTCTGGCCTTACGCGGGGAGAGTGGCATTAATTATCGCGAGACGCATGTTAGTGTTGCATGCGTTCCTGCTTTCAGCCCTCACTCTCTCTATCCTAACTCCATCCGTCCTTCCGTTTATGTTAACGTAGTGTATAAAATAAAATTAATGGAAGTATTAATTTAGGTCATTACGCAGGGTGCCTAGCTCAAGGTTTTCTTAGAAATACAGTACACGTTTTATTGTAGAAAGCGTGTATTGATGCAGTAGGCTTTACTATCAACGTGAAAGCGTGAGAATATGCAGACGAAGCATAAAAAAGGGGTTTTTATTGTTCAACTAGCATGACGTTCTATTAACACAGGCGTACGCTATTGGAAAGCACGGGTCTTTAACCATTTCTCTTTCCTTTTATTGACTTTATGTGTTAGGCTTTACATTTACCTTTTAATTTATATATGTGGATTTAGAATGTTTCACGACAGTGACGTACTTCCTGTGTTGTCGTAGAAACGATTTGTAAATAGGAAGTCAGCTCATCAAACCAAGTTTGAGAGCGACCGAAAATTGTGTTATGAATTTAGTCATAACACAGTGATGAGTGATGATTTCATCACATATGCATCAAGTGTATCATATCAGTGTGTGCGATATATGTAACTTGTTAATGTTAGTTCACTCACAAATCATTGTTCGCGCTGTCCAAGCACATAGTTTCCCAGTTTATTACCCAGAAGAATAGTCGTGATTTCTATTCATCTTTCCTGAGTTACGCTGCGCATACTCAAGAATTTAATTATTCTGTATTCTGGGAGATTAACAATTGTGGATGGACCGCGAGACCTGTTAATTCGCAGTCCACAAATGTACTTAGCAGAGGCATTTGTTTCTTTCATTTTGTCTAAAGTTCGTGGAACGAAGCTATCAGAATGTTCTGAGTTACAAGTAGGAACTCGAACACCAACCGCCAAAATTGGACAAGTTGTTTGGAGAAGAGCCCACATCACATAAGAATTGACGTAACCCACGGCTGTAGGACTCACTTAAACAAGTTAAGTGCTTGTAAAAGGCACCAGTAATCGGACAGAAAATTCATGCTTTTTAAAATATATCCTCCACCTAAGTCCCTATGAAGACAAATGGGATTCCCATATAAAATTCACCATCATTTCATTTATTTTAAACTGTTAAAATTATTTGATTAAATAGGTTACATGTTGTTTTAAAACTAAACAATCAAAGTTGATTCAGTTATTAATACGTATGAAAGCAAACGTATAAGCAAGCCACTTTAACATATATAACTATTTATACATGTACTGCAGCAATACAGACAAAGCTGATGTGACAGATAGTGACATTGGAAGAAAAAGAATACACAAGGCAAGAACAGCTATTATGACACTGTGCAATGTACAGAGATCTAAAGCAAAAAAAAAAAAAAAGTTTTACACATAAATCAGAATTTTCAACTCAGATATCAAGGCTGTCATATTCTATGGCTGCAACACATGGAGAACAGGAACAACAATCTCCAAGGTATCGGTTTTCATATATGGATGCTTGCGAAGAATAGACGGATTAAAATGATATGACACAATCACAGATCTTGATAACAAGACCAAAGCTCTAACCACTGAGCTATGGTGGCCCACGTGATGAAGTGGAAAGACCTTGAGCTGATGACACGTGACAGGAGGACTTAGCATTCTATTTCATTTTCTGCGTTCAGTTTGTAGACATGCGAAATCTTAAGGCCTGTCTCCAGGACAAAGTACAGTTTATTCAAGGTCAGCGCAGCTGTCCTTTACCTTCTGCCTAAGCTCGGAACCCTGTAGCCAAGTCATTTCATTTTCTGGCAATTACAAATTCATAAGAGTATTTTACTCCTAGGGATTAAAAACATTGACTCTCTGGGACCGCGGTAGCATATTGGTCAAGAAAAAAAGTGCCTAACATGTGCTTCAATAGACGTGTAACGGGATCCTTTTTTTACCTTTTACTTGACTCTCTGAGAACAAATTTGAAGCAATTTTTGCTACAAGAAATGTACTGAAGCTGAAGAATTAAAGGATTTTTTATTTGAAGCTCTAATGGAACAACCATTCTGTCCACCTCGTATGGATTTGTTATGCATCTTGGCGACATTCTTGCCATGTTCAGTTATTAATGTTACACGGCCTTATTCTCAGTTGCCAATTGCCAAATAGAGTCTCTATAGCCTCCTATAGCTTTCGGTCTCACCATGTCTAAATCCGGTCCTGACTACAAGAAGAACGTGAGAACTAGTGTGAAAAACATATCGGTTTTTCTGAGGGACTAAGCAATTCATTAAGAATAAAAAATAAAATAGATTTTTTAACGTAATAATGTGAAACTGCGAGAGGATACGCATGTTTGAAAAAAAAATTAAGTGTGGCAACAAATGTGACACATTCAATATCATAATTCCCGCCGTAAGTACTTCGGTCTCTCGGTCGGTCACACTTTGCACACCGTCGTTTGCGCACTTTTTTCTATTTTCGAGAGAGTGCATTTTCTTTCGAGCACAGCTAAGGGGCTGCAACTGTGATTGAAAGTTAGACGATAACATTGTATTGTTTCCCCTTATATGTTGTCGTGGAGTGGTGTTAAGGTGAAGGACAGATTGAATGAAAAAGAAGAATAAAAGATAATAATCTTTATTAATATGTTTATGATAGTCTACGAGGTCGAATGGAACTGCCTCTCCTCGGGAAATAGTGTACTAGAAATCCTTAATGCAGAGAGAATTCTGGAAACTAATAAGGATATTTTCTGGACGATAAATTCTCTCTCAGGAATCCTACAAAAGGACAATGTAAAGAACGTAAGGTTGAGAGAGGAAATTTGGTGTTCAGCTACATAAATTAAAATATCCCGACCCACTAGAAGTTAGTTTAATTATGGCTCAGCCCTCAGGGTGTAGATTTATGTTTAAAACAAAATACAGCCGAATTAAAGTTAACAAGAAAAATAACCACAGACGCTGTTAAGTTAAATTGAATTAAAGGGTATAGATTCTTACATATCTGAATATACACATAAATATGAGAGAAAAAATTAGCTCTACTGTTTAGAAAAAAAACAAATGCTATGGTCATCATATAGACCAGTAGATCTCTTCTATAGCTGTACTGCTGGTAAGTGTTATACTCATCTCTCCGAAGGCCTGTAGTAGCTGCGGAGATGATTTTGTTTCGGACTCTCTTGGTTTGGTCTGCCCAAGCACTTAGGTCTCATAAACAGTTCAATGGGTTCAGAGGGTGTCAGAGTTTGCTTCCCTGGACTCAGTGCACATCACAGATAAGGATGGGGTAAGTCACCTCTGCTGAATACCTCTTCTGCTTATGGGATGGGTTGTATGGAATAGGTTACAGGTTGATAGGTTATGGATGGAAGGGGTAAATTGGGTTTTGGTATTGTCACCTGGTTTGTACCTGCAACTCGTAGGCTTGTTTAGTAGGTTGTAACCGTAGCCTGGTTTAGTAGGTTGTAACCGTTACCTGGTTTGTACCTTGTAACCGTAACCTGGGTGGACTGGAAACAATTGGAAGTCCCATTAGTGGTTTCAAGAGCAACCATCTCCTAAATCTGATGGTCGATAAGCGTCCATCAGAAATTAAATTAACACAATGCTAACTACCATTCAGTAACAGTGTGTTATCTATTATCTATTACATACTCCTTCTTAACTGACATTATAGCGTATCTGGAGTTCTCAGCCTCTGTCTGGCTGTCTGCTTATTTACAGCAGTGGATTTCCCCATGTGGGCAATGCGTTTCACAAACTATGAGGTTTGGGGCTGAGGTCATCAAATGGTTGAGAACCACTGGTTCACCTAGTGCCCATAGAGCAGTATTTCTAATTTTTGGGGTCACTGTCAACAATGGTTTGAGTTTCCAAAGCTGCTTTAACATGTTGGGGTGTCATTGCTCTCAATGGCTTGAGAACCGCTGACTTACATTTTGTCAGTCAAGGGATAAATTCATTAAATATCTAAATTATTATAAACATTCTTAAAGTCCTGGTTCCTGTAGAAATAAAATTCATATAACTGATAATAAAATAGTTCTTCAATCATAAAACATGGTATATGCATAGAATTGCAGTAAATACATGTAAAGAACACTCCATGGTGAAAAACATATTAATGTCCAATATGAGACAAAGGGAAAAGAAGTGTGACTGAAAACACTTTTATCAAGTTTGTAGAGTCTTGACAGAGAACACTGGAACATTGTAAGAAATAGAAAACAGAAGGACCACTAATTCACTTCTGTTTTGCTTGGGTCAGTATGCAAATCCCAAAGTAACAACAATAATATACATCAATTATTTAACCATATTTTATTTCTGCCAGGATGTGAGCGAAAGATCAGTGGTTAATTAGGCCTATGACCTCAGCAAACTCATACATTAGAAATATTTTAGTGATCTGTATATATGCAAATAACAGTTATTGTCACTGAAATTGGAAATACATTTAAAATATCTATTAGAAATAACTTACTCGGTCAACTGAACCCTCATATTTTGCAACCACAAGGTAGCTCGGTTGAGGCCCATCGGCTTCTGCTTCGAGCGATAGATACAAGTAGAATGACTTATAATTCCCTCCACAATCTCCTTATGGCCTCCCCACACACTCCCGGCGCAGGGGTGAAGGGACCTCTTGTGTGGCCTCATTCCACCTGCACACACACATACACACACACAGGTTCGTGTAGTTCATGTTGGTTGCAGGATGATCAAATTCCTTCATTTAACTGGTCCTAGTGTTTTCAATGTGCAAGGCAGGTAGAGTTCCTTCCGTTTCCTTGATTTACACACATCTGGTGTGTGACCCAAAGGGTCAATTCCAGGCTGGTCATTGCTCGGCTGGGAATACTATACACAGAATTTGCCCCTCCTGGGACCGTGTCAGGAAGATTTATCTGTCTTGGCAGTGAGAATCCTGTGCTAGCGCGTACTGTGTAATATACGACTAGAGAGAGAGACTTTTAACATTATAAGAATGAAAAAGATATCCGAAGAGAAAGGGTTTCTTGTCTAGCGAAAGGAGAGATTTGTAGAGGAATAAAATAATAGACAGAAGAAAAAGTCGGTGAAAAGTAGTTACACGACATATGTACTCTCCTGAACATAGAAATAGTGTGACGGTGGGTATTAAATCAACAGACAGTCAAGATACTCCTTTATCCAGTATCATTCGGGAAACGGATTTAACTCATCATTTTTCTTTAAAAAAAAATAAAAATAAAAAATAAAAAACCTTAAAATATAAGTTTCTAATTGTTTCTTCAAGACAAAATTTTAATTTAAAGTATTGCAGACGTATTATTATGGATCAAAATGATAAGATGCTAAAAGGAAGAGACGATCGCGTCATTCACAGCAAGCAAGCGAGACTATAGGAGAAGCAGCAATGTAATACGCGTAACAGAAACCACTATAATTAAAAACCTGCCAATTTTGGCGGGTTGTTGCTAGGATATGAAGAGTTAAAAAAGAATGAAAACAGAAGAGTATGGAAGAATAAAAACAGAAGAGTAAGAACGAATAAAAACAGAAGAGTAAAAAAAGAACGAAGACAGAAGAGTAAGAAAGGAAGAAAACAGAAGAGTAAGAAAGAGTGAAAAAGTGTTGTCAAATATCACTTTAGTGCATGGTTCCCAAGAAACAGTCAACGACTTGTGACCCTATGCCTCTTATTATACGATCAAGTAGAAGAAATTACGTGTAGACAGGAGCAAAACATGTATTATTTTATTCGCATGTAAAGTTCACACATTATTCTTTTTCACAAAAATGCGTGTATCTCTGGTTTTATGAACACTACTCACCATGGACAGGTATAAAAAGATTCTGCAACAGATCAAATTTCTTTTCTTCGTCATGGAACGTTTGACAGAACAGCAGAGATGGATAGGCATAGGCATGTTGCAAACCGGAAGTCAGCAAGTGGATGCTGCTAAGAACCTCAATGTTTCACAGTCAGTTGTCAGCAGACTGTGGAACAAGTATCAAAATTTCCGCACAGTGGCTGATCTGCCTCGGACTGGCCGCCCAAGAATCACTACACGCCACCAAGATCAACTTCGTGTTACTCAGGCCCTCAGAACTCTGACTCTAAATGGTACTCAACTTCAGCAACACCTTCAACAGACCACTGGGATCCGGGTCTCAACTCAGACAGTACGAAACCGTTTGCACCAAGTGCAACTGGCCTCACGCAGACCGTTTGTAGCTTTGCCCATGTCACCACAACACAGGCGAGCAATAATGGATTGGTGCCAACGTCATCATCGGGGGACCAATCAACAGTGGGCATCAGTGATGTTTTCTGATGAGTCCCGTTTCGTTTTGAATTTTCATGATCGTCGAATACGTGTCTGGCGACGGCGAGGTCTGCATTACCAGCCTCCTGCAACTGTTGCACACAACCGTTATGGAGGTGGCAGTGTAATGGTGTGGGCAGGCATCTGTATGAATGGCAGGACCGACCTTCACATATGCCAGGTCAATATCACAGGGCTCTACTACCGTGACAACATCATCGAGCCTATTGTTGTGCCATTTGCTCAACGGCACGGACCAGATTTCATCTTCCAGGATGACAATGCACGTCCTCACCGTGCTCGCGTCGTCCAAGATCACCTTCAGATGCAGCATATCCGAACGTTACCGTGGCCGCCGATGTTCCCCAACCTGTCTCCTATTGAGCATTTGTGGGACCTCCTGAATAGACGCGTCCAACAACGTCCAGCCGCTCCATAGACTCTTCAGCAGTTAGCCCAGGCCCTTCAGCAGGAGTGGCAGAGAATTCCTCAAGACAACATCAGAAGGCTTATTTGCAGTATGAGACGTCGTTGCAATGCATGTTTAGCGGCAAACGGGGGCCCTACACGTTTTTAGAAATATTGGAATATTTTTGTGAAAATGAAGTACCTACCCAGCCTTGGTTGCCAGTGCGACTAAAATCATGTGAGTAAAGCCATAACACTTCTTATACCGCAAATGTCTTGTTATGATGCTCAAGTTTACTTGTACGAAGGAATAAATGAACTAATTTGAAATATATTGTCTTTGGATAACTTTTAAATTCAATATCCCCTACTTTTTGTGACAGGTATATAAGAGAACTGTATAACAGCACAAAGAAGCTGACAGGGAAATACAAGCAAACACGTTGCCTCATAAAAGACAAGAATGGAAATCTGCTCAGCAATATACAAGGGCAAATGAAGAGGTGGACAGAATATTTTGAGAACCTTCTCAATAGACCAGCTCCACAAAACCCCCGGACATCCAACCAGTAGAAGGAGAGCTACAAATTAACGGTGAAAGACCAACAAAGGAAGAAATAAAGAAAGCCATAAAGCTTCTAAGAGATGGAAAAGCGTCTGGACCAGATGGCATTCCAGCAGAGGCCATCAAAGCAGATATCGACGACACGGCTACAGAGTTGTTATATAAATTACTTGGTAAAGTCTTGGAAAAGGAAGAGATACCAGCAGAATGGAAGGAAGGATATCTGGTTAAGTTGCCTAAGAAAGGAAGTTTACTAGAGTGCACAAATTATAGAGGAATAATGTTACTATCAGTGCCAGGAAAAGTATTAAATAGGATTATCCTTGAGAGATTAGAAGAGTCCATAGACAAGAAACTGAGAGATGAACAAGCAGGTCTTTGACAAAACAGTTCCTGTACAGACCAGATAGCCACTTTGAGAATAATAGTTGAACAAAGTCTGGAATGGAATTCACCATTATACATTGTATTTGTAGACTACGAAAAGGCATTTGACAGTGTAGACAGAGAATCACTGGAAATTGATGAGGCATTATGGAGTTCTTCTTCTTCCTCGTTCGCCCTGAAAAGGACGGTGGTTGCGTTGTGTCTGTTTACGCCGTAGCTGTGATATCTGCACCTTTCGGTCGACACATCCGACTTCAGCACGGCATTTATTGGGACCGGGTTTGCCTTCCCTCTTCGATCCATACTCGCTCAGCCAGACTGCACTGCTGCAGACTGTTAACAGGACCACCACGTGGAGGTGGAGTACGGTCTTGACCAGCTCTGGTTCGCTGGTCCTGATGCAAGCAGTCAAGCTATGGGTCGCTGACTGCATTCACTATTGCTGCATCTTTGGAGTTCCCCTGAAGATCATTAATTAAATGAAGAAAACATATGAAATCATGACATGCAGAGTACTTCATGAAGGACAGCTTACAGAACTATTTGGGATAAGAACAGGAGTGCAACAGGGATGCCTCTTGTCTCCATTTCTTTTCTTATTAGCAATAGACTGGGTTATGAGAACATCAACAACACACAACAGAAATGGAATCCAGTGGACTCTGACTATGCAGTTGGATGATCTGGATTTTGCTGATGACTTGGCTCTTCTGTCCCATAACCGTAATCAGATGCAGGACAAATTGAAAACACTCGATGAGAGGTCACAGCAATTGGGTCTGAAAATACACAGAGAAAAGACAAAAATAATGAGAATAAATGCAGGTAATGAAAACAGGGTTGAACTTGAAGAAGCACCAATACAAGAACGAACGAACGAACGAACGAACGAACTTTATTTTCAAAGGGTTAAGAATTGGGCACGCAGGCCCGTCTGACATTCTGCCCTTCCTCTCTCTCTCTCATCATGTATACTAATATCCTTTTATCCTCACATTTACTTTAAAGCATTATTAAGGCATTTATCATTATAAAAGTAATATTACATTTGCAATAATCATCATAATTAAAGTGTTTTTTAAAAAAAAATCGAATTCTTCGTACTGTAAATTAGTGATTTGAGACATATTCAGAGGTATGTTATGAGAACTTGTAAAATGTTCATACGGTGTTCAACTGAATGACTCAGGGACTTTTTTTTTTTTTTTTTTTTTTTTAGGTTCATCAAGATGAGGTGGGTAGACAGTTACTTTCCATTTTCCTTTCCATTTCCTTTGCGTCCCAAACTCAAGACCAGAATCAGACTAGGTAGATAGTTAGATAGACATATACGAAAGCAATTAATTTGCCAAGGGTTGAAAATCGGACACAGTCCCCTCTTGCATTCTTCCATCCTCTTGCTCATCTTTTATTACTGTTACTCAACATTCTCCAGCGTACTGAAAGTATTAATTTAAGGACAGTGCAACATTACAAGGAAGTATAACAGCATACATTAACAGTACCTGATCATAAAATTAAGAATATAATATTAAGAATAAGTATATTGTAATGAAAACTAGATCATCAGAGCCTCCATACAGTATATTAAATAAAAGTACAACACAATCAGTTAGGGTGGCATATAATCAGCACTCATAAAGTATTTGAATAGTATACGATTGTATGAGTAAGGACTGTGCGTGTTTTTCAGGTCATTGGGAAGATTGTTCCAAAGATGAGCAGCTGAGTAAGACAAACTAGTTTTAAATAGGTCAAGCCTGGGCTTGGGTACCTGTAATTTATTTAAGCGCTGACTACGTCTGTCATTGTATTTTAAAAGCGGCCAAAGATACTTTGGAGCATTCTGTGACAGGATTTTGTGAATAAATTTCCCTTTGTTAAAGAGGAAGCGCTTCCTGAGGGGTAATATTTGAAGATAATTATATAAATCTATACAATGTGATTGGTGTTTATCAGCAACAAGGCGCATTGCGCGTTTTTGAAGCGAGTGGAGCCTTCTTGTGTTGGAGACAGAACAACCATCCCAGATTGTGGAACAATAGTCTAGATGCGTTTGCATATGAGATATGTAGAACATTTTCCTTGCCTCTTCATCCAGGAAATGTTTAATTTTGGCTAATTGGTAAACTTTTTGTGCTGTTTGTTTTGTGAGTGCATGTACATGTGAGTTCCAACTTAAGTGTTGGTCAACAGTGATACCTAGAGTTCTGTGTTCATTTACGCTTTCAATTAGTGATGTTCCAATGAAGAGCTGAAGTGTTGTTTTCTGCAAGTTTTGTAGTTTTTGTCTGGTTGATATTAACATACATTTTGTTTTACTAATATTTATTTGCATGCGATTCTCGTTGCTCCACGTAATAAGATTATGTGTATCGTTTTGTAAAGATTGTTCTAGTGTGATGCAACATTTATCACTAGTATAGACAGTACAGTCATCGGCAAAAAGGTCACATGATGAGTGTTTGAAATATAGAGGAAGATCATTAATGTATACGGTAAATAGAAGAGGGCCGAGAATAGAGCCCTGAGGAACACCTGTATGGACAACGGTTGGGTTCGACAAGGAATTATTGTAAGAGACTATTTGTTGTCTGTCTGACAGGAACGATTTAATTAACTTTACCAGCTTAATATTTACTTTCATTGTTTCTAATTTTCTGATTAAAATAAAGTGATCTATCATATCAAATGCTTTTTTGAAGTCTACAAATATTGCTCCACATATATTATCGTTATTGATGTTTAGGTGCCAATTGTCTATCATCTTTGTTAAGGCTGTGTGGCATGAATGCTTTGGTCTAAACCCCGACTGACTGTTGATTAGCAGGTCGTTATCTACTAGGTGTTGTAGTGTTGTTTTGTGGATGTGTTTTTCCAGTGGTTTGGACAACGACGATATAAGAGAAATGGGCCTATAGTTACTAAGATTACTACTATCCGATGAACCTGGTTTGAGAAGTGGGTATACTTTAGCGCTTTTAAAAGCGGATGGAAAATAACTCCTTGCGATACATTGATTATATATGTATGTCAGTGAATCGCTAATAGCAGGTGCGGCAAAACGCAGTATTCGATTACTGATTCCATCAGGTCCCGATGAGTTGTTATCTTTAAGGCCAGTAATATAGTTGTAAACTTCGTTAACTGTTATAAAAGGGATGTCGGGTGGAATTGTGTTAGTACATTTGTTCTCGCAGAACGTTGATAATTTGCTTAAGTCACAAGGGGGAGACGGAATGGTGGATTTTATATTGTTGATGTCTGCCTGAAAATGATTGCTGAAGTCAGTACAAGTAAGTGGCGTATTGGGAGTATGTGGGTCTGGAAAATTTCGTTTGTTCACTAAAGTGTTGATTGCCTTCCATATCTCTTTACTGTTTGTTTTACTCTGAACTAAATTTCTAAAGTAGTTTTTCTTTTCTCTGCGAATTAAGTATTGTACTTTATTTCTTATTGTCCGATATGTAGTGATATCCTTATTTTTATGCGCTCTATCTCTTTGCCTCATAGCGTCAAGAACTTCTTGTGTGATCCATGGAGATTTAATTTGCCTTTTCACGCGAATTTCTTTAGTAGGCGCATGCTTATTAAAAATACTATAAAATATCATTGTCCAATATGCGATGGCGTCATCAGGATCAGGAATTTGAAAAACGTTGGCAAGAGGCGCAGTTCGCAAATCATTCAAAAATAATTCACGGTTGAAATTTTTAAGACTTCTATATTGAAAACTAATGTGTTTATTTTTTGGAGATTTGTACCCATTTTTTGCCCAAGTGCAACATATGGGATAATGGTCACTCATAGCAATAGTAGGGATGGAGCATTCTATAATATTTTCTGGACAGGTTACATAGATATGATCGATCAATGTGGATGACGTTGTTGTTACTCTGGTAGGTTTGTTGACTATTTGTTTCATGTTATACGATGCTATGATGTTGGTCCATATATTGTTTGGCTTGTGCATGTCGATATTAAAATCACCAAGAAGAATAATTTCGTTAACTGTAGTAATAACTTTATCCATCATGTTGGTAAAATCTTCAAACCATGTTGTTCCTACACTGGGATTACGATAAAGATATCCGATTAAAATAGATCTTTGCTTTTGGGGCTTTATCTCTAACCATATGCATTCTATATCTATAGTCTCAAGATCGTTTCTGCGGCGATAACTGAGAGAAGTAGAAATATAAACTGCTAGACCCGTCTCTAATTGTCTACTAGAATCTCGCCGAATAGTTTTAAAACCTCTGAGCGCAATGTCATCGTCGGTTATTTTCTCATTCAGACGACTTTCGGAAAAAACCAAAAACCTGGAAATTTTGGTTAAGAATTTGTGTGAGTTCTGGAATTTTACCTAAAAGATGGTTTACGTTCAAGTGGCCAATCCGTAAGCCAATTGTATTTAGTAATTGTTCATAATTACCTGACATTTTTATGTGAAAGAAGCTTTACGTTCAAATAGAAAATAAATAACTAAATAAACATCACGAGGTTGCTATATATGTGAGATTAAAAGTAATAGTACATAAATTCACACCTTAATGCAACAAATTACAAACAATTCAGATAACTGTACTAGTTTAAAAATTGTAAGAAACTGTCACACAACAAGCACACCCATCCACACTGTGAAGGTTAACAACAAAGTTAAGCTGCACCAAGAGAATAGACGGGCAGACAAACAAATAAATAAAGCATTATCCGACAGTTGCTGGTCCTACAGACACGTCGACTTGTGAAGTGAACAGTCACTGATAATGTTGAGGAGAGGGTTGTGGACAATAAAAGCGAGATGGATTTGGCCGTTGAAGATGATTCATTTGGTAGTAGGTGTTCGCGGGATGTTGAGGTACTGTTGTTGGATGAATGGGATATTCCGGCCAGTAGGACCTCCAAGTGTAAGAATCGTAGATGTAGAATCGTACACATATCTTGGCAGTAATATAGACAAAGTTGGAGGGACAGACAGTGATATTAAAATAAGAACACGAAAAGCAAGAGGAGATTTCATTGCATTGGGAAACATATGGAGATCAAGAAAAATCGGATCCAATACGAAAATAAGAATCTTCAACTCAAATGTGAAGTCAGTCCTATTGTATGGCTCTGAGACATGGAGAACAACAAAGACAACAACCAAAAAGCTTCAGACTTTCATGAATGGGATGCTTGCGTAGCATAGAAGGATTAAAATGGTATGACAAGGTCACCAACGTGGAACTGATGACAAGAACTAGACAAGTGCCAGTGTAACAAGAGACGAGAAGAAGACGATGGCGATGGATAGGACACACACTGAGGAAACCTGTTGATAGTATTACAAGGCAGTCCTTGTTCTGGAATCCCTAGGGCAAGAGATGCAGAGGTAGACCAAGAAGCACATGGAGAAGAGAGCTGGAAACAGAGGTGAAAATGATGAGAACGTGGAAAGAACTTGAGATGATGGCACGTGACAGGAGGACTTGGCATGTGTTTGTTGAAGGCCTATGCTCCTTTGGGAGTGGAGGGTTATGATTATGATGAAATGATAAATGGGTTCATTTTCGATACAAGACAACAGGAGGCTGAGACACTTGGTAGTCATGACCCAAGTGGGCCCGCCCCTTTAGAGTGTAAAGGAATAAAGGGACGAAAGACTTGTTTGACCGGGGGACTCCTTCTGATGATCAGATTGCCTCCTGTTGAATAACTCTGTATACAGTTTTCTATCTTTATAACAAATATGGATGGAGATCTTGAACAGAGCATTAACTAATAACATTAAATGACAGAAAAAATGTTGTGGATTGCAAATATAACAAAAACATCAAATGTCCCACAACATTAATATTCACTCCCAAAAATGTAAACAATTACTAATTTCATACAACCAGAGCACCATGGAAATGACACACAACAGACAAAATGTCTATACAGCTGTCACAGATATATGTAAATAGTGCAACAGTGACCAGTCCACCTTTGCTTCCTCATCTAAGGCTTTTAATTTTTTGCTGCGCGAAACCACGAAATTCAATGACTGTAGACTAGCTGTAGAAACTCCGCCTATTTCTTCTGTTTACAGGAGCTGACAAGTGTTTACCTATGTTGTTGTTGTTTTCTTCTACTATGTTGCTGTGATACCCTGTTCAACCTGAAATTTGGTTATAATTGGGGTAAATAGGGTGTTATCGTCTTCACTGGTATCTCGTTCGTAGTCCTGGAGGTGACTGGTCCTGAAAAGGACCACTTGCTGGCTGTCTGGATTCCTCTTTGTCCGTTTGTGGTGCCGTGTCGCTCTCATGGTGTTTTTTATGTCCTGCCTCAACTATCTGGCTCGTTTAGTTTTGTGTGTTTCTACGCTACTAGTTTCTGTTGCTTTTGTCTTCTTGCTCTCCTGTATCTGTGACAGTGCTTTTTCAATTATCGTTGGTAGTAGCTGTTCTAGCGTTTCTGGCTGCTAATGCTCTATCTTGATTGAGTAACATTTGCTGTACGATGTCGATTTTCATTTTGTCTTTCGTTTCTTTGTTTTGTTCTCTAGTTTTTGTAAGGATATCCTCAACGATCCTTCTCTCTGATTCAATTCTGTTGAGTATTTGTTCGTTCTCTGCCTTTAGCTCTGTGAGTTTGGCGATGTCAACTTCTATCTCGTGTTTGATGGTTGTTTCAATTCTTTTGAGTATTTGTTCGTTCTCTGCCTTTAGCTCTGTGAGTTTGGCGATGTCAACTTCTATCTCGTGTTTGATGGATTTTGTTTCCTGTAGCATTGCCTGGGCGCTCTGTAACATTTCTCTGGCGCTCTGCATATCTATTATGTCTTCACCGCTGTCCTTGTCGTCTACGGGATCCTGCTTGTTTCTGCTTTCGTTCTGCTGTTTCCTTTTCATTTCGTTGATTTCAGCGGTCAGCTTGTGTAGCTGTCTTCTGTCCATCGTGCGCTGTTTTTCTGTAGCATCCGCATTCACTCTGTGTTTGGCCTCTTTGAAGGGTATGTTTTTAGACACGGCCTCCTTCAAGATGCTCTTAGTTTCCTGGAACACAGGGCATCCTCTGTACCTTGCCCCGTGGTTTCCGTGGCAGTTTGCACAGATACGGTTTTCGTTAGTTTCTTTGTAGTTGCGGTCCTCCTTAGCCCTGGGGCAGTCGCCATATTGGTGACTACCAGCACAATACCGGCAAACTGCATCTCTCCTGCACGTCTTTTTTGTGTGCGAGAACTGCTGGCAGTTGGAGCACTGCATCACCGGAGGGATATAGGCTTCTGTCTTTTTGGTTGTGGTTTCGAGCGTCAGTCTCTCGGGTCTTGTCGATCCTTCTACCGTGACTATCATCAGATTGGTATCTTTCTTGGCCCAGGTTTTTAGCCTTTCCACCTGCGTGATTTTAAGATTTGTGTTTTCAGCTTGAAGGCGTCTGTGGACCTCGCCTTCGGAACATCTGGTATCCACCCCTCTGATGACCAACTTCTTTGTTGTCTTGTACTTTTCCACCACCACTTTTATTTGGTGGGGCAACTGGATTTCCTTTGGACCGGATTCCAGTTCGATCATCAGCGAGGTTGTTTTGTCTGTGTTGTTGAGAGAAAGCACTACTCCCTTTTCGTGCCTCCCTACTTTGGCGATACCTCTCCGTCCAGTTATCACCTCGAGGATGTTGATCACTTTGTTGTCGGGTAGGGCCCTGAGTGAGACCTCACTTCCTGACGTCTGGGTGATCTTAACAATCCTCTCCTGTATCGTTTCTGAGTTGCTTGTATTTTTAGTGTTTGGTCTTTGTTTCCTTCTACAGGCTTGGTTCGAATCTTGTTCTTGGTTATTCGGTGTGATATCTTGCAATCCTTTTCTCTTCCACGTTTCATAATTTTTTTTCTTCATTTTTCCTTATCTCTTTCTTCTTCTTTCTTCTTCTTTTCTCTTTTCTTCAAACCTTTTTCTTATTCTTCCATTTTCGCAACTTTCTTTTCTTTTCCTTTCTCTACTTTTTTTTTTATCCCTTCTCTTTCTACTTCTTTTCTTCTAATCTTCTTTCTTATTCTTTCTTAGTCTTCTATTCTTATTTTTCTTTTCTTAACAACCTCTTCTTCTCTTTTCTCTTCTTCTATTCAATTCTTTTCCATTCTTTCTTAAATTTAAACTCGTAATGATAAGAGATTTATCCTTTCTTTCTTTCTTTCTTTTCTTTCTAGTTACTTTCATTCCTCCCGAGAACCCCACCACTCCTATGTTCTCTTCACCAACTTCTAATAACCCCTCTTCTGTCTTTTCTTCTTTCTTTCTCTTTATTTTTCAAAATAGCTTCATACCCTCCTTCTATTCTACTTCTTTCTCTATCCTTCTTCGTTTTCCCTATCTCTTCTATAAGTATCTTCTGCCGTAACACAATCTACTTTTTCTTTTCTACTGTTGCTTCTTGATTTCATCTTCCCTTTTCTTCCATCTCTCTATCTACTTCTTGTTGTAGTCACCATACTTTATTTTCTTCTTCAAATCTCTATTTTCTAGTCCTCTTCTACCAGTTAACCATTCTTTCTTCTCCTTGTTTCTTTTCTTTTCTTCTACTACTATTCCTTCTTCTTCTTGGATGGATCACTTCTCCTTAAGTCCACAATTCTTCCTTCTCTTTTAGTTCTTCCTTTACATTCTCCCCTTCTTTCCGTCTATCTCGAAAGACCTTTCTTCTACCTTCCCTTACTCTTCCCTTTATCCAAAACAAACTTTCCCTCTCTCATTTCACCTTTCTTTCCCTATTTTCCCTCTTCCTTTCTTTCTTCTTTTCTCTTCTTTCTTAACAGGATGCAGTCTTCCTTAAAGTTCTCCCTTAAGGTCTTTCCTTTTTTCTATGTCCCATTACTAGTTTCTTTATCTTAGCTTTTCTCCTTCATCTTCTTTCTCTTAACTACTTCTTCTCTGCCCTAGTTTTGTTTCCCTTTAAACCAATTTCTTTCCCCCCTAAAAAAGAATAAATTTCGTTTTTCCTTTCCCTTTCATCCCTTGGGGGGAGGGGGGCGGGATCTTTTCTTTATTTTCACTATATTTTCTTTTTTCTTTCCCTTTTCCCCTCCCATCTTCTACTATAAACTCAATAAATTATAACCTTAACACAATCTCTATGGTCTTCACCCCTTTCCTTTTTCTTTACCAACTTCTCGCTTTTCAATTCCCTTTCCTCACTTCCTCTTCTTTTTCCCCCTAAAGTTCTCTTCTACCATAACTCTTTCCCCCTCTTCTTTCTACTCTAAACTTTCTTACTTTCTTCCACATCACCTCTTTCTTCTTCCAATACTTTTTCTTTCCTTCAAAACATCCTATTTCTTTTCAAATTCCAGGGCTAATCCTTTCCCCTTTCCCTCCCTAAACCACTCCAACTCCAAAAACAGGGACTTCATATTCTTTCAAACAGACACAGAGGCTTTCTTAAGATTTTTCAACCTTTCTCTTCTTTTTTCTCTCCAGATTTCCACTATTTTCCAATCTTCTACTTTTTCATTCCTTAAAGACCAAAACAACAATCCCTCTTCTTTTTGAAAACTTCCCCAAAAAAATACCTTCTTCTTCATTATAAGCTGAAGACAAAGAAAATCACTAAAGTCAAGCTTTTCTCTGACCACAAAATATTAATAATAAAATTCTTTCCTTCTCCACTTTTTCTTCTTTTCCTTCACTCTTCTTCTCCCTTTTCTCTTCTTTGAATGAAGCATTCCTCCATCAAACAATCCTCCTTCTTGAAACATCCTAAAAAATTTATCTCTTCTCTCACCATTACATCATCACTTCTTCTCTAAGACTGCCTTTTTCCTACCTAAAAATCCTTTCTCTCCTACTTAAAATCACCCTCAAAAAACTTCTTCTAAACTATCTCTATCTTTCTCTCTTCTAGTCAATTACTTCCTTAATCCCATTCTCCATCTTCCCTAAACAAACCACACAAGATCCCATCTTCATTCTTGCCACTTCTTCAAAACTTTAAACTAGTTTCTTGCCCCCCTATATTTTCTTTACCCACTTTTCTTGTAACTTCCACTCATCAAATACACAAACCTACTAAAATCACTTCTTTAATCTTCCTACTATTCTTCTCATTAAAAACTCAATTCTCTTCAACCAAAAAATTCATTTCAAACATGGGGAAAGTAAAAATATTGTTAAAAGGTCTCCTTTCTTCTGTCTAATGCAATCTTCCCTCTTTAGTTCTACTAAACCTCTACTATTCTTCAACCAATCTTCTGAAATGGAGCCACTCTTACTCAAATCCATTTCTTTAAACAAAAACCATCTCTTCTATACTTAACTCTCTTCTGTTCTAACCTTCTTTTTTTCTATTCCTTCTATTGGTATCTGTCTTCTTAAATCTCTTCTTCTTTTTTCTTTTTCTTATCATCTCTTCTCTTCATCTTCCCTTTCTTTCTACTTCTCTCCTTTCTGGTCTTTCTTTCTTCTTTCTTCTTCTCCAACTTCTTCCATCTAAACTCTTCTTCCCTTTCTTTCTTCCCTATTCCCTTATCTTTCTATCTTTTCTATAACTTTTTTCTTCAGACCTCTTCACTTCTCTCTTCTTCTTCATCTTTTATCTATAATAAAGCAGTCCCTAATCTTTTCCTTCTCTTTCTTCTTACTTCTTCTTAATCTTTCTTCTTCCCCTTCTTTTTCTATACTATTTTACAATTTCCTTCCTTATCCTCTCTTCTTTTCTTTGCACTCTCTTTCTTTTTTCTCTTCTTCCTCTTCTTCACTGTCTCCTCTTCATAATCCTTTTTCTCTTTTCTCTCTTCTCTTTCTCTTTCTTTTTTTTTCTTCTTCTAAACTCCTTCTCCCTTCTTCTTTTTCTCTCTTCTTCCCTTCTGTCATCTCTCTTAATCCCATTCTTCACTCTTCTCTTCACTCTCTTCTTCTTTTTCATCTGTTTTCCTTTCTTCCGAAGCGAGTCTTCTCTTTCCCAGGGGGTTCTACTTTCCACAACATTTTCTCTTTTCCGCTATTCCTTCTTTCGTTCTATCAACCTTTTTTCTTTTGGGGGGGCATTTCATCCTTTTTCTCTTCCTTTTCTTTTTTTTCCCTTCTTCTTCTGCTTCTTTCTCTCACTTCTATCTTTCCCTCTTTTTATTTCTTTCTGGCTTCTTCTTCTTCTTCCTTCTTCTTCTTTATCTTCTTACCTTCCTATACGATTTTCTTCTTCTTCTTCTCTTCTTCTTTCTTCTAATCCTCTTTCTTCTTTTTCTTCCTTTTCGTTTTTTCTCTTCTTTCCTACTCTTCCTTCTCTTCCTTTCTTCCCTTCTCCCTTTCTTTTTTCTTACTTTCTCCTTTCTTTCCTCCTCCGCTGACGAGTCTAATAATCTTCTTTCTCTTCTTCTAAAAACAAAACTTATTCTGGGTGCTCTCTTTTCTTTCTTTCCAAAATATCTTTCTTATTCTCTTTTTCTCTCTTCTTCCTTTTCATCTTCTTCTCTCTTTTCCTTTTCACTTTCCTTCTTTTCTTCTTTTCTTTTCTTCTTGTTTTTCTTTCTTTCCTAAATTACTACTCTACCTCTTCTATCTTTTCTTCCTAATTTCTATTTCTTTTATTTTCTTCTTTTGCTTCCTCTTTTCTATCTTCTTTTCTTCCTTCTATCTCTATCTTCTTTTTATCTTTCGTTTCTTCTTTCTTTCAACCCTCTCTTCTCTCCATATTTTCTTTCTTTTTATCCTCTGCTGTTTCTTCTTTCTAGCTGGGGTTCTTTTCGGGGGACTCACTTCTCCTTTCTTGTTCCTCTTCTTTTCAACTTTTTTCTCTTTCTATACACTATCTTTCTTTAGCCTCAACTCTTCTCTCCCCCTCCTCACATCCTCTTCTTAATCTCTTTCTTAGCTACTTATAATTGCCTTTACTCTTCAATAATCCTCTACCTTCTTACGCAAATCTTCTAATTCCCCCTCACTCTCTCTTAACTAATTCCCCTACCTGTTCTCTGCTAATCTCTAATTTCCGTCCATCTAGAGGTTTCTTATTCATTCTTTCTATTATCCCCTCTTCTCTCCCTTCCTTCTCGCTTATTCCTAATTGTTCACCCTTCTCTTTCCCTTTTTATTGGGCTTTCTCTCTCTATTTCTCCTTCCCCTGCTCTACTTCTTCCTTACCTACCATCTGATCTACTACCTTTTCTCTCGTGTGTCTATTCTTTATTTCTGATACTCCCCTTCCACTTCTTTCTTTTCTCCCCTCTTGCTGGTGTTTTCTACTTGGTCTCTCTTTCCCCTCTACCTTTACTGTCGATCTCCTTTCTTCTTCTTTCTTTCCCCCACCCTTTCTCCACATCTAATACTAACTCCCCCTACTTCCCTACAGTATGATCTCTTCACTCCCTACCTTTACTCCTCTACCCGCAAAACCTTTCCTGTCCCATCTTTCTACATACGACACAGTCTTTCTTACTTATAGATCTCTTACCAGCATCACTCAGTTATACTTTCTTTTATGTTCTCGGGTCCTCCCTTTCTTCTCTCTACTCCTTCTCTCTAGGGCATCTCAACATCGGGTCCCGGCACGAGCATGTCACAGCTAAGAAGCGCTTGTTTTCTTTTCTCCAGCTGTGTCACATATTTCTCTGGGTTCTGGGATAACAGCCAGCGAAAGCTTAATTCGCTTATCATAAATTATCACTCGAGCTGATTTAGCAATTAATGTATTGTTGACAGACAGAAGCGAGAGGATAGATAATTGGGTTCTCTGAAAGAGAGGGGACGGGCAAGAGTTTGGCCGCTAACAGTTTGATGTCCAACATTTCAGGGGACTTAAGCCAAGGCAAAAGGGGAGATAATAAGAGTTACCGATCGCATTCGGTTGTCCGTGATCCCAGGGGAGGTAATTATCTGATCTACAGCAGAGACGAGATAAAAGACGGTCTGTTCGCTTAGATGACGTCTATGTTGTTGGTCGGCACCAGTGAGCAGAAAATCTTTATCTCGGGAGTCGAACGAGTTGATTTTCCCTAATTTCGTGAAGTCGTGTGTAAACCCACTTCTTTGTTAATACACTCGATATACAAATATGCACAGCCAATCCACGTTCAACAGACTCTGAGACAGAATAAATTACATGAAGACAAGTTCCCGTAAGATGGCGGCAGACAGAATGAATTAGGAAAAATATAAAAAGAAAAAAAAACTTGCTTCGGAACTCGGTCACGAAAAGTACCAAAACGCCGAGAACCAATCAAAAGGCCCGGCAATTAAAAAGACTAAAACGCCGAGAACTAATCAAAAGGGTTCCTTATGCAGTACCATCTACCTGTGTTGACTTACATATGGGGGCGCGTTTTATTCAAAGAAACACACACGAAGACCAGCCAGAACGAAAGACTTGAAGAGAAAGCTGTCAAGACTGATTCCTGGGTACCTGCATGACCGGGCAGACTTGCTTCACTAGATCGAGTAAAAATCTGGCTTGAATAAATCTTAGAGGGTAGGTAAACTTACTATAAACTTTCAGGAGTTTTAATATGCCTATATCATATATAATGATTGTATTTTATAGTATCATGTATAATGAATGTGTATGATTGTTGAAAAAGGAACCCACCTGAACATAACCTACACCTGTATATAATATCACTTTAGTATTTTTGTTTTACTATGACAGTATCATTATAATGATTGTATTTCCTGGTATGATTGCTGAAGACGAAAACCAATCTGAAATAATAACCTAACAGTCCTTGTTAGGACTCATATAACTCCAACCTGAATATAACCTATGACTATATCATGTATAATGATTGTATTTTATAGTATCATGTATAATGATTGTGTATGACTGTTGAAGAAGGACACCACCAGAAAATAGCCTACACAAATATATATTTAATATAACTTTAGATTTTGTTTTACTATGAATGTATCAGGTACACTGATTACATCTTAAGGAATTCGGTATAATGATTGTATTTCATGGTATGATTGTTGTAGAAGAAAACCAATCCGAAATATAACCTAACAGTCCTTGTTAGGACTCATATAACTACAACAATATTGTTAGGATATATTTTACCAGCCAATATAGCACTTATCAGAGATGGCCTGGTATATTATAGGTGGGGGAGCCGCGCTAGCGTAGTGGTTACAACACCGCTCTGGCGACCGGGTGATTCAGGATCAAACCCGGGCGACGGCATTTGAGGATTTTTCGTCGACCGGGAATTGGACTGGATTAACTCGAGACCTGGCGAGGACATTTGAAGGAGTGTCGTCGACCAGGGATTGGCGGCTCCTGAGCCGACCCAGCTCTAATGGGTACCTCCGAAATCGGCGAGTATCTGCCTGAATGGCGAGGGACACCTGTCTCTGTACAAGAAAAGGGATACTCACGTAAAATCAATGTCAAGTTAGACATTAACAATAACCTGAGATTTCGCCTCGAGTATGGAGAGAAGAACAACCACCACAACAATGGAAAGACAGTATTATTGTAAAGTTACCGAAGAAAGGTGATCTATCAGACTGTAATAACTGGCGTGTTATATCTCTATTATCAGTACCTGGAAAATTATTATGTTGCATGATGTTAGAAAGACTTAAATTGCATGCTGACGAAAAGATCAGAGAAGAACAAGCGGGTTTCAGGCCGAAACGATGGCCTGGATCAAATATTCACACTAAGAACAATTATAGAAGAATCAGTGGAAAGGCAATCGCCACTTATTATCACCTTCGTCGATTTTCAAAAAGCCTTTGGTAGTCTACACCGCCCATCATTGTGGAAGATACTTACAATCTATGGTTTTCCAACAAAATATGTGAATATAATCAAAGCGCTATATGACAATGCAAGATGTTGTGTTAGAACAAATAAAGGGAATATAGAATGGTTTACAGTAGTAACAGGAATCAAATGAGAAACTATACCCACAATGAACAATTGGGTATAAAAATGGAAAATTTCTGGGGACGGGATTTGCAGAGAAACTATACCCACAATGATTAGGACAAATTTTGGGGGACCTGGATTTCGCAGTCGACAATCCCAAGAAGCAATAAATAATTTGTGTCATCTCTCGGATTTGGTCTCCAAATAAATGCCTCTAAAAAACTAAAGCTATGAACTTTTCTAACGAGACCTTTGATATCATCTTGAACGGGGAAAAACTACAGAAAGTTGAAAGTTTCAATTATTTAGGCAGTAAAATGACTCAGGATGGTGACACAACAAGAGAAATCCATACTAGAATTGCTTTGGCAGCTAGCGCCTTCAATAGATTATCTAACATTTGGAAATTACGATCATTGAATATACATACCAAGCTTCGTCTGTTTAATTCAAATGTTATCTCAGTGTTAACATACGGCTGTGAGAGTTGGAAAATAACAAAATCATTGGAGAACAAGCTGAATACATTCGAGAACAAATGTCTTAGAAAACTCATGAACATCAGTTGGAAAGAATTCAAGACTAATCGACAAATAAGAGAAGACTCTAGGCAGAAATATGTCTCCGACTATATAAGGAAAAGACGATGGTCATATATCGGTCATGTCCTACGAATGCAAAACAACAGAATACCACTACAGGCGCTCACTTGGGTTCCTGAGGGTAAGCGGAAAAAAGGAAGACCAAAAGAAACACTCAGAAGAACAATATTAAGAGAAGGAAGAACGTTGGGCCTAAATAATGTGCAAGAGCTAAGAGGAGTGGCGTCACAACGAACAACCTGGAGAGCACTGGTTTCTGCCTTATGCGCCGTGTTTGGCGCTTAAAGAATTTATTATTATATTAGCGGGCGTACGAAAAAAAAAGAAAAGAATTATAGGTGGAAGGAAACGGGTGTATCACACCTAGATGTAAAAATTATTGGATGTATTCATGTATTGAATTATTAGAAAGAACGTTTTGCAAGTAGACACCTGTCTTGTCTCGCTATTGCTAAATCATACTGAGCCATGTTGTCATTCATCCTACATGCAGACACCTGAGACACGCTCATCTCATATACATTAGAAATAGGTGGGCTTGATGACAGAAATTAGCCCCTATTTTTCCTTGTTACATGTTTATTCGTGTCATTCAACCTGAGGTCGTATGTTCGGGTCAATTCTGCTGCCTGGAACTTCGCAGGAGCATAGTGGTTGTATCGGAGCTACATCCTTAGTGTCCCTCAGTCTTGGGTGGGCTAAAGGAACGATCATCAGCGGGTGTTGTGTGCATCAAACTAAGAAGGACAGAACTGTTTTAAGAGATGAGTACACATTAGTACCATTTCCGTCGGCAAGTGTGAGCAATTAACTGTCAATGAAGAAAAAGTGATTTAGCAAAGTAGGAGACAAGATTAACAGCACAGCTGATAAATTTTCTATAATTGATTAACAGCACAGCTGATATATATATATATATATATATATATATATATATATATATATATATATATATATATATATATATATATATATATATATATATATATATATATATATATATATATATATGTCGCAAAATTGTTTACAACACATTGCAAATCCACGTTCCCCACATTTGTTTTCAATATGGCTTCGTGTAGTTTTACAAACCATTCACCGATCAAAATGGCGGCATATCGACAAAACGGTCGATGAGACCTCGGCTATCGACAATGATAAATAAGAGCTAAACGGAATTATTGTGAAAAGGATTTCACCTTTTATTCCAGGAGAGGATTGTGTATAACTATATATAAGGAAAAACTGTAGGAAGTTATCATTTACGGAGATATATGCATATTTCGGCTGCCACAGTTACGCTGAAAGCCTGTAAACCCACTTCTGTTCTAAATACTAAAATCAACAAATACCAGTTTGGGAAATTACATGGATAGAATGAAAGAGATATATCGGCTGTATAAAACAAGATAAGATGGAACAGTATGGATAATATATAAGGCGAGGATGAGAGAAGGAAAGTTTCGGTCAACGCACAGATCGGATGAAATCGCTGGTTCGGGACAGGATTTTAACCCGAGTCGTAGGCTGTGACGTCAGTGCTCTCCGATACGTCCGCCAGACTCTTATAAATAAGCGGTTCGTTAAATTGGAAACACACACGGAAAGTTCGTTTGAGACAGACTGAGAGGCAGAAATCGCCACTACGCTTGTACCACCTGAATTGTGAGCGGATCGCTAGAAAGGTTCAGTCAAGTGTCTGAAGTCTGAGGGTAAGCGAAATTATGAAACTATCATGTATAATATTTTTTGTTATTTCAGGTTCGTATAGACTTCACAAAATATGCACGTAGAATATTCATTGATATAATATAATGTTATTTTTAATATGATCTAAACATGTGCATTGTGGATGATTGTTGCTTGTACAAAAATTAATCACAATTAGCCCCACAGTCAAATGTAGATTGCTGTATCTCTTACGAAGAGAAAGGCAGTCCCATGGCAGAGATTGTCATAGGCAAATGAAGGTTAGAAGCGTCATCATGGAAGATACCGCTTTTACGAGGTTAGGGACTAGTTCCCTTCCTCGATGCCTTTTCCTTCCCTAGTTCGAGCGCACAACTGAGTGCCCATTTACAGCTGGTAAACTGGAGTGTTCCACAGCCAGGTTTCAATTCCAAAACTATGTAATTGTACTAACGAAGAAAGCAACTTGATAGCTTGGTCAGTTGGTCACTCACTTTATCTATTTGTGTATTAATTTGGTGTAGATGCTAAGAATGGCATTAGTATTTGAATTTGTACCTGATGTGATTTGGGAAGAGCAAGTTATAGAAAATGAAAGGATGTACAGGAGAGGAACAAACCAGATGGTGGTTATTACTGATAATGTTAATACTAATTCTGTATCATTGAAATGTTGTTACTTACTGTGACTGTATAACTTTGACATCTGATGACTGACTAGTCTGACTTATGTTCTAGTCAGTTACAATTAACTGAAATGTTAATACTTCTGTATCACTGAAATGATGTCCTTACTTACTAAGATTGTATAACTGTGACATCTGATGACTGACTGGTCTGACATCTGTGCTAGTCAGCTACAAGTCTAGCCAGATACTAGCCAAGGCTGATATGATGTTTCAGGTTCCATGAAATAACTCGAACCAGACTGTCAAGTGTCAGAAGCCGGTGTTGTTCATCAGAGGCAATCCCATAAAAGTGCAGGACCCCAAAGAGTGAACGACAGCTGGTCATTGATATCCCTAGTGCTGGGTCTACCAATACTGATAGCTACAAAAGACAGTCCCGTGTCAGCAGTGTCAAGATACTCAGATAAGTGTCATTTAAGACACTGACCATCCACATATGAAGAAACAGCCAATATAATTCAAACAAATAGATAATTCAGTCAGATGATGACATAAGGAGTAAGGTCATAGGACTAAGAGAACAGTGAGACAATAATAGTGGTTCCAGTTTTCCATTAACTTTAGTAATCAAGATCCTGAAGTCTAAAAAGACAATACTACTTATTAACAGTGCTGAGTGATGTTTTCTAGTAAAACCATTTTCTTCCAGGACAGAAAATCCTACAGAAACATTAGTTTAGAAATATAGTAATTGTGGGAATATTTTTCATATATTTTAATGCTCTGTTCCAACTAACAGAAATAGAATATTAGTGTAAATATTAAAATATTTTAACTGTACCTGAGGAATTATTCACTTCTTACATTTGTGGTTACAGTGAATGTTCATTTTAATTATCCCCTAGACAATAAGTAATCATAAGGTAGTTACAGGGAGGAGACACCTTAAATCCTGGTACTACTTCTTACCAACTGGGCCAGGGTTTTCACAGTCTGACTATTTTTATGATAACAAGACACCAGTGCTTATTTCTAAGACTGGGATATTACTTGTAAGACCAGAACTCTTACTGGCATTGATAATCTTCAGCATATTGCGTATTTTCTTTGCCTTCCACCTCCGGTCAGGATCGCTTCGAGTTACTCCTTTCGATCATATTGACAAAAGATGCATAGGTGTTTATAACATAATTTTGTTCCTATAATTGGAAAGACTTCTGCAGTGAGTGTCCAGCTGAGAATATATATATATATATATATATATATATATATATATATATATATATATATATATATATATATATCATATGCAAACTTACAAATCCATTGTATTCCATCTTCCAACATCCACCCTTCAGCACAAGAGTAGATAGTGTATTTACTTAATAAATAAGGAAATTGTATTTGATCAACTTGTCAAGTTTATAATTGTTAAGTGAAATCTGTTTCCTTGTTTTAATATCACAGTTAGTTACCCAGCGGGGTGGCATTTTATGACTGTCTCCACTCTACTAATTTTTCGAGATCAGATTATACACAGCAGTAACTAGTTTGTGATACCAGTAGTTCTCTCATACACTGGGACTTCACCATTTTCCTGCAGAAATTTTATTTCTGTATTGTCAGTGCTATAATGACCCAATATACAATAAAAACCTCACGCTACACCTGATATATATTACCGCAAATCAGAAAAATGAAACCGTCTCCACGAAATCTAATAATCTACTTTTTACAATGGTAGAATGTCGAGCTAGATATTTCCAAAATTCTGAAGCGACTAGATAAACTGACTTTGGGAGGACGGAGTATTTATTTATATATATATATATATATATATATATATATATATATATATATATATATATATATATATATATATATATATATATATATATATATTTGCATTTAAGGGATTTAAAGTGTTAAGTTTCTCATTATAATTCACTGGGATTTTCTATGTGTTGATTGACTACTATCGTATTAAATAACATATAGCTAACTTTCCAGCTGTAACGTAAATTTAATCACTCGCTATCACTCAGAAAGAGATGTTTTAATTGACTAATAAATACACTAGGCGACTGACTATTGACGGAATATAAATTTACTTCTATTTCATTACGAGTAATTGTGTAAGTAACTAGTGAAATATCATGTGGCGAAAAATATAGCTTGCAATGACAAGAGATATTTGTAAATTAGTCATAATTAAATTAACACTGATATTGTGCGCTGAGAGTTTACCGGGGTGGGAAGGAGAAAAGGTGCATACCTTAAACCCAACCCGTAACCGGTGAGCGAAGCGTGATAAGATAGGCTAAGACACGGATGCTTTTAATTTAATTAAATGACGGAGTGGATAAGAGATCTTACCTTGCGCGTGATAGGATAGGATATTGATATTGTGATTAAATTTTTTGTTTTCTCCTAAATTTAGTACGGATCACAAACCAGCCTGCCAGCGGTCTAAATACAACCAATAATAATTCTTAGCCTTTATCGGTCTTCGATGTTGACCTGTGCGGTCCTCTTGCTTCATCCAGGGAGTCCAAACTTATAAACATTAAGAATTAATTATAACCGGAGATACAAAATATCCAGATTTTTTTCATCCAATTTTTATCAGCCCGCTGTGGCAAAAATATCTATACATAACATTGTTCTCAACTACTGACCATTGTTTTGTCAAGTGGATTTATTCAGAAAGATTACGGGGTTTCATACTCGGCACTCAAATCCCCGGAGAGAGAACAACCGAGAGGAGATACACTCATCATCATTATTGTTCTAACAGTTTACCCACCAGACATTTACTTTAACTATTGAAAGTACTAACTACTGTCCACTGTGAACACTAGATCGTGGTAAATATTTTGCTACCTGAACTATCTGACGTGAAATTATTATATCCAATAATCCCCACCAAAGTAGGCTTCCCCATTATGAGAATTAATTATTCTTGGCGGAACTGGGGCTTACTTCGGAGAAGCACGACCCTGGATTTTGTTATATTTACACTGAGGGTTATGTTCAAGATGTTGTTAACCAACTAGTAGGTAAGCGAGATTGTATGTGGCCACAGATTGACAGAGTGTGAGGAAGAGGAGTGAATATTTCTGTTCGTATAATCATTGAACCCACTTTTTTTTTTCGCCAATACTATTATTTTACAGGATAGATTAACTAGGAACTCTGTTCTTTACTTTGTCGTCTATTTCTATACCCTAGCGTTAATCTTTGACCTTTTGGGGTTATTAACTTTCTTGCGGGATCTTTTCTCAACAGAGGGGATGGCACTTATGGGTTTATTTTCCAAATTCTGTAACCTATGATTTTATTGATATATATATATGTTTGATGTTGGGAGCAGTTTATATGAAAATAAACTTAACAAAACTTAATTACTTGTGTTGGTCAGCTCAGCCCAGACCCATACTCCATTTACCATAGTTTTCACGTTCGTACGTCCTGTTGTCACCCAACTGTGTGTGGGTGTGAATGGTTAAACGTTAAACGTATATGTTATATGTACGGGGAGTAGGATTGTCTGAGAACAAATTACAGTCGTAAAGATAGGCTGGACTAAAGAGTATCTTCTCAATCCAGTGACAGATTCTACCCTTAAACTATTCACTTGGGAAATCTATATTTTTTTTTCCTTAACCAGCGACACTTGGGCTTTCAGCCCTTCGGCCCAATGACTTGTCATTGCGAGGCTAGGGAACCTGAGGACTTTCCTTCCAATCCGGTCAGGAGCTTCGCTCCTTCTCATCCACAGAGGGTTTATCTCAGGAGCCGCTCAGGTTATTCAGTCAAAATCACGGTCGATGACACTCCTCAAATTCCCGCGCCCGGGCTTGAACCTTGAAAACCTGGTCGCTAGCGCAACGTTGTAACCATTACACCAGCGCGGCTCCAAATCTATTTCTTATACCTTATTTCTCACTTATTTACCACTTTTGCTGTTCTATTCAGAAGGGACCAAAATCTATCTTGAATACCTATCAAAATTTACGACAACAGCACAAAGTCAGTCCTCGACAAACTGTAAGCAGGGTCAACGTCTATTCTTAATCCTGGGAGATATATTAATAATACACATGTTCGTTGATTGCTTTAGTCAGTTACTTTAGCAGTAGGCTCTAGGAGTAACCCTGGAACTAAGACAAAACATACACCCAGAACCTTAAACAAAATACAAATCATAACTTAATGTTATATTTACGTTTTTAAGCACCACTACGGCAGTTGTTTTGTTATTGCTAGGCACGTCGTTATGCTGTCACATGTCATATATCACATCTCATACACCTCGTGTCACATATCTCGTCTCATATAACACATCTCATATATCACACCTCATGTATCACATCTCATTTATCACGTCTCATATATCTTGTCTCATATATCACATCGTGTAATTTTTTTTTTAAATTAATGAAAATAAACAAAAATCCCGTTCAACCTCTGATGAGTTATAATTAGGATATATATTGTTTTCAATTCCAAATAATATGAACAACTGCCGACATGAGAAAGTGGCATCACATTTGTAAATAGGGATAATCACAATTGTGCTTAGGCCTTTACGTAAAAAAAAAAAACCAAATTCAAGAAGAAACTATGAACAAGAATAATATTAAAGTGGAGGGGTGTAAGGGCCTGGTGGTTCTATTTATATAACGGACTTTACCAGATATTTAATTGACTTTCATCTGTTTAAAGTCACATGCATTGTAAGAACTGCATCAGACCTTCACATTCCCAGCCACTATATATTAATATGTGTTCGTGTTAAATATTGTTTGACTATATTATGTGACAGGGGCTAGGTGTACCTCACACCCAAGACCCGTGCACTAAGAAAATTTATAAAGGATCGTTTGACAGGGGTTGCAATTATTGGTTGCTTGCAACCCTCTCAGCAGCAGACTTAACAATTCAAGCAACGCAAAGCCTTATGCAGATCAACATTTAATTCTACCGAACAGAACCGAACACCAAACAAACAAACACCCAGTCAGTGTTCATAGACTGTCTAAAAAAAAAAATAAATAAAACAATGGCTAAGTGAACATCAATAGCACACATAATAACACTTACCTTACGGCAAACATGTGCCCACCTGATACCCTCAACTATCTCCCACACTCATGCGTGTCGTCCAATGCGACTAGTATGGTGTTGTGCATGAGGCTGGCAATCTCACCGTGTAACATAGGTTGCTACCGAAACCACTACTGCAAGAGCATCTGAATGCTTCATGCGGAGGCAAACCACACTGGTGGCCCCATGCTCCCTCAGGAGCGGAGAAGAGAAATATACATCTCCAAGTACGCCCACGTGCTCTCACAAACCATTGTTCACATAACAATAATTTAAATAATAATCAACTGGACATAAAATAACATTCTTCAATACCTGTACAACCAATACTCTCAATAATGAGAATAAACTACTACCTCTCAGCCGACACACATCAATACTCGTTCCTGCACTCTGAACATGTCGTAAGTGACGACTGGTGCGCCTGGCCACAAGCGTGTCGTATATGACCCCTGATGAGATTGGGAACTCATCATATGAAACACAACCATAAAAATGCTTCTTGTCGGCTTGTGATGGACACCAGCCACATTGGTGTTTCCATGCTCCACAAGGAGCAACCAGAGAAACACCTGTCTCAACAAAGGAGTGGCATCGCGCTCTCCAGAAATCTAAATACATATTCTCCTCACTCAAAGTAACCCACAAACGATAAACAGTAGAATAATCAATAATCGTGAAATACACTTAAATACTTTTACATCCAAGAACAAAAACATAATTATTCTTAACTTAACAACTAAAACTAAAGTCATCACCACGTGGCTGTCATCTCGCTATTTAGCTAACAAGTTAATATCATCTAAATTCACGTGAAATAGCTTCATACCGTATTTGCCTTTCTGATAAATGAAATAATCGCTCTTAAACTTTCACATTTATCTATCTATTTAGCTAAACATTAAAATAGCCACGCTCAATATAATTACAGAATTATAGAACACTAATGCTAATCTAACTTAACTCACGTGCTCAAGGCATCTACAGATTGACACAGATTGACTCTGGCGTCTAACTTCGCCTGTTCTCTTCTGGTCGGCTCTCTCAAAAATAGGCCTGTGCCGCTTGCTATCTCTTTTATAAGCCCTAGGCTAATCACTCAACTTACTGCGCGCTGCGCGTATTAATTTGCGCCACACAGATAACACACGCGATTATTGCTCTAGAAGGCATGAAAACACGAATATACACAACTATTTCTAGAGCAAAAACACAACTAATTTGTAGGCTTTATTATGGCCTTGTAATAAATCTTCTTGAAGATAACGTGATGAAAAGGCATTAAACCACAGAGACAATATGGCTGACAAGATGGGTGAACCACGGAGAAATATGGCTGACAGGATGGGGCCAACGCCGAGAACGACAGATCTCAAGATGGCGCTGTCACAATTATGCAGTTCCCTAGGTCTGTCTATTCTCAACACCTCCTCTATATTTATAGGTAAGTTGGATGCCTGCAAATAATCCAATATTGGTATTCTCATTTGGTCATACCTCTTACATTTTAACAAGAAATGTTCTATATTATTGTCTTGAAGACATCCTGCACAGTAACGTTCTTCTATTATGAAATAGCCTTTTCCCAGCTGTAGTCTGAGAAGTTTCTTATTACTGGGAATTTTCAGTTCCCTAGATATCTGACATTTTCTTGTTGGAGCCCTGAACATCTTATATGCATGTCTTCCTTTCAGATTTTTATCCCACTCTGCTTTCCATTCATCTGTTATTAAATCTTTAATTAAGCTCTTAATTTCTGATTTACTCATCCCTAGGGGCAAAGTCTTTTACAGACAGGGGGTATGATGTGCTGGTGTTGTGGGTAGTGGGTTTCCCCCCTTGCTTCACCCTAGGCCTAGTGAATTCTTGTTCATGAAAGGAGCGACCATTGCGGTGTTAGTCTCTTGGCCTAGCAAAACCTCTCATACCCCAAGATCGTTGTGCGTGGTGAAGAGCCACACCCTCCTCGAGGTAGTCCTGGTAACTGAGGGTGCGAATCCTCAGGCTAAACACAACGGATCTAGAGGAGCAAACCTCGATAATAAAACCGGTGCACTACACCGTACACGCCCTCTGTGGGTGGGAAGGAGCCAGATGGATACTGAACAAGTCTTGGGAGTGGGAACGAGTGTGGACTGCTCCCTGAAGATCGGAACCCATCGTACAGGCACAGATACTCAGGACTTGACGATCCTATTGCCTTCAACTCTTGGTCACATGCCTAGAGCCTCGGAGAACTCGGCGTAACCAGCAGGCAATTTGGTGGCGGGGAAAGAGCACTGTGAGCCCTACCTTGGCTACGTATCACAAGGAGACGCAGAAACACCCCCTTTATCTCCCCCAGAGCTGGCACAGTACACTTCTGGCTTCTACCCGGGGCGGTAGGAAATCCACATCAAACCTGGCAGAGCAAGTTCTCCATCAGATGCGGCCGATGCTGGGCCCACTGGCGCGTGGACACGTCCCGATCCCCATCGAGACTTGCCCGGGGAGCCCACCCCGGCTCAAAAAAGCAGAGAAGGCCACTCTCCAAACCTCCGATGTCTTGCGGGCAGTGTTAGGATGTGCAAGAACATGGACAGGAAGACTCCACAACTTCCCCACTGAAGACACGCCCACGGCGACCGTTGCCTCAATTGGCTGTGTGTGGTGTACCCGGAAACGGGGCCTCCCAGTACTGAGGCACAGTTAAGTCCCCGATGTCACTTATCGGGCAGAGTTGAGAGAGATGGCTGAGCATCACAATCCCCCCTGTGTTGCAGCATGATGAGAACCCAGCATTGCACACTGAGCTTGGGGGGATCACATGGGCACCAGACTTAATACTGGCTCTTGACTGGATGGCCGCATGCAGGAGATTTCTACAATGGAGGGTTGGCAGGTGGTGGGTATCTGGAAGTGGCTCTGTGCAAGACGTGAGGATTCCTTGGGAGAGCCCAGAACCAGAGCACAGCATTGTGCAAGCTCTGCATAGTTGGAGAGCCCCCTGGATGACGGGGAATGCACAGTGTGCTACCCCACCTATCCCCAACTGCTAACTTAGAACCAGAAGTGGGGTCCTCTGTATGCATGCCAGGCCAGGATAAAATGCCTGGGAAAGAGACTGGAGCTCAGAACTCCCTAACTCAAAGCTGCAGGATGGCAGAAAAGCCATGGGAAAGACAGGGCTATTTTGAAGATAATGCAACCATATTTTCACCATACGAGCTCGGACGCCGCCTCGGTAAACAAGGTCCGCGCAGAGCAGTGACACCCCCAGGCTGCTTGCGAATAGTCTACTACTGGGAACATAAACAGATTAGGGATGAGCCCACTCTCCCGTTGAACAGGTGCTAAAGTCATAGATACTGGGCCAGAAGGCGCACCAGAAACCACAGTATCACGCAACTCGCTTTTTTTTTTCTATGGAGAGTACACCGTCAAATAAATCTCGTACTGGTGCTAGCCCTGTGGAGCTCCACCAGGCAGGTGCAGTGCCGGGCTCTGAGCCTCGACAGAGCCCACCCTCAGCTACTGGAGGACCCTCTAGACCGTCTTGTGGAGTCAGCAGACGGCGGAGGAGAACTACTGACCAAAACAAAACAGAAAAAGAGAAACCCAGAGTGCCACTTGTCATGATGCACTGGAATGCAGAGGGAGTGAACAGCAAGCAGGCTGGATACAGCAAAAAGACAGAGCTGGAAAACATCTTGTATGAGAAGCAAATCAGTGTTTGCTGTATCCAAGAGACTCACTTGAAAGCAGATCAAACCTTTAAAATAAGGGGATATCAATGCTTCAGATCCGACAGAAAAGATAGACGAAAAGGAGGAGTACTTACTCTTGTAAGGAATAACATTCCTGCACACGAAAGGAAAACCTTCATGGATGGAGCAGAGTATCAGCTGTTGCAGATAAAGGTAGACAAGATGGAAATAGAACTCCTGAACTATTACTGTCCGAACAACAAACCCCTGAGTCTCAGCTCTATACAGGTACCAGCCACCAACTTTATAGCAGTTGGAGACTTTAATAGCCACTCCCAGAGCTGGGGCTATAACCATCTGGATCACAGAGGTGAAGAGGTTGAAACTTGGCAAGATGATCACTCCCTATTCCTAGTCAATAATGCCACAGATACTCCTACCTTCTACTCCAGAGGATGGCACACAACTTCAACACCAGATCTTGCCTTCTCCACACCAGATATAGCTGGATCTATTAGTAGAGAAGTAGGAGACCAACTAGGGGGAAGCGACCATCGCCCAATCTTTCTTACTGTCCAGAGTGCAACTCTCAGTACAGGCCCAGCCATTACAAGATGGAACTACAAAAAAGCCAACTGGGGTTTATTCAGGCATCAGGCGAACACGCTGCTGTCTACCCTCAAGGTACAGAACAGAGACATTAATGAAGTGGTAAAAGACTTCAACAGATGCATACTACAAGCTGCAAAAGAAACCATTCCCAAAGGATGCCGGAGTAACTACATACCATACTGGTCCAGCACACTCCAAGAACGTCAGGAAGCTATGGACAGGGCTAGAAAGGACGCAGAGTCTCAGCCTTCACTTGAAACTCACAACAAATGGAAAAAGGCTGTAGCAGAGTTTCAGAGAACAAAGCTAGAAGAAAAACGGAAAAGCTGGAGAACTAAAACGGCATCGCTGAACCTTGAGAAAGACGGCAGGAAACTTTGGAGATTAGTCAAGTCTCTAAATGAAGAGCGTTCCTCACCTAGGCAGACTATCACATTGGATGAAGGTGGCAAACTTTTCAGAGGAAAACAAGCTGCAGACTTGTTTGCTAGAAGATACAGTTCAGAAAGCAACTTACCCATTAACATAGATCATCAGAGAGAGATAAGAAAAGAAATACTGACAACCATGGGACAGACAGATACTCCTGCCCCAATGAGGGAACCCATCACACTAGGAGAACTACAGAAGGCTATTTCCAAGCTTAAGTTTCAAAAGTCACCCGGCCCAGACAAAATCAGCAACGAAATGCTAGTAAATCTGAGCTCAGCAGCAAAGACAAAACTGCTTGAGATATTCAACCACAGCTGGTTGAAAGGAACGGTACCCCAAGTATGGAGAGAAGCCATCACAATACCCATACTAAAGAAAGGAAAATGTAAGACCGAGGCTGCAAGTTACCGGCCAATCAGTCTCACAAGCTGTGTTGGGAAGACTATGGAGCGAATAGTCAACCACAGATTGAAATGGTATTTAGAGTCTGAGCAGATCCTGGTGCCGGAACAAGCTGGATTTAGAGAATGCTACAGTATAGAAGACCAAGTTACTTACTTGTCTCAAGCAATAGAAGATGCCTTCCAGGAGAAGAAAAAGGTCCTAACGATCTGGGTCGACTTCAAGCAGGCCTTTGACAAGGTGTGGAAAGATGGCCTCATTGCAAAACTTAGGAGAAGTGGAATCCAAGGCAACATGATGAAATGGGTCCAGTCACACTTGCATAACAGGAGAACTAGAGTCACTCTTGACGGTCTGCAGAGCAGAAAAGTGTTGCTCCATCAGGGGGTATCTCAAGGAGGAGTAATTTCCCCAACACTCTTCCTTGTTTACATCAATGACCTGGTGAAAGATCTCCCTGCAGAAGTTAAAGCTGCCTTATATGCAGATGACCTAGTACTCTGGTGCGCTGATGAAAATGTCACCACAGCAAATTATAGAATGCAGCGGGCAGCAGACATGCTAGTGTCATGGGCAGAGAAATGGCTTATCACAATAAACACAGACAAAACCTCCATGACACTGTTCTCCGTCGCCCCCAAGGACAAATCAGCTAACATACACCTAGGGACAACCGTGATCAAGGAAGAAAGCTACCCCACCTATCTTGGGGTGACATTTGACCAAAGGCTTACATGGAATAAGCATATTGAAAATGCAGAAGGAAAGGCCCGAAGACGACTAGGCATACTCAGAAAATTAGCAGGTACCAACTGGGGAGCAAATGAACGAAATCTAAAGAAGATTTATAATGGAGTAATAAGACCACACTTAGAGTTTAGCTCAGCAGCATGGTCATCAGCTGCTAACTCACATCTGCAGTCTTTGGACAAGGTGCAAAATCAAGCTCTCAGGCTCATTACAGGAGCCATGAAAACTACACCAATAACAGAGATGCAGAAGGTTGCTGGATTACAGACATTGTCCCATAGAAGAGACACAAAAACCATGATCCAGATGGAAAAGTACAACAGTATGCCAATGCACCCAATGAAGGCATGACTAGATGATCTGGCATTGGGACGTCTAAAGCGTAGCAGCTTTGTGCATCGGGGGAAAAGACTTATAAGACAGCATCAAGAAGACCTATCCATGAAGACAACACCACTGACGCCCACCCTATACCCTGTACCATGGGAGCAGGCCAGCAGTGCCCTCCAAATTAATACATCAGTCAGTGGTCTCACAAGTGGATGTGAGTATAATGATCTGCAAAAACGAACTGCTACATTGAGTATGATCCAAGAAAGCTATCCCGATCAATCATGGATACATGCCTATACAGATGGATCAGCAACTAATGCTGTTAGGAATGGAGGTGCCGGTATCTTTATCTCATATCCTGACAACCACTATGAGACTAGGCACATTCCCACTGGTAAATTCTGTTTTCCAACTATACAGCTGAGGTTCAAGCTCTAGAGCAAGCTGCAAATATGATTTATAACACCAACTCTGACTGCCACCAGGTAGTCATCCTCACAGATGCACTGTCTGTCCTGCAAGCTCTCAAGGGTGGTAAACTCCCGCATCTGAGAAATGAACTAAACAAGGTAGCTGCCAAAAAGAGAACCATACTTCAGTGGGTACCATCTCATTGTGGTGTACCCGGAAATGAAAAGGCAGATAAAGTTGCAAAAAAGGGAGGAGAATGTGAACAAGAAGATAATGAAGTCACATACTTTGAGAAAAAGAGAGCTATCCAGACTATCAGAAGAGAACAGAACCAACCCAAAGACGACTACCACACTCTTGACCGGCAGGGACAGATAACTATTTTTCGACTCAGGACAGGGCATAACAAACTGAATAAACACATGCACAAGCTACGATTGTCTGCTTCACCACTGTGCACATGTGGATTAAACGAACAAACTGCTGAGCATGTTCTACAGGACTGTCCTCTGTATGACCAGTTAAGAAAGATATACTGGCCCAATGACTCAACACTAAACTCAAAGCTATATGGAGTTAAAGAGGAACTTCAAACAACAGTCGAATTCATCATGAGAACTCGTCTGACGGTGTAATCATCAAAGATGCGATCGCAAGAAGAAGAAGAAGACTCATCCCTACATTTATTAGATTTTTATCAGATATACCTTTCTTGGCTTCTTTATCTGACTTTTCATTTCCTTCTATGCCAACAAGTGAAGGTATCCAAGCAATTAATACTGAACATCCTCTGGAATATAAGTATGTAGTAGCCAGAAAAATCTCCTCTGCTATATCAGGTCTACGACATTCTCGTAAGTATCTAAGTGCTTTAATTGTTGAAAGAGAGTCAGTTAAAACTGTTAATTTTTTGTGAGGGTTATTAGAGAATATTTCTAGTGCTTTTAGTATTGCCACCATCTCTGCAGTGAAAACGGATGTATTTTCCGTGATGCTATATTCTTTTGCCATTTTCCATATTGGAATATATATTCCTATCCCCAATTTGCCATCCTCTCCCTTGGATCCATCTGTGTACACAGTAATGCTGTCTTTTGATATTTGATGTATATATTTATTGGCTGTGTTTTTAATATTTTCAATATTATTTGTTTTCTTAAGTATTTCTGCTAGGTGGTAGTCCGTGTCTGGTTTCTTGATCTCCCAGGGCGGAATCACTGGCTTGTATTCACAACTGTTATTAATTGATGTAATTAATGTACCCAGATGGACAATTTCCTCCATACACTTCCATCCTGTAGGGTATCTAGTGGTATTCATTGGCTTGGCCTGAGTTGTTAGTTGGCATCTGGTAAAAGCTGTATGTGCTGGTGATACATCCCCCTTGATGGTTTCAGTCTGAATGTTATATGCATAAATGTACTCGCATTCGCTAGCAAGGCACAAAATCATTATAATTTCCACATTGCATTAAATATATATAATACGGCCTGTCCACATCCTGGCCTAAACAGTACTTCAATACTCAATAAAGCCTGCACCACACGGCAGCTATAATAATGTTCATATGGCCTAAACAGTACTTCAATACTCAATAAAGCCTGCATCAAACGGCAGCTCTAATAATCTTCATATGGCCTAAACAGTACTCCAATACTCACTAAAGCCTGCATCACACGGCAGCTACAATAATCTTCATATGGCCTAAACAAATCTTCAATACTCAATAAAGCCTGCACCACACGGCAGCTATAATAATCTTCATATGGCCTAAACAGTACTTCATTACTCCATAAAGCCTGCAACACACGGCAGCTATAATAATGTTCATATGGCCTAAACAAATCTTCATTACACAATAAAGCATGCTCACCCGGCAGCTATAATAATCTTCATATGGCCTAAACAGTACTCCAATTCTCAATAAAGCCTGCATCACACGGCAGCTATAATAATGTTCATATGGCCTAAACAAATCTTCATTGCAGTGTATCACATAGGCTGGTACACACAGCGAAATATATAAGTCGACATTTTCTCAAATCCTACGTAGGCATACATTATCCAAAAACACTGGGACTCGACCTACACGGTCCACGCCCAAAACACAACTCTCTAAATCACACACTAGTCCCGCCAAAAAACCCGTCACGAGATTCGGTTGTCTTGAACACCGTTCTCGATAACACATGCAGACTAGCGAGCTATTCACATGACTCAAAACAGTACAGAATAAATACATTAAACAGCGTTCACACGCTTATCTGTACTCTGTCACCCGAAAAAATAGGAAAAGATAATTCTATCCTAAAGTCAGACAAGTATCCGCTTAATCAAGCGTTGCAACTCGAAATTTAATTTGTTCAAAACATTCTAAAGATTACTTCCCCTTCCATAAGTTCCACTTGCAACAGTTACCACCCGCTCCGGGAAAAAAAAATGATTCTATCATTTTTTTTGAAAAAATTAACTCCCAAAAACGAAAAATTTAGAAGACAATTAAGCTCTAACGTATGCCTACAAAAATATCTTATTTTAAATCAAAATTATATCTATAACAAATATGAGCATTAAAGTGTAAAGTAGCAATAAAAGCATACAGCATAACCAGCTAAGTATAAAAAGTAATTAGTTAAATATACAAATATGATCAGTTCCAAAATTAATTCAAGTATACGTATATTTAGTACAAACCAAACCGAAAACAACCAATCGAAAGAGAAAACACAAGATCAATCAAAAGAAGAATGATCTGTAAAAAAAAAAGGAAAGTAAGAACTCAACAATACCATATACTCATAATTAAGTTGGACAATTACATGTAAAATAAATACAACTATCAAAAGTAGATATGTTATATCAAGTCATATAACCACTCCAACAATACAAAGAATAGAGGTATAAGTATTGAAAGAAGACAAAGTATACAAATAGAATCAAGTAAAACGAAGATGAGGTACGAAAGTATAAACAAGATATGAAATCCATACAGAAAAAACAACAGAAAAGAAGGAATGAAATGAAGAATAGTTACCAAAGACAGATAGAAAGCAAAGGCACGAACGCAGAGAAAGTCAATAACGATACATACTAATAACTGTTTTGATCAGATAACCTATTCATAAAAAAAATATATAAACATGATCGAAAGGCACAACACAAAATATCCAAGTATATCTATACTAACACCACCAAAAAATAATTTACAACTAAACAAAACCTAATAAGTAATTTAACCAAGTTACAAGAGTTATACAAAACGAAAATAAATAAATTATAGGCATCGAACAAACAAGTAATAGCATTACTATAACTAATACGACCAACGCACAATCAAGCGCTAAAAATAAAAAATACATCATAATAAAAAACAACTTTTTACAAGAACTAATCAAACTACATATCAATGATATCACGAAGTCAAATGCTATGCACACCCAACAAAAAATTACAATGCCAAAAAAAAAAAAATCATTTTTTTCAACAGTACCGTACAAACATTTTTTTTCTCGATAAGTTACATAAAAACAGTATTTAATTTTTAAGTAATTCAGTAATACTTTAAGTAAAGCCTAATAATGAAATCAATATTTTAACAAAATGAGTGAAATATAAAACAAAAATCCTATCTCGAAGAAACCTTTAAATCAACACATGTAAATTTAATCTATCCTTTAAGTTCTTTCTGCTGACAAGTACGTTCAGCTCAGTAAAATGCTATTTAGCTATAACTATCTCTTACTCAAATCGATAAGATATACATTATAAATAAATCTACAATCTGTTGCTAATATGAAATATAAAAAAGGTTCTATAAAAATATCTACAAAAAAAAATAAGTTTTTTTTAAAAAATAATCTACTAAGAAAATAATCTACATGTCTGACTGGCAAGAAAATCAAGTTCTGGAAAATCGAAGTTTCACAAAAAGTTAACAAATCCAAATACAAGATCATGTATGATACATGCAAGCTATTTTCAAAATTACATTTCACAACATACCAGATAATACACATCTTCTCTGTATGTTCTATATATTAATTAATCATGACATCAAAACATGAGAAAAATATAAATTAAGTGAATAACGAACACTCAGGACTATCTAAAAGTAACCACTACATCAACACAATAAATGAGTTTGTGCAATCTCATCATGTACAAAACTATCCTAAACAACACAGTTGCAAAAATTCTAAGTTGAACAGAATAGTATAAAGGATAATAATTACATACTACACATTATCAACACAATAATATATAAATAGCATAAAAATGTATTAATACATCATCAAAATACAGACATATAAATAACAATAAAAAAATTATGGCAATCAAATGATGCATAGAAATAATCATTACAACAAAATTATATGTTATTTCAAAACAACAACATGTCATGTACTAATATAGAATACAAAAATATTTACTATCTTCACATAAAAAAAAAATAAATCAGACGCGAAGTCTCCCACTCTCTTGTAAACATGCTTGACCTTCAGAAAGCAACCCCTCAGATTTAGTTTGACGCTGACAGGTTTCGGTTGACTACTCGAGCGGAAAGTTGACTCACATTTCTGACCGTCAATATGTCACAGAAGCCTTGACCCTTATCGCAACGTAGCTTCTGTCAACAAATACAAATGAAAATTTCCATTTTACTCAATAGTGAAATTTAATGAAAAAAAACGTAGAAATCACGTTTACAATTACCCAGTACCGGCTTGTGTAAAAACCCGGTCTCTTCACGATGTCACTAGCTCTCTCTATCACATGTAGATATCATAGAATTCTTGGGGACAACATGACCGACCTTGAATGTCGCCGCTGCCTTACGCTGAAACAAAGTCTCACATTCACAACAACAAGTAGAGCAAGCAATAGTATTCAAGCATCCACTGTTATTTTTACTCTGTTTACTTTGATTATAAATGACTCTGGGCTCATGTTGACCAAAATTAGCACAATTGCGCTTATTATTTGATCTATGATCAAAATACTTATTATTACCGTTGCCTTGTTTACAAATAATGACTTTAGTCGTTTGTTTAGGAACATTACTCTGGTGATGTAAAGCAACATTTGAAAAGCTATTATCTCTATCATACTTTCCAACATTCTTACAATCACTTTGAGATTTGTTAAATTGTCTACAGTATCTACGAAAGGGAAAATTATTATTTACTGATCTCCCTTGGTACTGTTTACTCTTGGGGTTATCTTTCTTTCTAGAACTGTTTTTCTTCTCCCTTATGGGAATATATTTACCAATTGTTTCAAACTGACTATGCCGAGTTTGACAACTGCCAGAAACAATAGTTTCTCTATTGTTCCGCATATGGGTTTCACCTTTGGAACAAGTAGTAATAGCCTCAACACCCGCTATTAATTTCTGAGTATTTCCAGTAGTAGAGAAATATTTGCTCTTATGAGTCTTGACCTGCAATTTATCACCTTTCATTTCCTGACCAACGGAACTGGCTGTTACACAAGAATCTTTGTTGGTCTGACGCCAAGAATTATTACTGGAACTATCAGTAATATTAGAACTTCGAAAGTTATATTTACCACGAAAAGATCTGTCTTTACCATGAATGACATCTCTCTGAGCAAAAAGTATATGGTGCTGACTTTTCGCAACTTTCTGTATATCATTGTCAACATTGACAGAAGACTTCATATTGTTTTTCAAAACCATATCTAGTAAGCCAAATATTCTTTCCCTTGCTTCCGAAATTTCATTATCTTTAAGTGAAATCGTTTCACTTAACCTTTTATTTAACTCCTTAACAGCCAAAACTTTGTCGCTTTCTTCTGCTAGCAAATTTTCAATTTTAGCGACCTTCTCTTTCTCAGCCGTCAACTCCACTAAAGTCTCTTTCTCGTACTGTTCTTTATTTGCCCTCAACTGAGTCAACTCTATCTGAAGTGTTTCAGTCTGGACATCATCATTGTTTTTCATAATCTCATTACTCTTCTTGGGGGGTACAATATTCATCTCCCCAATTTGATCACTGAGCATCGCATTATCATTCATCACCTCATGAAGCATTTCTATGTAAGTCTTCTCATGTTCATTACTCTCAATTTTCAATTTCTCATACATGTGTTTATTTTGTTGGGCCTCCTGTATAATATTTTCCACCTCAATTTGCTTCTCTTTCATCTGAACTTCCAATTGCTTCAAGTACATATCACTGTAGAGGTAACAATTTCTTAATCGTATACGCCACACAGGCACATCTTAAATGATATCCAACGATACGAAAACTACGCCACTTAGGCTATCGACGCGAATAGTCGTAGATGTCAGATCCTGTTAACTGAAAACCACCATAAATGTAACCGCATATTTTAGCAGTAACCTCTTCTGTATTGGTTCCAACTTGACTGTAAACCACCAACTGATACAAACTAGATTTGCTGATGGTTCTGTCTGAATGTTATATGCATAAATGTACTCGCATTCGCTAGCAAGGCACAAAATCATTATAATTTCCACATTGCATTAAATATATATAATACGGCCTGTCCACATCCTGGCCTAAACAGTACTTCAATACTCAATAAAGCCTGCACCACACGGCAGCTATAATAATGTTCATATGGCCTAAACAGTACTTCAATACTCAATAAAGCCTGCATCACACGGCAGCTCTAATAATCTTCATATGGCCTAAACAGTACTCCAATACTCACTAAAGCCTGCATCACACGGCAGCTATAATAATCTTCATATGGCCTAAACAAATCTTCAATACTCCATAAAGCCTGCACCACACGGCAGCTATAATAATCTTCATATGGCCTAAACAGTACTTCATTACTCCATAAAGCCTGCAACACACGGCAGCTATAATAATGTTCATATGGCCTAAACAAATCTTCATTACACAATAAAGCATGCTCACCCGGCAGCTATAATAATCTTCATATGGCCTAAACAGTACTCCAATTCTCAATAAAGCCTGCATCACACGGCAGCTATAATAATGTTCATATGGCCTAAACAAATCTTCATTACACAATAAAGCATGCTCACCCGGCAGCTATAATAATCTTCATATGGCCTAAACAGTACTCCAATTCTCAATAAAGCCTGCATCACACGGCAGCTATAATAATGTTCATATGGCCTAAACAAATCTTCATTGCAGTGTATCACATAGGCTGTACACACAGCGAAATATATAAGTCGACATTTTCTCAAATCCTACGTAGGCATACATTATCCAAAAACACTGGGACTCGACCTACACGGTCCACGCCCAAAACACAACTCCCTAAATCACACACTAGTCCCGCCAAAAAACCCGTCACGAGATTCGGTTGTCTTGAACACCGTTCTCGATAACACATGCAGACTAGCGAGCTATTCACATGACTCAAAACAGTACAGAATAAATACATTAAACAGCGTTCACACGCTTATCTGTACTCTGTCACCCGAAAAATAGGAAAAGATAATTCTATCCTAAAGTCAGACAAGTATCCGCTTAATCAAGCGTTGCAACTCGAAATTTAATTTGTTCAAAACATTCTAAAGATTACTTCCCCTTCCATAAGTTCCACTTGCAACAGCTGGGTGAGACTTATCTAACATTACTCTGTTCATGTAATTTAGTCTTAACTCTTTTCTCCGTAATTCTAAGGGTATGATTCCTAAAGCCACCTCTATAGCTCCCATTGATGTTGATCTGATTGCACCTGCTATTGTACATAAAGCCTGATGCTGAATTCTTTCTAATTTAATCTTGTTACTGTGTGCAGCAGAGTCATATATTATACTTCCATAATCTATTTTTCCTTTTATAAAAGATTTATAAAAAGTGAGCATTGTCTTAGTGCTTGCACCCCATCCATTATCTTTCAAATATCTTAATAAGTTAGTCAATCCTCTGCGAGACTCCACTAGTTTATCTATGTGTTTATTCCAGTTCAGCTGTTGGTCCAATATCATTCCTAGATATCGAGTGGTTTGTACTGTATTAATGTTTTGCCCTTGGATATTTATATCTATAATTTTATTTTTTACAACCCTACCTTTACTGAAGATCATTCCCAATGTTTTATTTGTATTCAGCTGAAAACCCCATTTTGTCATCCATTTACATTTATTTGCTTTGTATTTTATATAAATTATTCTTTTCCAAATAAAACTTTAATCTTTTATTTACTATGGTTTCTAATATTTTACCTAGATGGGAAGTTAAAGAAATTGGCCTGTATGAACTGGCATCATGGGCATCTGTTTCTGGTTTTAGTATTGGAATAATTACTGCTGTTTTCCATGTTTTGGGAATTATTCCTGTATTCCAAATTTTGTTAAAAAGGGATGTTATAATTTCTATTGTACTTTTTGGTATTGTGACGTACGTCTAGTTTGTCAAGTGAATTTTCCCTGATTTGATGGATGATTAAAGGGACTTTAGCTTTTCATAACATTAGAATCCCTGAACATCAGTATTGTTGTAACTTTTCATCAACGAAGAGTAGCGGCTAGGATCAAAGCAGTCAAAGAAGATCCCCAGAACAGAGAAGCAGAAGTTTAGCATCTCCGTACGAACACTGAACCGCTCGCAAGACGGACACGAGAGGTCAGAAGAATGCTTCTTGCAGACTTAGCACGTCTGTGGCCACCGGCAGACTTGCCCGAAAGACGGAACGCTCAGCGTAGCGGATACGATCTGAGGAATCAGGAAACTCACCGCAAACGAGGCTAGTCTCGCCGAAATTTCACATCCTCGTGTGAGCAACCCGAGACGAACGTAGATCGGAAGCCAGTTGGGCCATCGTGGTTAGCATGGCGGCTAAATAACTTCGACTTCCCCAGGGATCTGAAGAGGCGCGAAATTTTCCATGTACCATTTATCTTGCCTTTCTAATAGATAAATACAGAATCTGAAAACGGCAACGTTATCATTCGTTCTGACAGAATTCTAAGATTCATTGGCATATAGAAAAAAAATTCCTGCTAGATTTCATCTAAATTGTTGGCTATTGGAGTGAAATTCTTTTCTGTGCAGACGGTAATTTATACATTAGCTTCGAGTGATTAGTGGTCTAGTTATTTCATATTTAGTTCACTGGATTGTGGTGTAAATTTAACCTTATTAAATAAGCCCATCTTCAAAGTTCTAGTGCCAACTAAATGTTACATCTATAAGTTTATTTCCTAATACAATAGCCGCTTAAGGGAATTATAACTTTAATACAGTTTAGTTCTGTATAAATAGATGTGCTTTGAACTATTAACCTCACGGGGAGTTTTTTTTTCTCTCTTGCTTTATTAATTGAAGACGCAAGTGCAGAAAATAGTTAAACTGTAAATGTATCGCGCGTTAGATTTTAATATGATTTTATTGCATTTCATGTTTTTCTATTGCATCCAGAATGATCTTTTGAACCTCGCATCCCAGCAATTAAGCAGCAATGAAACATCATTTAAGCAGCCATTTCGCAGCAATAATATATATCTAGAGTCTTGCCGACTCAGTTCGATTACTCCAGTGACTTATGAACATATTTGAAATTTAATCTTTGTGGCGATCCTGTTGGGATTCAGCTATCTGAAGTATACAGAAACAAAGCAAACCCAAAGACTATTTTAAAATCCCAATTCATAAAGTCGTTTTATAGTTATCAAACCGGAAGAAGAACAGTCAACAGTAGAAATATTTTACTCACTGCTCTATTTGTGAAGAAGAACACAGATTTCCCTGACACTGTCTGTCAAGCATAATCATTGGATTGTACCAACCCCCTGAAGAACTTACCTCAGTGTTTTTGTAGTTTGTGACATTACTGCAAAAGAAAGTTATCTCCACCAGCTGTGCCAATCTTAGACACCACACCATTCCTCACACCTAGCCAAGTGCCTGTGCCATTCTTTAGGAACTTTATCTAATAAACAAACAGTACCGTTAAACTTCAACGTCCAGCGATTTCAGGACACTTTGTTAACTTCAACAACCCGCTAATCTGGGGCTGTACACGGAAGAAAATACTTTTACCTAATCCAAGGTTTAGTGCTGTTTTTTTATGTATTTCCTATGAAATGCCAGATTTCACCTTTTGGTAAGTCTGTGTGTGTGCGACTGTGTGCTGGCCAGCCCTAGCGTGTTGTTTTTTTAATGAAAGGAGATTTAAATCTTTTACCCTTATAATTAGTTCAACCTAGTATTAAGGTGTATTGTATTCATTGTACGGGATTTCTCCTAGCGGGATTATTTAACTGTGAGCATTCCCCCCTCCCGGGGAAAATTGGTTGATTAAAGGAAAACATTTGATGACCCCTAGCTTTTCCTTTACCCCTTATTACTGTAACCCCCTTGATCGGAGTAATAAATTTACCATTGGGTTAAATTGCCTATCTCTGATTATCCCCCCCCCCCCCCCTTCTCGTCTTTGGGACCGGGTCTTTTCTGTTAGTAAATACAAGCGGGAAAAGGTGCATTGGATACTTCTCCTCAGAAACCCTCCCCCCTGTTATTTTGTGTTTTGTAACCCATGATTTCTGACTGTAAATTGATACTTACTTGTAACTTGATTTACGATAATAAAAGTATTAAAAAAAACTTTATTAGCATTGGTGTCGGCTGGCCCAAAACCCAAACATTTCCCATATTTTGTTATCGTAGTGTGTATTCATGTACGTTGTGCGTCAGAATCACCAAATCGGTGTGTGCGCATGAGCAACTGGAACTGACAAACAGTTGTTTGTTCAGAAGAGTGGTAGGAATAGTTTTGGGAGACTAATATTGTCGTAATAAGAGACTGTCCTTAATCTTCCCCAGCCCTTGTGAATCTACTACCTCACTTTCCTAAATCCTTATTCTCACAGAGCCTTCACTATCATTCTACACTCTAAAGGACCAATATCCATCAGAACTCTCTCAGATAAAAATTACGACAATGAATGGTTAGCTCGTCCCGGATTCTGAGCCTAGTTTAAATAGAGTGTGGTTAATTGTCTTTGTGAAGTAGGGTATAATAAAAAAAAAGTAATTACTTCCCCTAGACAAAGCCTTTTAGTATTTTGGGCCGACCACACAATAAGTATTACAGGTTTGTTCTTTCCACAGGAGCAAGAAGTTAATGATTAAAATATTTGTCACCTTTGTATTCTCTGGCAGAGATAATTGAAATTTTGTTAGATAATTGCTGGGATGGCGTGATTGGTTTTACAGTCACTAAAGGTTTTTGAAGTTAAAAAGAGTTGAGCTTAGCTAAAGACGCGTTGTTCTGACTTTTTGAGTCTAGTTAACATCGTCTCTTCTCATATAATTGACTTCAGGGGGAGTTTTTGTAGTGGAGAATTAAAATTTCAGGAAAATTTTTTTTTTATTTTATTTAAATTGTTTTAATAAAAATGTTTCTCTACTTTTAGTAAAAGTAAAATTTTTTCCAGTGTAACTTACCATTTTAGTGGCATTAGTCGCTTGCGTTTAGAGCCTTAATTGCCAGAAAACAGCAGCGATAAGTTAACACATTTAAGGTAGGAGGTGACACAAGTAAATTTATACTTTGTGTTTTTTTTTCTCGTAGCGAGTTAGAGTTTTTTCCCCTTCTTAGTCCATCTTACTATTCTCTAGTCTTAGAAGCATCCAGTTCTTTGGTATGGCAGAGAGAATTAGGATAAGATCCATTTTGAGACAGGAGGCGAAAGACTCAGGATTAGAAGGAGAAGCCGCGAACCTGTTTGTCAACAAAGAACTTGAAAGGTATGACGCGGAGCAAGAGAGAGCAGAGAGGAGAGAAGCACAGGAGAGGGCAGATAGGAAAGAAGCGGAAGATCGTCTATTGGAGCAGAAGAAAATTGAGGCAGAGATGGAAACTCGCAGGGAGAGAGAGAGAGAGAGAGAGAGGGAAAGACAGCATGAACTGGCGCTTAAGGCTTTAGAGAGTCGGGGCACCTCTACTTCGAATAACGGAGAGCCGTCTTCGCCCCAGTCTCAGTCAATGCACCTCTCCAGCACTCAATCTGCCCAATTAACTGCGATGTCTTTTGCTTTAGAGTCTTTTCCTAGTCCCAATGAGAAAATTGACAGCTATCTAGAAAAATTCGAGAGGCTCGCAAATCTGTATGGGTTAGAGAGTTTCTGCTGGGCACTTAAACTCTCAACGTCATTAAAAAGTACTGCTTATGACGTATATACAAAGCTGGGAACCAACCAACATGATTACGACATGCTGAAAAAGGCCTTGCTAGAGCGGTTTGAGATGACCGCCCGAAAATTTCTGCAAATGTTCAGAAACAGCCGGAAAGAGAGCACGGAAACATTCCCGCAGTTCTCTTCACGTCTCACGGGCTATTTGACAAAGTGCATTGAATTATCTGACCTACCTCTTACATATGATGGACTACTTGAACTTGTTCTTGTGGAACAGATAAAGTCAACTTTGTCAAACGAAACCCGTAGATTTTTGGCTGAACAGGGCGCAGTCAGGCTTGAGGACATACTCAATAATGCAGAACGCTATACCAATGCAATGGCCGAACTTCCCAGCACTAAACGTAAACCCACAGATGAGCCATCTCGTAAACAAAATCTAGAGCAGTCATCCTATTCCTCTAATTCCTCTCAGAACTATAACCAACGAGAAAATAATACCCAGAGACCTCCCCAGGAAAAATCGAAATTCTACAAAACCCGATACTCCCCCAACAACAATTCTGATCAACCCACCAAGCCTACGTGGCAGCGCGGCCACCAAGGTCAAGGAAAAGGAAAGACCCCTACACCAGGAACGTCTGATCAGGGCAAACAAACCGGTCCAAACCGCGTCGGATGTTTGCATACAGCCTCGAAAGGTAGAGTCAATGTCAGTGATTCTCAGCCTGAGGGGACCGACCCTCAACTCGAGGAACTGTAATTTTGAATGGTACCTCAACTACTTGTCTCTTTGACACTGGACTAAGCTTTAGTTGTATTGTCGCCAGACACCTAGTCAAACCAGGTCAGGAGATAGAGGAAACCGTCAAACTTAGTGGAGTTTTCAGGAGTGATGCACCCATGACGCTTCCTATCGCACTGGTAGAAATACACTCTGACTTTGTCAGAGGAGTTATTAAAGCGGCCATTATGGATGATCCTATCTACCCAGTTATCCTGGGATGTAGATATGTGTTTATTGGGAGACCAAAGGAGCCGATTGTGGCAGCGGTAACCACAAGAGGGCAAGCCAAGAAGGAGAGGGAGCCTGCGCCAAATTTGTTGCCGAACGAACTGAAAGAGGCGCAACAAAAGGACCCTACTCATGAGCCCTGCTTTAGAAAACTGCCCATGGCTAAGGACCCCAGACACAACGGAGACATCTTTTCTAAGGACGGCGTATTGTATCGTAGAACGGGCAACCCGGACACGGGGAATAACCAGCTCCTAGTACCGACGCAGTACAGAAGCCAGATCTTAGAAATGGGGCACTCTCTTCCCTTTAGCGGACATATGTGACAAAACGCCACTATTCAGCGAATAAAAAACCACTATTGGTGGCCAGGAATGAACTTTGACATTATCAGGTATGTGAAATCCTGCGCCCAGTGCCAACGGGTAGCACCAAAGCACTTGACACCCCCAGTACCTATGGGGCAAATGCCAATAGTGGGTACTCCATTTGAACGGGTTGCTGTCGACATCATTGGACCCCTGGAAAGGACCAAAAGAAAGAGCAGGTTTATCCTGACTTTAGTCGACACTTGCACAATGTGGGCCGAAGCTATACCGCTAACATGCACAGATTCCAAGCATGTCGCAGAAGCCCTCGTGCAAATTTTTACACGGTTGGGATTCCCTCAACAAGTTTTGACGGATAATGGATCCCAATTCCGTAGCCTGTTAATGGTGGAGATCTTTAAGATCTTGAGGGCCAAACATATCCACACAAGTCCCTACCATCCGGCCGGAAATGGGCTCGTGGAACGTTTTAACGGCACCCTCACCACCATGTTACGTAAGCTGGGTCAGGAGAAACCGGAAGACTGGGACCTATATATATCGGCTGCCTTATTCGCCTACCGAGAGGTACCCCAAGCGTCTACGGGATTCGCGCCAGCTACATTTTTATTTGGCAGACCTATTAAGGGGCCACTAGAAGCCCTACTTCGGTCCCTGACAGACCAAAAGGCTGACGAGACAGTCGTCTCTGCAAGCAAGTATGTATCTGAGCTCAAGGAAAGGCTAAAGCTAGGATCGGATCTAGCTACTACCAAACTTAAGAAAGCCCGCGCTAAACATGCTAAAAGATACAACAAAGCTGCAAAAGAGAGAGAGCTCCAACCAGGGGAGAAAGTTTTGTTGCTACTTCCAACCGGAAGCAATAAACTTCGCATCGGATGGCAAGGGCCGTTTACCGTCCTTAAAAAGAGCTCACGTACCAATTACAAGATCTCCATCAAAGGAAAGGAGAAGGTCTTCCACATAAATCTGCTTAAGAAATATTTGGAAAGACCGGTGCCATCCTCCAAGCATCTCCTAGCTGTCGCCATAGCAACGGAAGACGAGGAAGATGATGATGGTTGCATGGAGTATCCATTGCAACCCACAGAATCCTTTAAAGATGTCAAGTTCGGCAACAATCTCTCACCAGAACAACAAACAGAAACCAGGGCTCCACTAAAACAGTACAGTGCAGTCTTAACGGATGTACCTGGTCGAACAAATCTCATCGAATTTGATATGAAATTAACAAATGAGACCCCTGTTCGAACCAGAGCTTACCCCATCCCGTACGCTAAAGCTGATGCACTTCGCGGAGAAATAGACAAGCTGCGTCAGGCAGGAATTATCAGTGAGTCAACATCTCCTTACAGTTCTAGTGTAGTGCTGTTGCAGAAGCCCAATAAGGAAGTTCGGCTGTGTATACACTACCGGCTGCTAAACGCTGTTACTTTATGGAAAATACTGAGGGCTTATGGAATTCCAAAGTGCATAGTGTCAATCATAAAAAGCCTCTATGCCAACTTTACGTGTAGTGTTGGGCAGAGCAACCTAACCTTCGAGGTGAAGACAGGAGTACGACAGGGATGCCCCTTATCAACCACTCTATTTTTAACAGTCATAGACTGGGTGATGCGCCAGACAACAGAGGGCAGTCCAAGAGGAATAAGATGGACTACATTTTCTACATTGGAAGATCTGGAATATGCAGATGACATTGCACTGCTGGCACATTCACATCAACACATCCAGGAAAAAACGGATAGACTTAATAAATTTAGCCAGCAGGTGGGCTTGAACATCAATTTAAAGAAGTCTGAGGTCATGACGCTCAATGTGAGCAACCCTGAGCCCATATCAGTAAGGAATCAGCAACTGGTACAGACAGATACCTTCACATACCTAGGAAGCATAGTAACACCAGACGGTGGGGCAGGCAAAGACATCAACATCAGAATGAATAAGGCAAGAGCAGCCTTCTTTAGCCTAAATAACATCTGGAAGTCCTCCCAATACAGCACAAACACAAAATTAAGATTATACCAGAGTTGCGTGCTTTCTGTGCTTCTCTATGGTGCGGAATGCTGGAGAGTCACAGAGAAGGAAATGTCACAATTGTCCTCTTTTCACACAACATGCCTAAGAAAAATTCACCGAATCTTTTGGCCGAATACCATCACCAACCAAGATCTGCTTACTCGTAGCAAGCAAGAGGACATGCACACCATCATAGCTGGCAGACGCTGGAGCTGGGTTGGTCATGTCCTCAGAAGAGACCCCGATGCCATCACAAGAACAGCTATGCTTTGGATCCCTGAAGGAAAGCGAAAGAGAGGCCGACCAAAGACAAATAATTGGCGGATACTGTATAGGCTAAAAAGCTGATGAACAGAGTTGGGGAGAAATAGTACAAGGATGCGTCAGGACAGTGCAAAGTGGATCAATGAGTCTGTTGCCCTTACAAGTTCTACTGTAGGCGTGTTGCCACTGAAGCCCAATAACGGAAGTCGGTGGTTAAGGATCGAAGAAGAAGAAACGCTGTTACGGAATTCCAGCCCGAACCTCTCCGAACTGTTTCTGAGTTGTTCACCAAGCTCAGCAAGGCAACGATTTTCTCCAAGATTGACCTCAGTAAAGGTTATTATCAAATACCAGTCAAGGAGGAAGTTAAACCTTTGCTAGCTTTCAGCACTAGTGAAGGACATTACACATTTAATGTGATGCCGTTCGGATTGCATAACGCACCAGGAGTGTTCACCAGAATGATGAGGAAGCTGTTAGAACCTTTGCAAAGTCCCCACATCCATAATTTCATGGATGGCATATTAATTGCATCGGAAACCGACGACGAACATATTGCTACGGTTGCTATGCTCCTCAGTAGACTACATGAAACTGGTCTCACAGCCAGACCTAGCAAATGTCTCATCGGGTTCGAAAAGCTAGACTTCTTGGGGCATACTATTTCCCACGGCTGTAGTTGGCCTGTTCAGAAGAACGTGGAGAAAATAGCTGCAGCCAAAAGGCCCAGAACGAAGAAAGACGTGCGTTCCTTCCTATCACTTTGTGCATATTATCAGAAAACATCGAGAACTTCAACGGACTTACGGCACCTCTGACTGACCTCACCAAGAAAGGTTGTCCGGATAAGGTCATGTGGGATCAAAAGTGCGAACATGCATACAGCACTTTGAAAGGACAGTTGTCGGCATACCCCATCCTAAGGTTACCTTACCTTAAGAAGCCTTTCGTACTGAGAGTTGACGCGTCAGGTCAGGGCATCGGGTCAACATTGTTGCAAGCCGAGGACAGTGACCCAAATATGCTATTCCCAGTAGCTTACGGCAGTCGGAAACTGAACAAGGCTGAACGCAACTACAGTGTCGTTGAAAGAGAATGTCTCGCTCTGATTCATGGCATCAGACGCCATCATGAGTTTCTGTATGGTACTTCTTTCACAGTACAAACCGACCACGCTCCATTAGCTTTCCTTGGTGCCAATAAGGAATTAAACGCAAGGATTATGCGCTGGGCATTATTATCGAGCGTCTATTCCTTAAAAGTGGAATATATTCCAGGAAAACAGAATGTCGGAGCTGACGTCTTGAGTAGAAACTGGTCTACAGAGGAAGTAGAGCAAACTGAAGATACCACTCATCCTAAAGTCACCAATCAGGTCACCTCCATTGTCAAGAAGGAAACATGAAAAATGGTTTCATGTCTAAAAGTGGGGATGATTGTGACGTACGTCTAGTTTGTCAATAGAATTTTCCCTGATTTGATGGATGATTAAAGGGACTTTAGCTTTTCATAACATTAGAATCCCTGAACATCAGTATTGTTGTAACTTTTCATCAACGAAGAGTAGCGGCTAGGATCAAAGCAGTCAAAGAAGATCCCCAGAACAGAGAAGCAGAAGTTTAGCATCTCCGTACGAACACTGAACCGCTCACAAGATGGACACGAGCGGTCAGAAGAAAGCTTCTTGCAGACATCGCACGTCTGTGGCCACCGGCAGACTTGCCCGAAAGACGGAACGCTCAGCGTAGCGGATACGATCTGAGGAATCAGGAAACTCACCGCAAACGAGGCTAGTCTCGCCGAAATTTCACATCCTCATGTGAGCAGCCCGAGACGAACGTAGATCGGAAGCCAGTCGGGCCATCGTGGTTAGCATGGCGGCTAAATAACTTCGACTTCCCCTGGGATCTGAAGAGGCGCGAAATTTTCCATGTACCATTTATCTTGCCTTTCTAATAGATAAATACAGAATCTGAAAAGGGCAACGTTATCATTCGTTCTGACAGAATTCTAATATTCACTAGCATATAGAAAAACAATCCTGCTAGATTTCATCTAAATTGTTGGCTATTGGAGTGAAATTCTTTTCTGTGCAGACGGTAATTTATACATTAGCTTCGAGTGATTAGTGGTCTAGTTATTTCATATTTAGTTCACTGGATTGTGGTGTAAATTTAACCTTATTAAATAAGCCCATCTTCAAAGTTCTAGTGCCAACTAAATGTTACATCTATAAGTTTATTTCCTAATACAATAGCCGCTTAAGGGAATTATAACTTTAATACAGTTTAGTTCTGTATAAATAGATGTGCTTTCAACTATTAACCTCACGGGGAGTTTTTTTTCTCTCTCTTGCTTTATTAATTGAAGACGCGAGTGCAGAAAATAGTTAAACTGTAAATGTATCGCGCGTTAGATTTTAATATGATTTTATTGCATTTCATGTTTTTTCTATTGCATCCAGAATGATCTTTTGAACCTCGCATCCCAGCAATTAAGCAGCAATGAAACATCATTTAAGCAGCCATTTCGCAGCAATAATATATATCTAGAGTCTTGCCGACTCAGTTCGATTACTACAGGGACTTATGAACATATTTGAAATTTAATCTTTGTGGCGATCCTGTTGGGATTCAGCTATCTGAAGTATACAGAAACAAAGCAAACCCAAAGACTATTTTAAAATCCCAATTCATAAAGTCGTTTTATAGTTATCAAACCGGAAGAAGAACAGTCAACAGTAGAAATATTTTACTCACTGCTCTATTTGTGAAGAAGAACATAGATTTCCCTGACACTGTCTGTCAAGCATAATCATTGGATTGTACCAACCCCCTGAAGAACTTACCTCAGTGTTTTTGTAGTTTGTGACATTACTGCAAAAGAAAGTTATCTCCACCAGCTGTGCCAATCTTAGGCACCACACCATTCCTCACACATAGCCAAGTGCCTGTGCCATTCTTTAGGAACTTTATCTAATAAACAAACAGTACCGTTAAACTTCAACGTCCAGCGATTTCGGGACACTTTGTTAACTTCAACAACCCGCTAATCTGGGGTTGTACACGGAAGAAAATACTTTTACCTAATCCAAGGTTTAGTGCTGTTTTTTTATGTATTTCCTATGAAGTGCCAGATTTCACCTTTTGGTAAGTCTGTGTGTGGGCGACTGTGTGCTGGCCAGCCCTAGCGTGTTGTTTTTTGAATGAAAGGAGATTTAAATCTTTTACCCTTATAATTAGTTCAACCTAGTATTAAGGTGTATTGTATTCATTGTACGGGATTTCTCCTAGCGGGATTATTTAACTGTGAGCATTACCCCCTCCCGGGGAAAATTGGTTGATTAAAGGAAAACATTTGATGACCCCTAGCTTTTCCTTTACCCCTTATTACTGTAACCCCCTTGATCGGAGTAATAAATTTACCATTGGGTTAAATTGCCTATCTCTGATTATCCCCCCCCCCCCCCCTTCTCGTCTTTGGGACCGGGTCTTTTCTGTTAGTAAATACAAGCGGGAAAAGGGGCATTGGATACTTCTCCTCAGAAACCCTCCCCCCTGTTATATTGTGTTTTGTAACCCATGATTTCTGACTGTAAATTGATACTTACTTGTAACTTGGTTTATGATAATAAAAGTATTAAAAAAAACTTTATTAGCATTGGTGTCGGCTGGCCCAAAACCCAAACATTTCCCATATTTTGTTATCGTAGTGTGTATTCATGTACGTTGTGCGTCAGAATCACGACAGGTATGTGTTTCAAAATTTCATAGCTCAAGATGTCATGCCCTGCTGATGTATTTGTTTTGTCCTTTATTGTATTTTCAACTTCTTCCATTGTAATATCTGCATTTAAATATGATAAATCTTCAGTATTATAAGGTACATCTTTACTGAGTTTTTTAAGAAGTGTTGCTCTTCTGTTGACTTCAGCCTGTCCTAGATTTTCCTTAGAACTAACTCTATGGTAGTACCTTGCCAGCACCTCTGTTTTCTGCCAGTCAGTCTCTGCCATTTCAGGTCTTTTTATATTAGGTATTATCATATGTTTAGTTCTGCCTTTAATGGCTTTTAACTTATTCCACACATCTGTTGTAGAGTTTGTTGTAGGGTTCAGTGTTTGGCAGAAACTTCTCCAATGATTTTCTTTTGCCTTTAGTATTATTCTGTTTGATTCATTTCTTATGTTCTTATAAATATCTAAATTATCTTCAGATCTATGCTTTCTATATTCTTGTAAAGCTTGTTTTCTTTGTTTTTGAATTTCTGTACATCTAACTGTCCACCATGGTACTGGGTTTTTGTTCCAATGTTCATTCTTCTTTGCTTCCTTAATGCGGTGTGGAATTATGTGTTCTGGCATATATGCATTTGGTATATGTTTAACTGTTTTTAGTAATATTTGTTTTGTGAGATTATCTGCAAATACATCTATATTTTCATTTTCTATATTATTCTTTTTTATCTCTTCCATTTCTACCTGAAAAGCTACCCAATTAGCTTTATTATAGTAAAATTTTGGTTTTTCTACCAGTTTGTTAGGTTTGTAATTATCTTTAAGTGTTATTTCAATGGGTAAATGATCTGAATTTGTATCCCCAATAACTTCCCATTTTGCATTAGCAAGATTTGGTGTTACAATGCTTATATTAATAGCTGTGTCTTGCTGATTTGCACAAGGGTTAATTCTTGTTACTGATCTATCATTCAGTATTATTAGTTCATTGTTTTCAATGAAATCCAACAGTAGTTTTCCTGATTTGTCTATTACATTGCCTCCCCAAGCTGTATGATGAGCATTGAAATCTCCCACTATGATAGTTCTGTTGTTTATTCTTTTATTCACGTCTGAGATATCTCTTTCGTTTATGTTTCCACTTGAACAGTAAAGGTTAACTATTTTAATTTCTTCTAACTCAGTAGACACTGTTATAGTTATTCCTTCAAAATTTTCTGTTCTAAACGATTCCCAGTCAGTTATTATATATGTTTTATTAACTAGAAATGCCACACCTCCCCCTTTTTGAGTTTCTGTCCTATCATTTTGAAAGACTTTATATTCAGGGATGGTAAAACGTTGACTCGGATTAAGATTAGTCTCTTGAATGGCAAATATTACTTTAGATTGTTTATACATGCCTATTAATGCTGGTACATTTTTTTGGCACTTCTGCAATTCCACTGTATTATTCTAATGTTCTGTACGTCCATTATTTAATTGTTAAGTTTGTTATAAATAGTGTTGTACTCTTTTACTCTGAGAAGTGTATAATATATTTATTTATTTGTTAACAACAAAGTCTCCTAGATTTTTGGTTTCTCTGTTAAAGTGAGTTAGTAGTTCACTTTTAAGATTCAGCATAAAGTCTTTCACACTGTTTGATACAGAGTGAATAAGTTTTTGACAATCTGTCATTTTTTAATTCCACATTTCTTCTAGTTGTTTTTTATCTGTTCGTTTTTGCTCACTCCTTATGAGTTGTCTTTCTGACTCAATCCTTTTCAGTAAATCTTCATTCTCTTCTTTGAGTTCTGCTAATTTAGCCACATCTTTAGCTACTTCATGCTGTATGTTTGTCATGGTTTTTAAGATTTCTTCTGCCTTTCTCACTGTATCTTCTGTTATCGATGATTTGATTATTTCACTTTCTTCTGGTAGATTGCTATCTTTTGTCAGTATTTTTTGGACTTTATTTTTCTTTTGGGTTATTTCCACATTTCTGGTTCTGACTGTGATTTCTCTTGGTGTCAGAGTTGTAGATGTAGCGACTGATGATTGATGTTGTTGTAGTGCTACTTTAAATGGTGTGTTAGTATTAAAGACACTTGTTATCACAGTTCTAGGATATACTAGAGCAATATTTCCAGACATCGTACTGTTACGGTCTCCCGCTGTATCTTTTCTTGCTAGATGTTATTAAAAGATTCAGCACCGTTGGACGTGAGTTTATTGGGTTGCTTGTCAATATTTCAGATATTATAATTCATCTATTCTCATTCCAGTTTTATAGTTCGAATGCAGTTTTAAGCCATTCTGGTGTAATTAAATTATTATTATATTCAGTGTCGTTATTGTATATTAATTCTTCCGCAGTGTTGGTTAGATTATAGTTAGTCTTGGAAATACCTGTGATAATCTGGACTGACCTTGCAAGGATTAATGACAGTCACAGCACAGAGTGAGAACTTGCATAATTCAGACAATCAACAAGTTTCATAGACGACTGAACAATTTAATATATACTTTTACACAATAGGGTGTAACAACATTTCACACGTTTAAATTGGCTTCATCATAGTTCTAAGCTCTACACAATGTTCCTCTCACAGACTTAGCTCGTCTGGGTTAACCGTTAAGTTTATAGCGTAATAGAGTGTGCAACCAACTCCTACCGAATCCGATCCTTAGAATTATTATCCCTTCACAATACTAGTGAGTACATTATCTGTAAATCTATAGGTCCTGTCTATGTATAATTATTCAACGTCTTTGGCTTGCATCGCCCGGCTTTAACTGCCGTGTATATAAGTTCAAGGTGAACGTAATCTGCTTTGTTCGCGATTCTAATCCGGACTCTATATGGTCCTATAATCAATTTTTATACGGATCCTTACGCTATCTTACACTTTCCAGTGGATCTACCGTTCCACATATATATTTAATCAGTGGCTATGCCACATATTCAAACACGATCCTTAAGTGGTTTTACCACACATTCCAACACTGCCGTTCGGCTCAATGGCCACACATAGACTTTCCTAGTCTTTAGACACATATCCTTATATTGGCTTAAAGCCAGAACACAACGGTTCTACACATGAGTAAGTGGCTATACCACATAATTGAAACACTATCCATAAGTGGCTGTGCCACACATTGAAACACTGTCGAATGGCACGCCGGCCATCAGGCCCGCAGGCCACATGCAGACTAAAGTGTAACTAAGCTAGACGCGTCATACATCTATGCGCGATTTCTGGTCTTATTCAATTGAGGTGTTTCGTGGTGCACGCATGCGAATGCGGCCACCATTCACATGCCTGCAAGCCGCGAAACAGTCCTCAACATCATCCCCCCCCCCCCGCTCCCAAACGTGACACTCGTGGCACGTGAGAGAGTGGTGGCGAAGATGTGCCCGACTACAATCTATGCATGTTATCTATCATCAAAATGAAATAATGAAATTAATATTCCTAATTAGAAATAACAATTATAAAATTATGTCCCTTGTCCGCATCAAGACAAGAAAGTTATCTCAATCCTGTGACGTAAAATTTCTTGATAACAAGTCCGCGAGGTTATTATCAGTTCCTGAAATCGGAATTATTGAAAAGGCGAATTCTTGTAGTAAAAGAAACCACCTGTGAATTCTTGCGTTTTTCATAGTTCTCGAAGTGATAAACGTGAGCGGACTGTGGTCTGTGTAGATAAAGAACTTTCTCCCTATCAAGTACTTAGACAGTTTTTCTAAGCACCACACCACCGCGAGCAGTTCGCGCTCTCCTGTAGCGTATTTTTGTTCTGCCGGAGTAAGCTTGCGTGAGACAAACAAGCATGGATGGAGTATCCCTTCATAGCATTGAAGCAAACAACCTGCGATTCCGGAGCTGGATGCATCTGTTTGAATCAAAAATGGTAACTGTATGTTTGGCAATAACAGGATAGGAGGATTCTTAAATAAATTCTTTATCATAATCAGAGCCTCTTCGCACTGCGGTGTCCATATTTTTTTTTTGGACTACCTTTGGCCAACAATCCGGACAAAGGAGCAGAAATCTGTGCGAAGCGTGGTATAAATTTATGGTAATAGTTAACAAGCCCGAGTAAACTTCTTACTTGTTTCTTGGATGATGGAGTGGCAATCTCCAGTATACGCTTGACTGTATTGTCATCAGGGTGTAATCTATGGTTACCTATGCGGTGACCAAGGAAAGTAATCTCCTGACAACCTATCTGGACCTTCGAAGGTCTTACAGTCAAACCCTGTTGTCGTAGTGTAACGAGAAGAGAAGACAAACCAGTAATATGGTCTTCCCATGAGTTGTGAAATAGACAGATGTCATCGATGTATGTGATGACATCTTTTCTATCGCCCAGAAGGCGGCGCATCATGCGCACGAATGTCGCAGGCGCGTTTACAAGGCCGAAGCACATGTAATTCCATTGGAATAAACCAAATGGAGTCGTGAAGGCAGTAAAAGGTTTGGCATGTTCAGTAAGTGGTATCTGCCAATAGCCTTTAGACAGATCTAATTTACTAAAGTACGTGGCCTGTGAAACTTATGAAAGTAGGTCGTCCAACAAATACATTGGTTCAGCGTCAGTAATTGTGATACGGTTAAGACGTCTGAAGTCAATACAAATACGGAGCGACCCATCTTTCTTTTTCACAATAACCATCGGAAAAGCATAAGGAGATTCTGATGGAGATATAATTCCTAATTTTATCATATCCTTTAGCTCCTTTTCAACCCTGTCTTTATGATGTAACGAAATAGGGTAAGGTCTTAACTTAATAGGATGATCATCCGTTAGAATGATGTCATGAGAGATTAAAGACGTATGACCTGGAAGGTCAGTAAGTACATCGTTAAAAGAAAGAAGAATTTCCCTAACTTGACTTTGTTGTGACGATGACAAAGTCGAAGAAATTGTGACATACTTCCAAGATTCGGAAGCTTGTAACGATGGTAAAGCAAACTGTAAAGGAATTGAAGACGTAGTGTCTTCCTCATTCACTAGTGCAAAAGAAGAAATATGAGGTGAAGACTCAGACACAGACACAGAGTTAATAATAGGAATTAACTCTTGTGGTCTTTCCACTGCCAATTTCAACATATTGACATGGAACGTTTTAATTTTTCCTCTTACGTTTATAGCATAGTCAACATCGGTGACTCGTTTAATAATCACAAATGGACCCTGCCATGAAACCAACAGTTTATTATCCTCATGAGGTAGAAGTAACCAGACTTTTTCCCCAGGATTAAAATATCGCAATCTTCTCCCTTGATTGTGGAATAATATAGCTTTTTGTAACACCAAAGGTCTAAATTGTTTTGGAACGACCATCTGATGAATAATTGACATACCATTGTCATAGTACCTTGTAAGTATGGATTTCTTAATTTGAAACCAATGTTGTGCTGATTTCGTATGTTTACTAATGTTTTTTTTCCATTAGCGCAAATAAACGCTGTAAAATTGGATCATTTTTTTGTTTTTCCGCAAACGCCGCTGGTGCTTCAGCAACGAAGTCGGGAGACATAATTGTATCTATAATAGGTGTAGGTGGGGTGGCCATATCTGTAGCCAACTGTTGCGCTCTAGTGACAACAGCACTTGCCACCAATGGGTGAGATTCAACCCATTTCGTAATCTCCTGTGGAGTACAATTTCTAACTCCAGGTATGTTACCTAAGATTATCTCAACCACGGGAGCTCTTAACCCACAGGCATACACCATACCTGTATAAAACGGTGTATCGATATAGACATGTGCTATTGGATATTCTTCTATATTACCACCAAATGTGACGCATTTAACAGTTTTACCTGTAAATGCAGAGGGCTCGATAAGCGAGTGTTGTATGCCGACAGTAGTAGAGCCGGTGTCACGTAAAACTCTTACTTCCTTTCCGTATAAATATGCCTTGTGGTATGTGAGACGTCCCAAATTCTCACAAGCAGACATAGAAGACATTGTGTGACCACAACGAAGCGTATTTTTCCTCTCTGATATAGGATGTGATTGACAAACATAACAAGAGTCATCCAATATGCTGCATGCATTAGCATGTTTGTTATCATCATTCTCATGATCTCTTTTGGTAGTACATGCATTAGCATGACCATGTTTGTCATTATTCTTTGAAGATGATCTGAAATGATTTGTTTTCTTTTTACCTGATTTTGTCTTATAATAAAAATTTGATGAATCATCATTATCATCATTCCTTTTATATGATGATCCATGATCATTATAATCCCTGTAATAGTCTTTGTGATAACCATCACGGCCCCTGCCTTTGTGGCCTCCATGATCATGAGGTGAATAACCTCGATAACTCCGACGATAGAATCTTGACGGTGAACGATAGCGATGGAAGTTATAAGACCCCCGATATTCATGACGAAATTGTGTACGATATCGACCGTCCGTGCTATGTGATCTAGGTCGGTGATCATAAGATCTATGATCTTGGAGCGCTGCGCACGTAGGCATAGGATCTCGTGGACAAGATCGATGGACATCCTTATTCGGATGTGCCGTGACAAACTGTCTACCGTATTTTTCATATTCTGAAATAGAGTTAGGGTGTCTCTCTTGTAAGAAGGATTCTAAATCATGACTACATGAGGAAAGCACCTTATCACGTAGCATGAGATCCATTAACCCCTCATATGATTTGGTAATACCTGATAATTCTATCCATCTATTGAAATAATGTTTAATGGAAGCAATAAATTCCCCAAAGTCAGCGTCCTTACTAGGCTTAGCCATATGGAAACGTTCTCGGAATCCAGATTCAGTTAACTGGAACCGTCTAAGAAGTACTTCTTTTACGACATCAAAATCGTTTCTGCTTTGCTCATCTAGATTCATGAAAATCTTGAGTGAGTCCCCGGTCAAAAAATCAACCAAAAGACTACTCCATCTTTCCTTAGGTATGTTCAAACCTGTAACTTTCATAATAAATCTTGATATGAATGAATCGACGCAATCTCTAGATTGGTCGAAATGTGGCATCTTCAATTTTGGATAAAATACATTTGAATTAGCTGAAGGTCGGGATTGTTCTGATTGCAACCTCGCCAATTCAATAGCCTTTTCTTTCTCAGCATTTAATCTTAAAGTCTCAAGCTCAATAGCATGTTTATGTTCTTGGTCTAATTGAAGTAGTTCCATTCTTCTTATTTGCATTTTCTCTCTATCTAATTCTCTCTCCTTTTCTTGTTGAGCCATTTCTTTATCTTTTTGTGCCAGTTCCAACTTTTTAAGTTCCCGTTGCTCAATTCTTTCCTGTTGCGATAAATGCTTTTCATATCTCGTTTCAGCATAAGTCTGCAAATCAGAACCTGATTTACCCAGACTTTGTCCCAATTTAATACACTCTTCCAACGTAGACATGGTGCTACGTTTCTCAATAACTTATATAAGTGTATTATTTGTCAATAAATATACTATGAATATGTGAGCTTAATTAATTCAAAGTAACTATGATATTTACTATAGCCAGAGACAAGAACAGGTGACGATAAACAATGGATGGAACAAGCAAATGAAATGATATATTCACTTATACGACGCTATGAAACATATAAAAAGAAACTAAGTAAGTACTAGACATAATAATTAGAGAAATAAAATGTTTAAAGTAACATTACAATAATTTTACGATACAAGTCGTCCTAAACTAACATTGAGACAGAGAGATTTTTAGGTCACAAACGAATAAAATAGTGACTCAAAACGGAAAGTAATTTATTTAAATTAAATGACGTAGGCACGTGACGTCACAACTAGCACAAGCGAAGTGGTTATATGGCTGACTGAAGAAACATTTATATCCTAACTCAAAAGAAAAATTAATAATCAGTTAGATCCTCAGTCAGCAGATATAAGCAATTATCCCTAAAAGTCGTTAAAATTGCTTAAATCTTCCAAAGGAATATAGAAGCAATGATAAGCCCTATCCATCCTCCCGCGAAGTTACATAAAATACATCAATAGTAAACACGTAATGATAAGTACTAGGACTGCAAAGTAGGACAGACAAGTGACAGTGGAGGAAGAATTGAAGACCAAAGCTAGCCAACTGGACAACACAATCTAGTCGAAAGCTCTAATTTAGACAAGAACTTATCTTCATGTGGTCATGCCATAGTGATCCTAAAAATAAACAAGATGCTCCCAGCGGTTTGACTTGTTTTCACAGAGAAGCAGACTTGAACGGTTGAATGAAGATTTTCAAACGTGATATTGAAAGAAATTATGTTGAAATACTTCCCCGGTTGCTCTGGAGGTTTAACACGTGTATGGATTGTCTTTCTGATTCTATGTGCTCTTTCAGGATCACAAATTGAATGACATACGATCAATTTAATTCAGCGACTCAGCGACCGTTAATCGTAGTGATGACTCGACCTTGACCTTCGTAACTTGATGTGTAAATTTGAGTTGCCAGCTTAGACTTGCGTCTTGAATGAGACTTTCTTGAACTGTTCAATTTCCACTGTTACTTTGTCTGTGACGAACTGAATTGATCTTGAAGTTGTTTCCACTAGAATCTTCCCAACTTGAAGCCTGATTCATGAACATTAGTTCGTTCAATTGGGTAACGGAAAAGATGAATTCTGAAAATTGTCTGAACACTTTCTGACACCAGTATGTTAGACTTCTGACACCAGTATGTTACGGTCTCCCGCTGTATCTTTTCTTGCTAGATGTTATTAAAAGATTCAGCACCGTTGGACGTGAGTTTATTGGGTTGCTTGTCAATATTTCAGATATTATAATTCATCTATTCTCATTCCAGTTTTATAGTTCGAATGCAGTTTTAAGCCATTCTGGTGTGATTAAATTATTATTATATTCAGTGTCGTTATTGTATATTAATTCTTCCGCAGTGTTGGTTAGATTATAGTTAGTCTTAGAAATACCTGTGATAATCTGGACTGACCTTGCAAGGATTAATGACAGTCACAGCACAGAGTGAGAACTTGCATAATTCAGGCAATCAACAAGTTCCATAGACGACTGAACAATTTAATATATACTTTTACACAATAGGGTGTAACAACATTTCACACGTTTAAATTGGCTTCATCATAGTTCTAAGCTCTACACAATGTTCCTCTCACAGACTTAGCTCGTCTGGGTTAACCGTTAAGTTTATAGCGTAATAGAGTGTGCAACCAACTCCTACCGAATCCGATCCTTAGAATTATTATCCCTTCACAATACTAGTGAGTACATTATCTGTAAATCTATAGGTCCTGTCTATGTATAATTATTCAACGTCTTTGGCTTGCATCGCCCGGCTTTAACTGCCGTGTATATAAGTTCAAGGTGAACGTAATCTGCTTTGTTCGCGATTCTAATCCGGACTCTATATGGTCCTATAATCAATTTTTATACGGATCCTTACGCTATCTTACACTTTCCAGTGGATCTACCGTTCCACATATATATTTAATCAGTGGCTATGCCACATATTCAAACACGATCCTTAAGTGGTTTTACCACACATTCCAACACTGCCGTTCGGCTCAATGGCCACACATAGACTTTCCTAGTCTTTAGACACATATCCTTATATTGGCTTAAAGCCAGAACACAACGGTTCTACACATGAGTAAGTGGCTATACCACATAATTGAAACACTATCCATAAGTGGCTGTGCCACACATTGAAACACTGTCGAATGGCACGCCGGCCATCAGGCCCGCAGGCCACATGCAGACTAAAGTGTAACTAAGCTAGACGCGTCATACATCTATGCGCGATTTCTGGTCTTATTCAATTGAGGTGTTTCGTGGTGCACGCATGCGAATGCGGCCACCATTCACATGCCTGCAAGCCGCGAAACAGTTTTCAACACGTACGTCTGTCATGTAACTGTTTTCATATAGAGTTACTGTCTTCAAGCAAATCTGTTTTATTACGTATTTGGTATAACTATTATCTTTCTGATTAATAGTGACATAAAAGTAGTGATTCACACATTCAATAACTGTGCCTATTATATTAATACACTTTTGGCATACATAGCCAGACTCTATTAGCCTTCATATTATAACTGCGTTTTATACTTCACGACTTACGCTACTAATAAATTATTGCGGTTAATAATACCGACTTATATCTTTATACTCAATAGTCCTTACACATTATAACTTGATTGCTTTTCCAGCATTACATTTACGGTTATACACTATTATAATTTAAGTGGCCATGCCACATATTAGAACACTGCCATTTGGCTCCAAGGCCACACACAGACTGTCGTAACTATGTCTAACGCGTCATGCATCGATTTACGCGATCTATGTCATTTATTTATTCAGCCGAGGTGTTCCATGGTGCAACCATCCGAATCGAGCTCAAACCCAGATGCTTGCAAACCATGCAACAATCCTCAACAGTAATAATGTCTTGGTTTTCAGCCAAGGTCTTAATGATATGACATAAACTGTCATAGTTGTCATCGGGTGCAGTGCCAACAAAAAAAAACTGTAACGCACTGCCTACAAACGGCAAAATCGCCCGTTTTGGTTGATGTGCTTGTCTCATATCATGAAAGTGTAGCTTAAGATCAAACAATGTCTTCCTTAAGCTTTGAGATTCTGCCTTAGCGGCTAATAGTACATCAATGTGACCCATGTGTTTGGTTATCTTATAATGTACAACAATGTTTGAGACATATATTTCTAAGTCCAAAAAAATGTTATTTAAATCTTCTAATTTTGAGTATAATGGTTTAAACTCTGTAACAAGGATAATTGTGCATGTCTATTAGTGTTGCGCCTCTCCAGATTAGTTTCTCTTCACTGGCGGTTATGACTGCCGCTGATAGCATCAACAGGACGACTTAGAAGGTGGGTGGCAGCATCTGAAAATAAAACCATTTAGAGTAGCCTAGCGAGAGCAACCTGACCGACTCTAAAATAGCAATGCCTCTGCTGGGCAATCTGCTATCGTACACGGAGAAAAAAATGAAACCATTTAGAGTAGCCTAGCTAGAGCAACCTGGCTATCTCTAATAGAGCGATGTCTCTCCTGGACAATCTGCTATCGTACTTCTTCTAAGTGTCTTCAGCAGTGACGGTTGATGCAGTGTTACAGGTAGAGTGTTGCGATGTTGATGCACTGTGCTGTGCAATGTTTTTTCGTGTAGTTGGAAGTTTCCTGTACAGCTTTGTACGAACATGCTCCTATGGAAGGCGTATAAACTTTGTCAGTGGTAGCGAGTCATTTGATGAAGATACGTAGGATCGTTTCGAGGCGAACCGAATGGATGTATCCATATTATCGTCGATGTTCTCGTTATCATCCTCGTTATCATTTTGTTGTTCTGCAGTTTCAAGGTCTGACTCATCTTGTTGTATCGAAGTAGGAACGGAAGCATTTCGTTCAGTTAATGAGGCAGATGATAACTCTGTATCAGAAGATAGTGGTGTAGCTAGATGGGTGATGGTATCTGGCACAGCATAGTGTTGTTGGGCTAGACGTTCCTGTAGTATGTTAAGAGGAATGTTGTCATCGCTACTTGTAGGCGAATGTGAGTGGTGACAGCTAGTACCGGGGTTCGGTTGATTTGAAGAAGAGTACTTCTGTGCTCTTACTGCATGCAAAGATGTGTTGCTATCACTGGACAACGACGAGTTTTGTTGGTAATTATCTGCTTGAACTCGAAAATTTCTTGATTGAATTCTCTGACGTAGCTCCTGCAAAGGGATGTCATCTTCACTCGTAGAGGTGTCGCGACATCTACGTAGTCTGTCGATAGCATCGTGCGTGGGGTTAGGAGAGGGGTTTGAGTGTTCATCATTGCAATGTGACACATCAGATGTAGAGGCTGATGTGGAGGGATAAAGGAGGGTGGTTTTGCAAATCGGTCTGGTATTTGTGAGTATAGGCTGGGAAACAGTACGATGATTATCTTTCTTGATTTGGGAAATGTTGGCTTTTGTCCTGATCTTTCTTTCTTCGTGCAACGGGATACAATTTGTTGGTGTAGTCTGTTCTAAGATTTTAAAGCCATCGATCCATTTGTCGTCAAATTCAGAATGTCTAACGTGTTTTTTGAAGTAAACTAGATCTCCGATTTGAAACTGTTCCAGTTTTGTGTGTTTATCGTGTATACGCTGTTTCTTCCTGAAAGCTTTTTCTGCATTTTTGTGCGCAATTTTATGTGCTGCATGCTTTTGTTGTAGGATGACAGCTATTGGGTCCTCTCCCACATATGTGCGTTGTGGTTGAAGAAGGTTGTCCATAGGAAATACCGGCTCTACATTCATTTTCCAACCATTCTCGGTTGTTAACTGACACTTCTGTTGCTTCCCTATGTTGATGTTATTTTTTTGCACTGTCATTCCTTTCCTGATTTGACCAATAAAATTTCTTACTGCTATCCGATTGTGTCTTCTATTTAGACTACTCCAATCTGCTCCTATTTTTGACAGTGTCTCTTTCCCATTTTCTATGGTATGGTTGACAATCATATTGCTGCTGCTGGATATTAATCAAGTGTTGTTGTTGCTGCTGCTGGATATTATTCAAGTGTTGTTGTTGCTGCTGTTGTAGCAGTAATTGTTGCTGGTCAAGCTGCTGTAGCAACGATTGTGGATCCATGATAGTGATTAGTGATTAGGCCTGTCTGCTATCACTGAAGAAAAAAAAGGGCTGTTCGCGCGCCAAAATAAGCATGATTTTACTAAAGAAAAGGGCTGGTCACGGCGCCAATGAGTTTTAGTATGTGTCCGTGTCAGTTATCTGGCCAGGTTTGTGTTTTTTTTTTTGCATTCGTGATATGTCATTCAAGTGGCTACAGGCCTTCCGCCTGAGATGAAGATTCTTGACGTTAGCTAATTTTCCTTTCCAGGTTCGTTCTTACCCTTTTAGGTTTAGTGATAAGCAAATAATCGTATAATGGTTTTTAAATGATCCAATTGTAACGTTCCAAAAAACACAGCAATTGCAGTAAAATTCAACCATAAGTTTTATTGTACGTCATTCGACAAGCACTGGTATTTACACAATGACATGATAGCTTACTTACGCTTAAACGAAATAGTGTGTATATCCAAAAGGAAAGTATATCCAGCAGAAGAAAAAAACAACTGGTCTTGATAATCTCAAAGACGAAGTCACCTAAGTACTATAACTGCCAAGCAAAAATTCATATATATCTAATCATGTCTATCGCCCACATCTCTCCTTTTTATACAGCTCCTTCATTTTCCCGCCTTTTTCCACGTCTCACTCATTTTTCCACACGTTACATTTATCTTACACACGTTTCTCTGTTTTCGACATTTTGCATACGTCTTTCTGTTTTTCGACTTTTGTCACATCTCTCTTTTTCCACCATTTTACAATGGAAAAAACCCAAAATAACAACTCTCACTTCACAAAATCCCACGCAAAACATGCATTCAATATTATTTTCTGGAACTGCACTTTCTGTGCCCTCTCAAAGCCGTGAACCTTTAATGATACTGCGTTTTGTGCGAAAACGCCGTATCTGCTTTTAATGTCTGTCATTCCTATATGTAGCATTATAACACGTATTAATGCTAGTGTAGGCCAGCCGGTCACAATCTCATATATCACATTTATATCATGTCTCATATATCACGTCTCAAGTATCACATACCATGTATCTCGTCTCATATCACATTCCATATATCACTTCTCAAATATCAGATATCATTTATCACGTCTCATATATCACATATCATATATAAAACCTCATTTATTACGTCCCAAATATCACGTCTCATATATCACGTCTCACATCACGTCTCATATATCACGTTTCATATATCACGTCTCACATATCACGTCTTACATATCACGTCTCATATATACGTCTTATATATCACGTCTCATATATCACGTCTCACATATCACGTCTCACATATCGTCTTACATATCACGTCTCATATATCACGTCTCATATATTTATGAGGTTTTTAATTAATGAGTTCAAAATTACAATACACAATGAAAACCTTGTGTAAATTTTCAAAAGAGAATAACTTTCTATTGTCTGCGAACAAGGCTTTAAACTCATAAAACACGGGTCAAAACTTGATCAATTTTCCCTTGCACAGCTTTTCCCACATGTGCAGTCACACTGCCTAAGTCATTCATCATTTTCTTCATAAATCTATCGGATCCACTAATAAAACTGTTGACTTCTCCAAGGAAGTTATGGCACGAGGCAGAAATCCTAAATGTGACTTTATGTAGGAATGCAGCAACATTTGTTTTCAGGGGTTTAAGGAAAAAAATTAAACAGCATGGGGTAAACAGTGAATTAAAGAAATTTGTCACAAATAAAACAATAAAACAATAAGTATGAACATATTAATTATTTAAAAAAAACACTAAAAAAACTAGTCCAGAACCGGAAATAGAACAGTCTTTTGTTATTCCGACCACAGGGCAGGTGTGGAGGCATGTTTTCGTCACTGCCGTCATTTGGCGTGTACTAACCTAGCTAGCCATGAATGTAGTGGCAGATGTCAGGTTTCTTCTAACATCTCGTCTCGTCTGCTGGCGATTTTGGGTCGCGTGGGAAAATTCAGCGAAGCACTTGAGATGGTGAGAAAATCTGTGACCTTGACGATTGTGTAGTTTTCCTTGCTTGTTTTATATCGGAATATCATCATCAACAACATCATTAGTATCTTTTGCGCTTCTTACGGAGCATGGAGCTACCACAGTAGCTGGCCATCAACTGGAATCCTTACAAAACACTCCCATGCTCTTGTAGTGATGCTTTCTGTAGCAGTTTGTGTTACATGATGAGGTTTCCAGTCCGGTAATATCGGAATAAAGTTCGTCGGACGCTCAGCAGTGAAATATGTGTATAATGTGTATTTTCGTACCATTTAGAGTTAGGGTTAGGATTAGGGTTAAAACCTTAATCCTAACCCTAATACTAACCCTAACTCTAAATGGAGTATCACATCTGTAAAGGAGTATGTGGCTTCTTAAGAAGCGACATACTCCTTTACAGCATCTTAAGAAGCCTCACACCCCTTTGCAGCATCTTAAGAAGTCTCACACCCCTGTACAGCAACTTAAGAAACCTCACAGCATCTTAAGAACTCTCAAACCCCTTTACAGCATCTTAAGAAGCCACATACTCCTTTACAGCATCTTAAGAAGCCACATACTCCTTTACAGCATCTTAAGAAGCCTCACAGCATCTTAAGAAGCCGCACACCCCTTTACAGCATCTTAAGAAGCCTCACAGCATCTTAAGAAGCCTCACACCCCTTTACAGCATCTTAAGAAGCCTCACATCCCTTTACAGCATCGTAAGAAGCTTTATACCCCTTTACAGCATCTTAAGAAACCTCACGCCTCTTTATCTTCTAGTCGCAAAACATGCCATTAATGCTTAACAGAGATAAACGTTTATTTTGAGAAAATGTTATTTACAAAATGTGACTAAGGTTCGGTATATAATTCATGTTGTCAGTGTTATATTTTGTACAACTATATTTGAGTTCTGTGTATTATATATTGTTTATGATTCGTGTTCTAAAATATCTGGCATGTCTGGCACCCCCGGAAGGTAAGTCGCACACCCCGAGGGTGCATGCGCCCCGTAAGAAGCACTGGTATAAGGCATCGTGGTCAGCCGCTGATGAAGAGTCATTCAGCTATCTTGGCTACAAAGGGAAGGGGTGGGATGAGTCTGGTGACATGTACCTATGCTCCGCTGGGCCTCACCATTAATGAACTCATTTATTACCCTCCAGCTCAGAGCAAAAGCATTCAACAAATTGTCGACCAGCCTTGTTGTTCTGTATCAAGGACCCATTCCTCCGGGACCACCCAAAGTTCGCTAGGAGGATAGCATCAGACAATCTCTGAATGACCGAGGACTGGACTGGAACCAGGCCAAACGGAAGACAGGATAGTGTGACGCTGTCTTTGACTATAAGACAAAGAATGTCTATACCCCAGGGTAGAAGAGTGACTACTAAGTTGCCATTCGATCAAGGTCATTCCATTGTTTTCTTTTTAAATTCGTTTTCTTTTTTAAACTTTCCTCATAACAGAAGACGTTGGAGATTCATTGCCGCCGACCTCCGCTGCAAAGATGGCAGCTGAGGATGATGTTACCACGTCGGCATTCTATAAAATGAAAAGTACTTTATGCAACAATTCATTGTCAATGGGAGTAAGAAAGAGAATTCTTCAGTGTTTTTGTTGCAAGGAGGGGGAGGGGGGGGGGGGGGGGTGGTGGGAGCGGGGGGTTTATGTTCTTCTCTTCTTATATATATATATAATGTCACCACTGTTGCAAAACCTCCTCTGTTTAAATGTGTGACCGTTGAAGATTTTCATTGAAACGAAGGAAGCTTCCACTTCCATTGGCCAGTGCATCAATTCATTCATTTTATTTCTGTATCGTGCTTGATGGTGTATTACGCGAAGATGGGTTTATAATCTTGTGACTATCACAACTGTCAGAACTAGTCAACCTCAATGAATGTGATAAGTCCCTTTTGAGTCCAAACAATTTATTACACATTTCAGACATCATACGTTGATCATGAATACATCACATATATAATTTAGAATCCTATATTGAATTAGCTATCTTTGCATATCAGTCCTTTGTCCCGTAAATCTGAATTACTGTAGGCAGAACGACATAACTATATGCACGCGTGGTTGGTGATCCCAACGACCGACAGTGAGATTATGCGTCTGGCACTAATATAACTAAAACGGACTGTTAATTCATCTCGACTAGGTTTAGTCAATTACTAACCTGTAACATTCATCCTTCTTCATCATAACAGTGGACTGACCCATGTCCATAATAAAATACAATATAACTGTGTGGCACTCCATGCCCGACACTATAAGACTACAAGGACACGTCTTCTCAGTTCGACGGTCATTCAAGAAATGGTCCCGTCTCTTGGTCACGGTGCGTGACTACCAACGCTGAAACGTCACAGCGTTCAATAGGCTAATAATATTTTTACATTACATTAAACGTTGTAACCCCTAAAATCGCATGCTGCTAACCTCTAGCAGACAATGCCAATTAAACTACCGTAACAATTCCCTGTCCACCGGGGGGAATAAAATCTATTCGATAGATTTTTTTTTTTTCAAAAACCTATCTGAATTAATAATATCAAAAATTTAACAAAAATGCGACATATGGCCTACGATGTTCTGTCTAGAACAGTGTCATGGTCATGTCGACTAACTAACAGTCATCTAATATATTAATGATCATATTATACATAAATGTTATACATAAATTTTATACGAACTAAAAGAGAATGTCTAATGTTGATATCTAATTAATTAATTAACTTAAAATATGTCGCAATGAAATGTCACGTCAGACTAATCTAAAGAGTTAAAATTAAACTAATTAATTATACTGAGTGTGTAATAAGAATAAAGTTGTTGAAAATCTAATGCAAGAAAAATGAAAGAAGATGTTAAAGAGAGAAATAAATAAATAAATGAGAAATAAAGTAGAGAAAGAAAATAATGTATAAATTTAACTTAGTTATGTGTGTTGGACATTAATTAAGTTTAGTGTTAAGTTGTTAATACCTATCTAAATTAACTAATTTAAATAATAATGTAGTATGTAATGTGTCAACATAATTATTAACTATATAATATAGTAGTTACATCCAATAATATTATCTAAGAATCATGTGAGTTTTTATTTTTTTCTTTCTTTCATTTTTTTCCAAATTTCATTTCATTTTTTTTCATATTTATCTCACATTTCATTTTAATTTCCATTATTTCAACGACTTAATTAAAATTAATTAACGTTGGATATGATGATCCATCCGTAGGCTTGATCCTTGTGAATTCCGATTAGAAAAAATGTTTAAGTGTTCCAATTCATAAGTATCGACGTTCTTGACAATAGTTCATGTCACATACTGAATTAGTTCGATAGTATTTCAATTATTTTCACTTGATTCACGAAATTGTTTCAAATAGTTTTATCATGAATGGACACCAAGCAAAGTCCTGGCGTAAATACGAACATAGTGTCACTTGATTTCGTTCATTTCGTATATAACATGTCTTTAGTGAGCAGATACGTGTATTGTAGGCAATTGTTCCTTTCTATGTCGAAAAGCAACGATAGTGCTATGTCTTTTGGGTAAGTATCTGCGACGTTACTATTGTTCATGACTCGACATCAGAAGGGTTTCTAGAGAGAGTATCTGCCAAGACGTTCTCTGATCCTGTAATGTACTCGATGGAGAAATCAAAAGGCTGAAGGAGAATAGCGAATCTGGTGAGCTTTGGACTTTTATGATTCGCCCGTCGTAGTGATGCTACGGCTTTCTGATCTGTCTGGACCACGAATGGGGCTCCCAGCAGAAATTTCTCCAATTTTGTTATCGCCCATACCACTGCCAACAATTCGCGGTCGACAGTGGAGTATTTCACCTCTGGCGGTTTCAGTTTCCGTGAGACATACAAGGATGGATGGAGGATGTCGTCATGATATTGGAGCAAACATGCGCCAATTCCGTAATTACTCGCATCTGTGCGGAGAATAAACTTTTTGGAAGCATCAGGTAGTCTCAAAATTGGTGGGTTTGAAAAAATATCAATAATATTAAGGAATACTTTATTACACTCACCAGTCCATGTCACCTTCACTGGCATGTCCTTTTTTAATAAAGATGATAAAACAGCCGTGATAGATGACAAGTTAGGTACGAATCTGCTGTAATATTGGACTAGACCTAACAAGCTTCTAACCTGTTTCTTCGTTTGAGGAACGGAAACGTTTAAAATTTTAGAAACCGTACTAGGTAGTGTTTGGATATATCCTGCTCCAATGATGTGTCCCAAAAAAAGTTATTTCATGAAACGCTACTTGTAATTTTGTGGGTTTAGCAGTTAAATTATTCATTCTTAATGTGTCCAAAACGTATTCAAGACCCGAAAAATGTTCCTCAAATGATGAACTAAATAAGCATATGTCGTCTATGTATGTAATGATGTCTGGTCTACCTGAAAAAATGTGTCGCATCATGCGAACAAAGGTAGCTGGAGCGTTAACAAGCCCAAAAGGCATAACATTCCACTGGTATAGACCTTGCGGAGTGGAGAACGCTGTATAGTATTTAGCTTTTTCGGTTAGTGGTATCTGCCAATAACCTTTAGTTAAGTCTATCTTAGTGAATATAGTTGCGGTAGATAGACGTGGCAGTAAGTCGTCGAGAAGTGGATGTGGTTCGCTATCAACTATAGTTTGTGCATTTAATTTTCTATAGTCGACGCATAGTCTAATGTTATTGTCCTTCTTTCGGACAATAACTAATGGAGAAGAAAATGGGGAATTACTAGTTTCAATAATTCCTAAAGATAACATCTGTTCAAGTTCCTTAGTAGTTTTAGTAAGAAAGTGTAGAGGAACAGAATATGGATGTACCCGAATTGGAGTATCATCGTTAAGAGTGATGTCATGACTAATGACTGATGTGCGACCTGGAACGTCGGTCAACACATCTGGATAAGATTGTAGAAGTTCAGCAATCTGTTGATGCTGTTGCGGTGTAACCGACGAAGAGATGGTTACGTCCCGCCAAGATTCAGTAGGTTGTACTACAGGTACAGGTAATGCCAACTGTACCTCAGGAAAAGAAGATTCTTCTTCCTGGATAACAGACAAATTAGAATAGTGACATGTAGGTACGAAAGTGTCATCTAGTTCATGAAAAAATAGCTTGTAGATGTTCAGGACGAGTATGAAATTGTTTGAGCATATTTATGTGAAATATTTTGTGATGTCCCTTAATGTCCAGGACATAATCAACATCAGAAATCTTATTGATAACCTGGTATGGACCATTCCACGAGATGAGTAGTTTATTATCGTTATGTGGCAATAACACATAAGCTTGATCTCCTGGAAATAATTGACGTAATCGTCTACTACTGTTTTGGAAAGTTCTAGCTTTCGCTTTAGCAGCCTCAGATGAAGCTGTTGCCGTTTTGCAGGCATCAATAATGTTATTCCGGAGATTAATTACATACTCATAGGATGACTGGGTATCCTGAGTCATCTCGGAGTCAATCAATAAGTCTTTTATTAGTCCCATAGGACCTCTTGGTGGAGCGCCAAAGACTAATTGAAATGGAGAGAAGCCAGTTTGTTCATGTGGCACCTCTCGATAAGCGAATAACACGGCTGGGAGTACTCTGTCCCAGTCCTGTGGATGGTTAACTGTAACTTTATGTAACATTTGTTTGAGTGTGCGGTTAAGTCTTTCTACTGCACCATTACTCATTGGGTGATAAATGCTGCTGAGATTTCTATCTATATTCCAAGTCTTTATTACTTCTGTCATAGTCTCAGATATAAACTGAGATCCATGATCTGATAAAAGCTTCCTAGGAAAACCTACTCTAGAAAAGATCAGTTGTAGTGCATCAGCTACATCTGTGGTGGTGGTGGTTTTCAATGGGATGGCTTCTGGCCATCGTGTGCATAAATCGATGCAAGGGAGAACAAATCTATGTCCTCTGGCTGATGGTAAAAGTGGACCAATAATACCAATGGCCATCTTGTCAAAGGGTCTCACAGATATGTCCCAAGCCTGAATAGGCGCCGTGTGAAAGGCTCCTCGTGCTTTCACTTCCTGGCATATCGTACAGGAGCGTACGTAATGTGAAATATCTCGTGATACTCCCGGCCAAAAAAAAGAAGATAATACTCGAGAACGTGTCCGAGTATATCCCATGTGACCTGCGCACTTAGAATCATGTGCGTGTTGAAGTATGTACCGTCTAAAAGCAAAAGGTACCATGACCTGTTGTCTTACTTGAGTTTTATCCATAAAACATCTTAATAATATGTCATTTTTAATAATAAACCAATGATTATTATTATTGTTCGTAGCAAGATTGTCAACTTTGTTGACCAGTGCAAAAACATTTTTTAATGATCTGTCTTCCTTCTGTTTTGCAGCAAAGGATGCTCGGTCAATCGAAGAATGAACCTCAATATTTTCATGTTTGTCTGTTTACCTTTTTTCAGTGTCCATAGTCTGTAATTGTTTCGTCTGTGCTCTGGTTATTACTGCATTTCCGATGCATAGATTATTTTTTTCCCATTCAATAATCTCTTCTGGTGTGCAATCCTTACTTCCATGTATGCATCCCACCATAAGGTCGGCAATTGGGTTCCTTAACATGCATGCTTTAACGTTGCCTGTGAAAAAAGGTGTATTAATATGTATAATAGCAGTTGGATAACATTCTATTGTTCCTCCAAAAGTCATGCACCTGACATGTTCTCCAGTTGCACAATTAGGATGAACAAGAGACTGACGGATTCCGATCGTTGTCGATCCAGAATCTCTTAAAACTGAGACGATGGATCCATTAACTTTTCCTCTGTTGAAGATCAGCGAGCCTGTTCCGTCATTGACTGCCAGACTGACTTCTGGGAGAATGTGTCCGCAGTTCAGAACCGTCTCTTTTGCCTTCTGAAATATAAGATTACATTCTGGGCAACTATTTGCCACATTATAATTCATTGCATAACATGTAGACGAAGACTGTATTCTGTTATTAGTAGGTGAACTCTGAACCCCAGGGGGTTGTAGCATTAGTAACGGCTGCCCCTGTATTATGATTATAATTTGTCGATCTACGAGAATGAGAACGATGACGAGAATAATCAGTTGAATTATCCCGTTGTCCCCTATTGTAACTGTTATCTCGATGTCTCGAGCTATAATTATTGTTGTTGTTCCAATTGTTACCATTATTATAGTTATATGACCGATTATAACTTGAGTTACGTGGATTATTGTTGTATCTGGACTGAGGTGAATAATTTCTATTTTGTGGTCTTCCTCTATTAAAGTCATTGTTAAAACTATTACGTCCCTTATGAAAATTAATGTCATAGTTTCCTTTGAACCTACTTCTGTCTACACTGTGTGTTCTTGGTTTGTTATTACTGTGATATGCCATATTGGAGGCTACAGGAAGAGGTTCTCTTATCAACGAGCTAGAAATGTTCGCATTCGGATGCGCATTGCAGTAATTTAATGCAATTTTTTCCAACTCATCAATAGTATCTGGTTTACGTTCTTGCAGATAGGCAAAGAACGGTGGGCTGACAGAAGATAACACTTTATCCCTTAATAACAAATCAACTAACTTGTCGTAAGATTTGTTGACACCTGCCAGTTCAACCCATCTGTTAAAAGTATTGCGTATGTTAGCAATAAAACCTGTAAAGTCTTTATTATTATCTGGCAACAAACTTTTGAAACGTAATCTACATGCCTCTTCGTTCAAGTGGAACCGACGCAATAACAAAGTCTTAATGGCCTCATAGTCTGTGGCTAATGTCGGATCAATATTTTGTGCTGCACTTGCAGGTTCGCCATCCAGAAATTCCTTGAGTTTAAGTGCCCATGCAGTTTTGTCAAGGTTATTGACCTTGCATATATCCTCAAAGCGCGATAGCCATGATGACAAATCGTCAACGTGTAACTTGAACGGCGGTAGCTTAAAGTAATAATTGCTCTTAAGTCGGTTGGATGAAGATCCAGATTGAACATTATCATTTTGGCTTGCTGCAGCACCTTGCGACTGAAGTTTTGCTGTTTCCAATTTAAGCCGTTGCAATTCCATTTCTTGCTGCAGTACGATTTCCTGTCGTTTCAATTTATTCTCTTCTTCAATCCGTAGGATTTCATCTCTTGCCACCTTTCTTTCTTCTTCTTGTCTTAATTCTTCTTTCTTTTCCGCCTCTTTTCTTTCAAGTTCTTCCATCTCTGCCTTAGCAATAGCTTTCTTTTCCGCCTCTTTTCTTTCAAGTTCTTCCATTTCTGCCTTAGCAATAGCTTTCTTTTCCGCCTCTTTTCTTTCAAGTTCTTCCATCTCTGCCTTATATTTTGCAAGTTGTTGTTCCGCAAATTCCAGGAGTGCATCTCCCTTTTTATTACAATCTTTTCCAATTTTAATGAAATGATCCAAGGTAAGCATTCTTGACGTTAATTTATTATGTATTCAATCACTAATGTCTAGTAATCACCAATAGAATCTATGTAAATATTTGTAATTACTCAACGAATGAATAATCAATACAAGAAATTGCAATATTCTTGTACTGTTATTTATAAGTTCCACAAATCTATAATATTTTGTAAAAAATATTATATGTACCCACTAATATCTATCATAAATAGTTATGATATTTCTTTATCTAAGATGCTGAAATTATATCATGCACTTAATATTAGTATTCAATAATTATGGGTATTATCCCTAAATAATTAGGTTATTTACTCTTTAATAGTTACTAAGTTCACACTGTAGTACTGAGAAAGTGTACTAATTAACATTTAATATGTCTTAATATGTTATAAATTTATAATAATTAATCATTGTATATTATGCCATAATCATGAGCTATAAAGTGCATTGCCCATTTCTCGGACCACCACTGCAAATTGGTGCAAAGTCCCTAATTCCTCCTTAAAATTCATAAAAATTTAATCATATTCATCTACACTCTGATTAATGAATAAATTATAGTATTAATATTAAATTATAAATGGATGAGATGAAGACAAACAACACAATTTGTTAACCAAGGATTACAGAACAGTATTACAATACGACAAAGACATTTTCACAATAAAAATGCATTTATAACTAAGTAGAATAAACCGGAAGTGAGAGATCAAAGAGTGAACTGAATAGAAAATTAACCTGCGTACACAAAAATTAGTGACGTATACATGGACTCATTAACGGTTATACAAATATATAAACGAAATGATAGTCAGATCAGAAAAACACGATAGATTACAAACATAACTACAGAAATGAATAAAAATTAGAACTAAATACACTAGAATACCCCAGTTATTACTAGACTAGACACCTAACATGTAAGGTCAATTAATTGCAAATTCGAACGGACAAAATCACCGGAAAGTCGTCGATGGGTTCTTCGTTAAATGCAATTAACTAACGGCCTTAAGAACAATTAAAATCAGTTCGTGGCATTCAGAGAGCCATAGAATTGATTTCAATTCGCCGCCCAACCATTCCCACGAATTAGGAACAACACAAACGGTGAAAACAGAGATAACATATATATATATATATATGAAACATAGAATAGACATGCCCGTACAGACGAAATGGACTTTATAATGTGTGTGGTTTATGACAGACAATAGTCACAATTAAACTTATCTTTTAAATGCTCCGGCGATGCCAAGTTCATCAACGGATTAAAACAAATGTCTTAACATTGTCTGCTCCTCGTTGGTATATAAAGATTGTCCATTTCTTGATCAAATTCATCAAACTATGTTCACGTTGAAGATTGTCGTTTGATCTGTTGGCATGTACGCACAATAGTATGACGTCAGCTTTGTGTAACTATGCATCTGCATCATAGGTCACGTTTTAGCATATCACGTGATTGTTCATTGAAAGTAAACAATTCCTTCGGAGTTCAATGAAAAAAAAAATTTTCCATTTTTTTTGGGTGTTCTTTCGTCCCCAAACAATGGCCAAGCACTGTTGCGAGGAGGGGGGTTATGTTCTTCTCTTCTTATATATATATATATAATGTCACCACTGTTGCAAAACCTCCTCTGTTTAAATGTGTGACCGTTGAAGATTTTCATTGAAACGAAGGAAGCTTCCACTTCCATTGGCCAGTGCATCAATTCATTCATTTTATTTCTGTATCGTGCTTGATGGTGTATTACGCGAAGATGGGTTTATAATCTTGTGACTATCACAACTGTCAGAACTAGTCAACCTCAATGAATGTGATAAGTCCCTTTTGAGTCCAAACAATTTATTACACATTTCAGACATCATACGTTGATCATGAATACATCACATATATAATTTAGAATCCTATATTGAATTAGCTATCTTTGCATATCAGTCCTTTGTCCCGTAAATCTGAATTACTGTAGGCAGAACGACATAACTATATGCACGCGTGGTTGGTGATCCCAACGACCGACAGTGAGATTATGCGTCTGGCACTAATATAACTAAAACGGACTGTTAATTCATCTCGACTAGGTTTAGTCAATTACTAACCTGTAACATTCATCCTTCTTCATCATAACAGTGGACTGACCCATGTCCATAATAAAATACAATATAACTGTGTGGCACTCCATGCCCGACACTATAAGACTACAAGGACACGTCTTCTCAGTTCGACGGTCATTCAAGAAAGGGTCCCGTCTCTTGGTCACGGTGCGTGACTACCAACGCTGAAACGTCACAGCGTTCAATAGGCTAATAATATTTTTACATTACATTAAACGTTGTAACCCCTAAAATCGCATGCTGCTAACCTCTAGCAGACAATGCCAATTAAACTACCGTAACAGTTTTATAGAATCAATGCAGATATACGAAAATAAATCATAGACAATTAGTTAAATAGGTAGGAAAAGCACTAGATCCCACAGAGATGTGGTCTTACAGAAGAACGTTAAAAATACCATGGACAGCTAAAAAGAGTTATGACGATGTCCTGAAAGAGGCCCACCCGAAATGAAGCTCATTCTTGCATTTAGAAGGAATCTTATTCCTGTCGTTAGAAGGACGCTTATTCCTGTCGTTATAATGAAGCGTATTCCTCATTTTAGAAGGAACCTTATTCCTGCTGTTAGAAGGTAGCTTATTCCTGCTCTAGAAGGAAGCTTATTCCTGTCGTTATAAGGAAAAGTTTCCTCATTTTAGAAGGAACCTTATTCCTGCTGTTAGAAGGAAGCTTACTCCTCATGTTAGAAGGAAGCTAATTCCTGTCGTTAATAATAATAATAAATTCTTTAAGCACCAAACACGGGCATAAGGCAGAAACCATTGCTCTCCAGGTTGTTCGTTGTGACGCCACTCCTCTTAACTCTTGCACATTGTTTAGGCCCAACGTTCTTCCTTCTCTTGTTATTGTTCTTCTAAGTGTTTCTTTTGGTCTTCCTTTTTTCCTCTTACCCTCAGGAACCCAAGTGAGCGCCTGTAGTGGTATTCTGTTGTTTTGCATTCGTAGGACATGACCGATATATGACCATCGTCTTTTCCTTATATAGTCGGAGACATATTTCTGCTTAGAGTCTTCTCTTATTTGTAGATTAGTCTTGAATTCTTTCCAACTGATGTTCATGAGTTTTCTAAGACATTTGTTCTCGAATGTATTCAGCTTGTTCTCCAATGATTTTGTGATTTTCCAACTTTCACAGCCGTATGTTAACACTGAGATAACATTCGAATTAAACAGACGAAGCTTGGTATGTATATTCAGTGATCGTAATTTCCAAATGTTAGATAATCTATTGAAAACGCTAGCTGCCAAAGCAATTCTAGTATGAATTTCTCTTGTTGTGTCACCATCCTGAGTCATTTTACTGCCTAAATAATTGAAACTTTCAACTTTCTGTAGTTTTTCCCCGTTCAGGATGATATCGAAGGTCTCGTTAGAAAAGTTCATAACTTTAGTTTTAGAGACATTTATTTGGAGATCTATTTTAACAGAGAGATGACACAGATTATTTACTGCTTCTTGGGCCTGTCTGGGTGTTGGACTTAAGAATGCTAAATCATCTGCAAAATCGAGGTCTTCCAGGGACTTTCCATCTGTCCATTTTATACCTAATTGTTCGTTGTGGGTATAGTTTTTCATAACCCAATCAATAGCTATTCCAAAAAGTAGTGGTGACATTATACAGCCTTGTTTGACCCCTGTGTCTACTGTAAACCATTCTGTATTCCCTTTATTTGTTCTAACACAATATCTTGCATTGTCATATAGCGCTTTGATTACATTCACATATTTTGTTGGAAAACCATAGACTGTAAGTAACTTCCACAATGATGGGCGGTGTAGACTATCAAAGGCTTTTTGAAAATCGACGAAGGTGATAATAAGTGGTGATTGCATTTCAACTGATTCTTCTATAATTGTTCTTAGTGTGAATATTTGATCAATACATGATCGTTTCGGCCTGAAACCCGCTTGTTCTTCTCTGATCTTTTCGTCTACACGCAATTTAAGTCTTTCTAACATCATGCAACATAATAATTTTCCAGGTACTGATAATAGAGATATACCACGCCAGTTATTACAGTCTGATAGATCACCTTTCTTCGGTAACTTTACAATAATACTGTCTTTCCATTGTTGTGGTGGTTGTTCTTCTCTCCATACTTCATTTATAATATCTAAAATTCTCAAGAGGTTGTTGTCATTAACTGCTTTAATCATTTCGCCTGCAATTTCGTCAACTCCAGCAGCTTTAAAATTTTTTAATCTTTTAACGGCTTGTTTAATCTCGTCTAGCGTGAATTCATCGCAAGTTATTGGCAAGGTGGTTGTGAGTGTTTCATTATTAAAATCAGGTGTTACTGTTGGCGGTGGTCTGTTAAGCACCTCCATGAAGTGCTCAGCCCATCTCTTCATTTGTTCTTTTCCTGTTGGTATTGAATTCCCTAATTTATCTTTAACAGGTGTTTCCATATCAGTAGGCTGGTGGCATAATTGTTTTATAATTTGATAAAGGCACCTACTATTACCAGTTCTTGCAGCATTTTCAGCTTCTATGGCCAGTTCATTGATGAAATGTCTTTTATCTCTTCTTCCTGTCGATAGAAGGAAGCTTATTCCTCATGTTAGAAGGAAGCTTATTCCTGTCGTTAGAAAGATGCTTATTCCTGTCGTTTGAAGGAAGCTTATTCCTGCCGTTAGAAGGAAGCTTATCCCTCAGGTTAGAAGGGAGCTTATTCCTCATGTTAGAAGGAAGCATTTTCCTGTCGTTAGAAGGATGCTTATACCTCAGGTTAGAAGGACGTTTATTCCTGTAGTTAGAAGGAAGCTTATTCCTGTCATTAGATGGGAGCTTATTCCTCAAGTTAGAAGGAAGCTTATTCTTCATGTTGGAAGGAAGCTTTTTCCTGTCGTTAGAAGGAAACTTATCCCACATATTAGAAGGAAGCTGATTCCTGTCGTTAGAAAGATGCTTATTCCTGTCGTTTGAAGGAAGCGTATTCCTGTCGTTAGAAAGAAGCTTATCCCTCAGGTTAGAAGGGAGCTTATTCCTGTCGTTAGATGGAATCTTATACCCTCAGGTAAGAAGGAAGCTTATTCTTTATGTTAGAATGAAGCTTATCCCTCAGGTTAGAAGGAAGCTTATTCCTCATGGTAGAATGAAGCTTATCCCTCAGGTTAGAAGGAAGTTTATTCCTCATGTTAGAAGGAAACTTATTCCTGTCGTTAGATGGAAGCTTATCCCTCAGGTTAGAAGGAAGCTTATTCTTCATGTTAAAAGGAAGCTTTTTCTGTCGTTAGAAGGAAGCTTATCCCTCAGGTTAGATGGGAGCTTATTCCTGTCGTTAGATGGAAGCTTATACCCTCCGGTTAGAAGGAAGCTTATTCTTCATGTTAGAATGAAGCTTATCCTTCAGGTTAGAAGGAAGTTTATTCCTCATGTAGAAGGAAGCTTATTCTTGTCGTTAGATGGAAGCTTATCCCTCAGGTTAGAATGAAGCTTATTCCTCATGTTAGAAGGAAGCTTATCCCTCAGGATAGAAGGAAGCTTATGTTAGAGGGGAGTTTTTTCCTGTCGTTAGAAGGAAGCTTATTCCTCGTGTTAGAAGGGAGCTTATTCCTCGTGTTAGAAAGAAGCGTATCCCTCATGTTAGAATGAAGCTTATTCCTCATGCTAGAAGGAAGACTATTCCTCATATTAGAAGGAAGCTTAATCCTCATGTTAAAAGGACACGTATTCCTGCCATTTGAAGGAAGCAATCCACTTTCTTTAGGATGAAGAAAGCTGGAATGTATCGTGACAACATAAAAGAATGAAGGAAAAAGAAAAAGTGGACGACAAAGAGAGAATATACTGGACAGTTTGACATCATAGCATGGAAAGAAGTCAGCAAAAGAATTGATGAACAGCATTGGGGATTAGGAAGCTGCGGAAAGACATGACCTCCTACACCATCAGGCATAGTGCGTAAAGAAGTACTGCGTCGATTCATCTTGTTTAAGGTTTTCCCTAGTGCCATACTTTCAGACCTAACATGTAGAGCTCGCAATAGTGGTTAGCCAACTGTCATTGTGGGCAGACTACTAACTATGTCGTTGCCGTGTACAATTCTAGCTGACTGTTTTCTATCTTTTGGTTTTCTTACCGTGTATGGTTCTAGAACAAGGACTGCCTTGTCGTGCTATCATTTAGTGTTTTCAGCGCGTGTTCTGTCCACATCCAAAGGGTTAGCTTCATCATTTGTGCTTTTCTAACTTTTCGGAATCATCAAAAGCAACAATCCCATATATATATATATATATATATATATATATATATATATATATATATATATATATATATATATATATATATATATATATATATATATATATATATATATATATATATATATATATATATATATATCATCATCATCTCAGCCCGTAACCCGTCATGGGTCGTAGGGGTGCCATGGTGGAAGCATCAGCAGACAGGGTCCTCCACTGATCTCTATCCTCAGCAATGCGTACAAGTGTGGAAAAACCGTGTCCTGCACATTCTTTGATGTTATCAGCCCAGGATTTTCTCTGCCTTCCTCTTCTCCGTTTACCTTCGACTGTTCCCTGAAGGATCGTTTTCGAAAGGGAGTCATGACGAGTTACATGCCCAAACCAGGCAAGCTTTCGACGTTTCACTATTGACAAAAGTGGTTCTTGATGGCCTGCATAGGTGTTTATCTTCTCTCTAACATAGACATTTGTTTTGTGCTCTTTATAGCAAATGCGCAAAATTCTTCTATAACATTTATGCTCGAAAGCCTGAATCCTTCGCTCCATATCTGCAGTGAGTGTCCAGCCCTCACACCCATACAAGAGAATAGATAATACAAGTGATTTGTATAATTTGATCTTCACAGGAAAACTGATGTTACTTTTCCAGATCACATTCAACCTTGTCATGGCAGCTGAGGCCATCTCAAGTCTTGTCTTGATTTCTTTAATTGATCTTCCATCACTACATATAGTGGACCCGAGATATTTAAAGGTGTTAACTTCTTCTAACGTTTGCCCATTTAACGTAATGTTGGTCGGAACATGTTTCTTATGGCTATTCACCAATATCTTGCTTTTTTCTATATTAATTTCCATCCCATACGTTCTTGTTACTTTCTCCAGTCTAGAGGTAAGGTCTTGAAGTTCTGATTCTGATCCAGCTATCAGATCAATATCATCAGCAAAACGTAGGTTGCACAGAGGTCGGCCTCCAATCGATATGGTTGATTTATACTCGTAGAGAGCCTCCTGCATAATATGTTCTAGATATATATTAAAGAGCACTGGTGACAGGATACATCCCGGGCGAACTCCTACAGTTTTTCTGAAAAATTCTCCAATGTCGTTGCTTGCAAAAACAGCACTGCTTGATATATATATATATATATATATATATATATATATATATATATATATATATATATATATATATATATATATATATATATATATATATATATATATATATATATATATATATATATATATATGTTCTTTTTATTTTGTCTAGAGTTCGTATAACGAAGCTATCAGTCTGTTCATGGTACGAAGCTGCAAGACGAAAGTTCGACGTCACTAGTTGTGAGTTAAAAGCCGAGAATCTACACTAACCGCCTACATTGAACGAGTTGTGTAGAGAAGGGCCCTCATCGCAGAAGAATTGACGAAACCATGGCTGCAGGACTCATTTAGACCAGCTAAGTTTGTTAAGGAAACAGCAAAAGGACAATTGTTTTTATCAATCCTCAAACCAAGTCTCAGTGAAGTCAATTTTATTTACATCTAAAATTCACCATAATTCCATCGCTATTTTAACCTGTTAAAACTGATTGATTATTAAATTTGTTATATGTTATTTTAAAACTAAACAATCATTGTTGATTTAGTTATTATAGATATGAAAGCAAACACATGAGCAAGACTCTTTAATAAACCACTAAACATATATTTACATCCATAGAGCAAATATTTATGAAAAGGAATTTCGCTGGATTTACACCGGCTGGGGGCTTGAACGGACTAAAACCATTGCTTAATTCTTCACAAAGGGCGACGGATCAGATATAAGGTAATAGTGCTCTGCACTGTGCAGCATTGTCCTTGACTTCTGAAAACATCTTGTGAACACTCCCTTGAGATAGAAGCGTCATTATCCTTCTATCTACAACTCTGCCAAAAGTAATCATGTGCGAAGGTAGACACCTTTGAAGACCCATATTAGATACACTTGAGTGTTGGCCACTGGTGGACCACTACTGCAGAGCTAAGGGGAGGCAATCCGTGACAAGGACAATAAGTGGGAAGGTAACAGGACAGGAGATGGACAGGAATGAGTATACCATCAAGACAAGGGACAGAAGACGTCGGAGATCCATTGCAGGCGACCTTCTATATGGAGATGGCAGCCGGTGATGCTTGTCTAATGTATTAACTCTTTGTATTATTGGTTACATCAGCTTGAGCAGATTTCTTCCCAAAAAAATCTTATCGTAAAAAAAAAGTAACAATTGAATGTGAGTAGTTATTAATAGAAACAAGTGTAAATTCTTTGTCTGCAGCATTAACTGGGCAGAGACAATGAGGTCTGAAATCTAGTGACACAGTTTTGAGGGTTTTGGTTTTTTTTGTTCTTCTTGGAAAGGGGGTAGGGGAACCCATCAATTACCAAACATCGAGTGGCAGCTGTCCTTGGATTTGGGCGTAAGGCTGAGAAAGTGTGACAGTTCTGTGCATGGGAGAATTTTTTTTTCCAGCAAAGGACACTATGTCTTCTTCCTTTAACTTCACAGATTTCGTCGTGCGTGAGAAAAATAATAATAAATGGAGGTGTTAGGGGTGGGGTTATATTGTGACTGGCCGTCTTTGTGTGAGAACAATCAAGGGGAGAGAAGACGGGCGGACTTTGAAATTTAGCAGACGTAACGCCGGAAATGAGTTGAGAGAAGTTTGGGTAGTTTTGAACTCAAAGTTGAATTTCTACTGTCACAGTTCATTTTTGGTTCTTGTTTCTATGGCTTAGGTATATTTTCATGGTGGAGCTGTATAGTGTAAACTTATTTAATCATACAGTTTTTAACTACATTTGTTTCCATCCGGGAAATTAATTGTTTCAGAATTAAAAAAAAAAAAAAATCAAATTACAATACAGGACTGATACAGTAATTCGCATTCAAGTTCGTTGTGTCGTAAGGAAGAATTATTCTAATTACGGAATCCTTGTTTACTTAAAGAAGCTCCTATGCACCACTGACATCGGGTAAGGAGATATTTCATCATTGCAAGAACGTGTATTTTGTTGTTTTTATATGTACCTTACCCAGAATGAAACAGTATCGATATCTGGCTATTGTTTATGAGGTACATATATTGTTGTCACTGTATATTGTCTGTGATGTCGTGTACAGTACTTGCATTATCATTTGTATTTACACGGTGTGCTATGATTTTATTGCAAATAATAATTTTCAATTGTGCAGTTGTTTGTTGTTAATGTTCCTTCTCTTCGGTTATTCCTATCCCCCCTCCCTCTCTTTCTCCCTCTCCCCCTCTCTCTCTCTCTCTCTCTCTCTCTCTCCCCGTTTCTCACTTAGTACGCGAAGAAAGTTGTTCTGGCGTCACGTGCTTGCTAATTATACGTTACGTGCGATATCATCAGTTAACTTGGTCACTGGCGTAGGAGATCACATAGCACCACTTCCTAGTCTCTGGAATCTCGACTGTTGCATTATCCATTTCCTCCCTTGCAATGTGATCGTTTTATCAAATTATTTCTATATCATGTTTTTCATATTACAGTCGGCTAATTTTTTTGTTTTTTTGTTTAGATAAATGATTTTCATTTATTACAGTGAGTACGTTTTGTGGCAAAGCAGACAATAACCAACGTTAAAGATTATGCCAGACCACAATGTCTTTAATATATGGACATCCGCCCTAATATAAACGACGGACCCAGTGTCTAGGTTGAACGGTGCGTGTCTGGACAAAACGAGGCAACATTTTATTTAAAAAAAAAAAAACAATGTTAAAGGTAAGAATAAATGGGAAAATTCTGGAACAAATCAAGAGTTTCCTATATCTAATTCTTGGTCATATAGATATTGTTATTGTAATCAGAATCGACTTCACTGCACTCAAGGCAAACCCATAGGTTCTCAGTCTCCTTTAGCAAATGTCGAAGAGAATGAATGCTAATTGTACCTGTAGCACGCTGGTTGTATATACGACGGACGCATCCTCTCTCACGTCCATCTCTGCTAGTCCCACGTTTGATGCCAAACTCCAACAGTCTCAGCCTTGTTGATTCATCCATTGCAGTGTCATTATCTAGCAGGCGACCATTAACTGCCCTTAGTAATATAATAACATAAGATGATGGATGATGTAAAACAAATCGTGACAAATGCTGTAGATGTATGGAAGAACAATCTGAAATTAAAAAAAAACAAAACGAAACGACAAACAAATGTAAAATTGAAAGCTTAAATAGCAAAGTGAAATTACTTTTCGCTACAAGAAGAAAACATTGTTTCTAGTTTTTATGAACAAATATTCTAATAAGTGAAGGAAAACACAAGATTTAGGGATCCACTTTTATTACAGTTAAATAAGGTAGTCCCATAGCAAATACTGCAGTAGGGGAGTGAAGTGTTAGAGACTTCTCTATTAGATCCAGCATCGAGAGGTGGGGTGACCCTTCCTCACTGCGTTTTGCCGCTAACTCAAAGTCAGGTACCCATTTACAGCTGGGTAGACTGGAGCGTGTCGATACAGTGAATCGAACCCAGCACCTTGGCCGCGAGAGACCAGCGCTGTAACCACCCTGTCAATCGGACACTCTTTATTGCCGTTAGCCCCCCCCCCCCCCCAAAAAAAAAACCGATTAACAGATGTCCTTCACCCCTTTACAGCATCTTAAGCAGCTTTGCATCCCATTATCTTTCTAGCTTACAAAATATGCAATAAATGCGTAAAAAAATAGATAGATAGAAGTTTGTTTCCAGAAAATGTTATTTATAGACTGTGGCTAACGTTAGGTTTTCAATTCATGTTGTCAGTGTTTGTTCAGATACATGTAAGTTCTATGTATTATACAGTGTTCATTATGATTCACCTCCTAAAATATCTGGCATGTCTCACACCAATAGAAGTTGGGTCTCGCACCCCCATATGGTGCATACATCACTGGTTTAGAAACACTGCTCTTTGTGAATGTTTTAGTTTTCCCTGTGATAAAACAAAAATAGATAGAGGCTGTGTACATTAGCTTCATACTGACTGAAATGGCTTTGTTTATTTGCTGTTTAACTTGTTTAGTTGCTACAGTTATCTTGCCGTGTTCGTTTTTCAAGCATCAGCAACGGAATGCCTTGTTAATTTATTTTTTGGTTGTTGCTACATACCTGTTGTTGTTTTATGTTGTGTTACCATTTTCTGTGTATATTCTTTTTGAGATGCAGAGACAAAAAGGCACAGAGAGAGAGAGAGAGAGAGAGAGAGAGAGAGAGAGAGAGAGAGAGAGAGCAGAAAAATCGAAAGGCTACAAAGAACATCGGGGTACAAACATATGACTCCATTTAAGGCAGAAGTGCGTTATATTTTTTAAATGCAGAAAGAAAGCAAAGTTAAAAAATAAAATCTTAATATGTTTTAACTGAAATAAGGGACTGAGGTTGTTACAGCTAATGCATTTATGTACACTGACTTCTGAATTTTTAAGTACGTGTATTTTTTTTTTTTAAAGTTTCTTTTTTCCTCATGTTCATGAAACATTAAAGGGCATTGTCATGAATTCTATTCAGTTCTTGACTGTTTAGTTTGTTTTGTTGTTGCAGGTTTTAGGTGATATTTTTAAAAGCATGTAAAATATTATTAAATGCTAGTGTAAAATACCGTGCATGTAAGGAGAAAACAAGAAAGTATTCAGTGGGGTACTGGAAGATGAGACAGGTCTATATTTCAGAGCTGGCATTTGCTGATGATGTTGCCCTGATTGCTAAATCAGAGGCACATCTCCAATCCAACCTGCAAGTCTGGAAGGAAGAGCTGGTGAAGAGAGGGATGGTCATAAGCAGCTCTAAAACAAAATCCATGGTGATATCACGAGAAGAAAGAAGGCATCAGATTAAGCTGGGAGAACAGGTCCTGGAGCAGGTTGACCACTTTAAATACCAAACGTCTAGAACAGTTCGATACTGTTTATTCCGTACAACACAGACACGATGACATAAATGACACACATTCGACAGCAAAACACGAATCATATAATTTCCACATTGCATTAAATATATATAATACGGCCTGTCCACATCCTGGCCTAAACAGTACTTCAACACGCACTAAAGCCTGCATCATCCGGCAGCTTCATTAATCTTCACAATATGGCCTACAAAAGTACCTTAATACACAGCGAAGCCTGCATCACCCGGCAGCTTCATTAATCTTCACAATATGGCCTACAAAAGTCCCTTAATACACAGCGAGGCCTGCATCACCCGGCAGCTTCATTAATACTTCACAATATGGCCTACAAAAGTACCTTAATACACAGCGAAGCCTGCATCACCCGGCAGCTTCATTAATCTTCACAATATGGCCTACAAAAGTACTTCAATACATAGCAAAGCCTGCATCACACGGCAGCTTCAATAATCTTCATAATATGGCCTACAAAAGTACCTTAATACACAGCGAAGCCTGCATCACCCGGCAGCTTCATTAATCTTCCCAATATGGCCTACAAAAGTACTTCAATACATAGCAAAGCCTGCATCACACGGCAGCTATAATAAGGTTCATATGGCCTAAACAAATCTTCACTGCAGTGTATCACATAGGCTGTACACACAGCGAAATATATAAGTCGACATTTTCTCAAATCCTACGTAGGCATACAATTATCCAAAAACACTGGGACTCGATCTACACGGTCCACGCCCAAAACACAACTCCCTCAATCACACACACTAGTCCCGCCAAAAAAAACCCGTCACGAGATTCTTCGGTTTGTCTTGAACACACCGTTCTCGATAACACATGCAGACTAGCGAGCTATTCACATGACTCAAAACAGTACAGAATAAATACATTAAACAGCGTTCACAACGCTTATCTTGTACTCTGTCACCCCCGAAAAATAGGAAAAGAAAATTCTAATCCTAAAGTCAAACAAGTATCCGCTTATCAAGCGTTGCAACTCGAAATTTAATTTGTCTAAAAAACCCCATTCTAAAGATTACTTCCCCTTCCATAAGTTCCACTTGCAACAGTTTCCACCCGCTCCGTGGAAAAAAATGATTCTATCATTTTTTTTGAAAAAAATTTCCCTACTCCCAAAAAACGAAAAATTTAGAAGACAATTAAGCTCTAACGTATGCCTACGAAATTATATCGATTATTTTATATAATCAAAATTATATCTAAACGTAATATGCAGCATTTAAAGTGTAAAAACACTGGTATCAAATTAAAGCATACACGCTGCATAAACACAGCTCAAGTATACACACGTAATCTATGCTAAAAGTATCACAAATTCGGTGTCATGAACACATTTCTCAAATTAAGTTACGATGCCGTACTAGTTTTAGTACTAGAAATCACAAGTCTGACTGAAAACAACTCTAATCGAAAAAGATACATAAACAGCGTTCAAGAACATTCAAATGTACAAAGAATTCTGTGATCTGTAAAAAAGGAAATGTAAATTGAATCTCTAAAGTCAATTACTCACCATATACTCCTAAGTGTACATTCAAGAATTTGCGAGCAACAATTAATTTGTAAAATGAAAATACTCAACTTTCATAAAAGAATTAGGAATCATCCCCTATCTTATAAGTTCATATATATAACGCACTGGCTCCAACCCGCTCCGGGATCAATAATTAGCTAATAGACTGGTCTATTAAGTTGTTTTGAAAAAAGTTGAGCTACCCAAAGTATACGAAACACATAGAATAAAGTAAAACGAGTGGAACTGATCGGTTAGTGAACTATAAAACAAGAGTATGCATAATCCATTATACGCAACTTTTAAATAGCAACAGATATATCAAGGAAATGAAAATGTATCAGCAATAGTGGATACCTAAGAGATAACAGATTACGAGCAATGGCATCGCATACGTCCCTAAGTATAAAATTGTAATTGATAAGATACATACTAACTAACACTGTATCTTGATTTAAGATCCCAAATGAGTTTAAAAAATAATGCAATATAACTACCAAATAATTCGAGAAACATTAGTTATCAAATCATAAAGAAAGCCTCAAATTATATTCTATAAAATCAGTAAGAAGATCCACACTCGCGATCAAGAAAAATAAGACGCAGATAACTAACAACAAAACGCCTAACCAGTCTAATACCTGACAATTAGTAATAGTTAATAAGTGAGGACTAATTACAGTTTACGCAACAACTAAGTACAACATACTACATAACCATGTCAAATCATGTCAGGCATCGAGACACGCAAGTTACAATAAAAGCACTGGGCGCAACAATCTCTAATAAATAATCCAGAGTATGAAATCTATCCATCTGCTCAAAAAAGAACTACAAAAAAATACTCATGAATCAAAACGACAGATAGGGTAGCAAGTTTTAAACAAGATAATGAACGTAATCAAACCGAATATCCAATTGATATTCACGAATGAAATGAAGAAGCAGTTTTACCATGAATACAAATAGTAATGCAAATGAAGGAAACTCAAAGAAAGTCATGATTTTCAACATATCCGAGTACAAAAACATATTTTTTTTTAATATTTCAGATAACCTATTCAACCCATTGTAATTAAATGAGTAAAGCTAATATCAAATGTACCTATAAGTACAAGCGCGCTAAATATCAAAGTATATCTTTTTTAACTAAATGACCGCTGCAAAAGAACGTAAAAACAAACAAATCTCACTACACGTCGAGAGAAGAAACTTTAATCAAACCCCACATATTAAAGATTTAATTATCCTTTAAGTTTCACATGATGCTGACAAATTACTGTTTCAGTACTCCCACAATGCTATTTAAGTTCTGATAACTCCTATCCTCTTAACCTGCTCAACATCCTGAATAGAAAATAACATTCAAGCCAACCAGCTATCTAGCACGTTTGCTTACTAATGAAATAATAAATATTTCTACTTACGCAAATCTCGATAGTTATCCCTAACCGCTCTCTAACTAGTAACTTTCGTTTTTACGTAGATCCATTAAATACTTTAGTAAATACTATGAACCATATGTACACATCAGATATTCTCTAGAGTACTAACACAAACAATCAGTGTAAACTTATGTCTCTATAAATAAATATATCTATCTCAATCTCTAGCGTGAACTTCTTTGATGTAAAGATCTAATATACGCTGTATTAATATAGACTGATCCTTGTATACGTTTCTAAGGCATTAACTGCTATAATTATGTTCAGGATCAAAAAACTTACAAGATATAATTAGTCTCTAACGATCTTAGTCTTTGACGAAAAACATCTTCGATAAGACTTTGTACAATTAAAATAGCGTTTTTCATCTAACCCTTCACAGATACAAAACTTTCATCTTGATATAAAACAAATTTTGATTTCACTATAAAGATCATATCTACTAAAAAGTATTTGTTTTAAATCTCTAAAATATCATTCCATATCTGACGTTTTTTTTATCTGCAGTACCTCACTACAATAAATCAATGTTTTGGATATCTGTCGACTGTTTCATCGATAAAATTGTTAATTCTTGATCATCCTTTTTTTGAGGCATTAGTACAATCATTAATTGACATTCAGACGGTGTGCCCCAGTATTTTCACTTCGTGATAATTATGCGCATATGTAGTATTGAACGCTACCAGAAAGTACCACATCTTTCCCGCTCTTATTGGATGGTATTTTCTATAGCTAATTAAGCGCTTAATCATTGTGTGCTAATCCCTTCCAGAGATAATATTAAAGTAAGTGCTAATAACCTTGTTTGTTCGCACACTACGTCATCACTTATCTATTAGTTACCCACCTTATCCTGCATCAACACTTAAATCCACCATCAATGTTAAAGACTCTAGTGCAAATCTAAACTCATCTACAACGTTTCTTGCAAACAGGCACAGTTCGCTATCTAAAATTATCCTAAGTTATCCATAGTCGATATCTGCTAAGTATAATAAACTCAGACAAAAATCTACACATTAAATCTTACTACAGAATAAATTTCAGCGTGTAGGATCTAAACTTTTCGAGTCAAGGTTTTTAATACATCATCAGAAATACAGACAGTGCTGATCAAGACAAATATAAAAATTATGGCAATCAAATGATGCATAGAAATAATCATGTACAACAAAATGTATATGTCTATTTGGTCGCTTAAAACAACAAACATGTCATGTACTAATATAGATATACAAGAAATATTTTTCGCGGTAATCTTCACATCTAATAAAAAAAAAATAAATCAGACGCGAATGTCTCCCACTCTTCTACTTGGATAAACATGCCTTGACCATTCAACAAAAAAAGTAACCTCAGTTGCTATTTTGAGACGCCTGATCAGGTTTTTCGAGTATGAACTACTCTGAGCGACAGTATGTGATTGACTATTACATTTGAATCATGACCGTCAATTTATGAGTCACTTGAAGCCTTCCATTACTTTTCCTCATTTTACATGCAATCGCAATCGTAGCTTCTGTAACAATTACAAAATTCGAAAAAATTTCCATTTTACTCAAAATAGTGATGTAATTTAATGAAAAAAAACGTTGTAATCAACATTACAATTACCCAAGTACATCGGCTTGTGTATATAAAACCCAGGTCTCCTTAGTCACGGTTATGTCTGTACAAAATGCATAGATAAATGTCTACTCTCTATCACACATTCGTAGATGCTGACTCATTGTAGTCCTTTCTTGGCGGACAACATGACCGACTTGAATGTCGCCGCTTGCCCTTACGCTGAACCAAAGTGTTACATTGACAACAACAAGTAGAGCAAGCAATAGTATTCAAGCAATCCACTGTTATTTTTTACTCTGTTTACTTTGATTATAAAATGACTCTGGGCTCATGTTGAGCAAAATTGCACATTTGCGCTTATTATTTGATCTATGATCAAAATACTTATTATATTACCGTTGCCTTGTTTTACAAATAATGACTTTAGTCTTTTTGTTTAGGAAACATTATTCTGGTGATTGTACAGCAACATTTGAAAAGCTATTATCTCTATCATACTTTCCAACATTTTACAATCAAAACTTTGAGATTTGTTAAAATTGTCTACAGTATCTACGAGAGGGAAAAATTATTATTTACTGATCTCCCTTGGTACTGTTTAATCTTGGGGGTATCTCTCTACTAGAAAACTGTTTTTCTTTTCCCTTATGGGAATATATTGACCAATAGTTTCAAAATGACTGTGCTGAGTTTGACAACGGACAGAAACAATAGTATCTCTATTGTTCCGCATATGGGTTTCATCTTTGGAACAAGTAGTAATAGTCTCAACACCCCGCTATTTAATTTCTGAGTATTTCCAGTAGTAGAGAAATATTTGTTCTTATGAATCTTTGACCTGAAATTTATCACCTATCTTTTCCTGACCTAACAGAACTGGATGTTACACAAGAATCTTTGTTGTTCTGACGCAAGAATTATTACTGGAACTATCAGTAATATTAGAACTTTTAAAGTTGTATTTACCACGATAAGATCTATCTTTACATGAATGAAATCTCTCTGAGCAAAAAGTGTATGGGGCTGACTTTTCGCAACTTTCTGTCTATCATTGTGAACATTGACAGAAGAGCACCTTTTGTTTTTCAAAACCATATCTAGTAAGCCAAATATTCTTTCCCTTGCTTCCGCAATTTCATTATCTTTAAGTGAAATCGTTTCACTTAACCTTTTATTTAACTCCTTAACAGCCAAAACTTTGTCGCTTTCTTCTGCTAGTAAATTTTCAATTTTAGCGACCTCTCTTTCTCAGCCGTCAACTCCACTAATGTCTCTTTCTCTAACTGTTCTTTATTTGCTCTCAACTGAGTCAACTCTAGTTGTAGTGACTGAATCTTAATATAATCATTGCTATCATTAAGCTCATCAATCTTTTCTGGAATCATCTCATTCTTTTCTTCCTGTTGGAGACCAAGATTCGCAATATCATCCATTAAATCAAGAAGTGACTCTGTATAAAGACCTATCACGTTTATTCGGTCTCAACTTTCAAATTCTCATAAATCTGTTTATTTTGTTTCTTGGACCTCCTGTGTAATATTTTCTACCTCAATTTGCTTATCTTTCATCTCGACTTCCATTGCTTTATCTTCAACAATGCTAAATCCAAACTTGCCTGCCACACTAGCAAGTTCTGAGTTTGACTTTTGCAATTCGCCCGTAAGTCTAGACACTGTTTTCATTGTACTTTACTCACTTCAGCGGTACTCTCTAAGAAGTTTTCCCTTTGTTGTTTTTTTCTTCTTAATTCCTCATCTTCTAACCTCTTTTTCTGATCAACAGAAATGTCATTGCGCATTATCTTACGTATACTCTTCATTATCTAATCGCGCGCTCAACAACCCATATAGTGGTACGAAAAACAATCGAAGATCCATAAGCAGTAACTGCGCTAAATCTTTAGCTATCCTTAGATGAGGATGAGAGTGAAAATTCTCCTCAGCAAAATATCTTAGGGCACTTGATGCATTGACCAAAAAATTTGTCTATCACATGTTCCTCAAGCTGTGGTCCTTTTAATTCTTGATAATCTCTACTTCTTCCCAAATTAAGCCAATACAGGCCTCATATCCTCAGGATCTATATCATCATCATCCATAGTGATTCACTTACTTAATCCAATATATCTAGTAATCACTTATAGTTATGACAAATTACTGTCCCAAAAGGTTGGACAATTAACTTTCCAGCTCACAAAGCCAACTATTTGTCAAGAAATGAGCTTATTCCTCAATTCTGTATCACCAATTCCTTTTTTATAGCACCTTTATCAAGTCACATCATTATCAGGAAAATCGACATATGTCAACAGCCATTAACACCTATGCATCAAATCTTAATCATATGTCAAATTAGACATAAACAACAATAATAACAAAATGAGCAATTAGGGAGGCCTAGCGACATATATGAAGTGACACAATTTACACAAGACACAATCACTTATCTGTCAATGATCCCGCTTCTTTTCCGCCACGACACTGGATATCACATAGACTGCTAAAAACCTCCACTGCGGGAAAGCACTGCAACTTGATTCGTTTCTCTTCAGGTAATTTCGTCAATATGATATGTGCTTAACAATGCACAAGTTGACAGGAACCATAATACAGCACACACTGCAACTCTTGACTCTTCTGTAGTCTGAAATGTACACGGCAACTCCGTGTATCATAACATCTTGAACTTGTGATGGTGACAACTGGCACAGGTAACCCGAATATTGCAGGAATCCGTCACAACCCGTATAAATGCTGGTACAAATACTGTCCAAGTCTAATTGAACTTCCTTGACCACTGCAGACGTTGTTGTCGTCTATAGGCATGAAATAGGACGTCAATTGCTACTGTTGTAAAGTTGCCTTCTACCAAATAAAGCGTGTGTTGTTTCTCAAATGCGCCACCCACGCAGATAATATTTAGGTCACAGTTCTGAAGTACACCAGATTCAAGCCACGCCTACATAAGGCTAATTATAACAAAGTCAAGTGTTCTACACTCTTGTCACGTGCAAGTCATACGTATTATTTTCAACTTGTAGTGACTGATCCTCTAGATATGTTATGGTCTGGTGGACAAAATTTGATTCACTTTATCCTCTTGCTTCAAGTACATATCACTGTAGAGGTAACAATTTCTTAATCGTATACGCCACTCAGGCACATCTTAAATCATATCCAATGATACGAAAACTACGCCACTTAGGCTATCGACGCGAATAGTCGTAGATGTCAGATCCTGTTAACTGAAAACCACCAACTGATACAAAAGTGGTTTCAGTCTGAAATGTTATTACTGTTATTACTGGCCATAAATGTACTCGCATTCGCTAGCACAAACACTAATCATTATAACATAATTTCCCGGGCATTAAATATATATAATACGGCCTGTCCACATCCTGGCCTAAACAGTACTTCAACACGCACTAAAGCCTGCATCATCCGGCAGCTTCATTAATCTTCACAATATGGCCTACAAAAGTACCTTAATACACAGCGAAGCCTGCATCACCCGGCAGCTTCATTAATCTTCACAATATGGCCTACAAAAGTACCTTAATACACAGCGAAGCCTGCATCACCCGGCAGCTTCATTAATCTTCACAATATGGCCTACAAAAGTACCTTAATACACAGCGAAGCCTGCATCACCCGGCAGCTTCATTAATCTTCACAATATGGCCTACAAAAGTACTTCAATACATAGCAAAGCCTGCATCACCCGGCAGCTTCAATAATCTTCAAAATATGGCCTACAAAAGTACCTTAATACACAGCGAAGCCTGCATCACCCGGCAGCTTCATTAATCTTCCCAATATGGCCTATAAAAGTACTTCAATACATAGCAAAGCCTGCATCACACGGCAGCTATAATAAGGTTCATATGGCCTAAACAAATCTTCACTGCAGTGTATCACATAGGCTGTACACACAGCGAAATATATAAGTCGACATTTTCTCAAATCCTACGTAGGCATACATTATCCAAAAACACTGGGACTCGATCTACACGGTCCACGCCCAAAACACAACTCCCTCAATCACACACTAGTCCCGCCAAAAAACCCGTCACGAGATTCGGTTGTCTTGAACACCGTTCTCGATAACACATGCAGACTAGCGAGCTATTCACATGACTCAAAACAGTACAGAATAAATACATTAAACAGCGTTCACACGCTTATCTGTACTCTGTCACCCGAAAAATAGGAAAAGATAATTCTATCCTAAAGTCAAACAAGTATCCGCTTAATCAAGCGTTGCAACTCGAAATTTAATTTGTCTAAAAAACCATTCTAAAGATTACTTCCCCTTCCATAAGTTCCACTTGCAACAGACATGGTACGCAACCAGACGATACGTCAAGGCCTAAAATGCCACCCCCTACAGACCCAAGTAGAACAGTCCCAACTAAGATGGTTTGGCCATGTCTGCAGAATGGGAGAAGATCGGCTACCACGACAAGCATGGGAAACAAAGAGCCAAGGATCCAGACCCCGAGGACGACCCAGAGTCCGCTGGGAGGACAACATTAGACAATCTTTGAAGGACCGAGGACAATTGGGAACCAGGCCAGGAGGAAGACAGCTGATAGAATAGTCTGGCGCTCTCTCTTCCAAACCTCTACACCTCACGGTAGAAGGGGAACGACTAAGTAAGTAAGTAAAATACCGTCATAAGACGTGAATTACGTTCAAAAGCACCAATACCTAACGACAATTTTACTTATTCAAAAGTATTTTTTTAAACCACTGTGCATCACCACAGTACACGAACTACGTAGCAGCAGCGAGGACCCCATTGTGTGTATACGGGATCACACATTCTATAAGTATATTTTTGTGCACACCGTCATTTGCGCATTGTTCTTTGGTAAGTGCTACTATTTTCTGCAGGTACAAATAAGGGAAACAATACAATTAATGTCTAACTTTCAACCAAAGTTGCATCCCTTAGCGTTACTGACAGAAAAAGCTGAGATTTTATATATATGGCCTATTGATATTAAACCTTTAAGTAATATATACTGTATATCAATGTGTTTGGAAGTGAATGGACTAGGCTATAGGGTTGTAGTTGTTATTTTGGGATTTTATTTTACCTTAGTTAAGTAGCAACAAGTTAATTACCTGATTAGATGCAAAAAAAAAAAAAAAAACAATAACGGTTTACATGAATTGAAATATTCAAAGAAGAAAAGAAAATTGCAAATGTAAAATGTGTGACAGTCGGGGTTGTTTCGTATATATGTTCAATCCTGGTTTTGTAAATCGGAAAGCAATGCCACTACAAGTATGATATTGTTGGGGCCCGTGATGAAGTAGTGGAAGTACTATCTTACATATAGATGAAAACATATAGTTCACAGTCAGTCACACTTGCAGACAATTGATGACACCCATCATCGTTATTTATATTTATTAAGAAAAAAGACGAACATCAATATCAGACGTTGACATGTTAATGAATATATGAAACTTTCCTCCTTCTGTTCAAACATGTTATATACAGCTGTACAACAAAGTTCTCTTCAAGGGTTCTCAAATAATCAGCATCAGACATTCTTCTGGGTTATCTGGTTGGTATGTTAGACCTACCTATCGCAGGAGATATAAATTTGTATCTCTGTCCATTGCTGCTATATCTGATACGTACCTTTAGTTCTTGTGCACAGTTTGCAACAGTAAATGATTTAAGAAATGACTGTCTAAACTTCCTATATCAAGGTGAACATCTTGAGAATCTCTTCAGATTAATCTGTTATAAACGTTACTGTTCCTTTCTATGTGAATTTAAATACCACAGTGTTTCTCAACATCTTCTCATCATATAACTTATCTGCAATCCGCATCACTCATTAAGTACTATGTATCCGCACATCATAATTCTGCCATCCACATCACAAGATAGGTACTATCTGCATCCGCAGAGTGAAAACGTACTCTATGTGATCGACGAGTTTATCTCAGTACCGGTAATCCATTTCACATTCCATCACTTGTATCATCTCTTCAAATAATAATAGATCTGCATCCGTAGAGTGACAATAATTATCTCATTTCTTCATAATCCACATCTTGAGAAGCACTGTTTCTTCTAATGTTCTTTATATATAGAGAGAGAAATGTAAACTGCTACTACTGTTTCTTCTATCACTCACAAAAATATCTACTAAGTTCCTATCTCAAACTAGTAAATCGTCGAACAAGGACGGTTAAACCTGCTGCTTTCAACATTTTCGTCTTGAATGCCTTGAAAACTCTGTCCTCAAGATATTCTTTCTAATAAGTAAAAACACCCTTCAAACTTTGCTCGCCTGGGTCAGTCACCCTTATTTTTTGCTTCAAAAAATAACAACCAAAAATTATTCACTAATTGGATTCTACCCCTGACTCAGCGTCCTGGTGAATACGTTTCCCATCGGTTTCTCTAGACAAAAACGAGCTTTTCACTCGTCCTTAAAGTCGTAAACAAATCATTTTTCAACCCTTAGGTTATAGGCCCGAAAGACTACACGTGGGAAAAGTTTATTTACTGTTAATCGTTCCTTGTCCAACACTACTTCGCTTTCGTTATCGTTACTAATTCAGTTTGTACACATTTATTATCAGACTAACTCAACCCAGAACAATCGTGTGTTTTTATATAAATCAGTCAGCTCTTCTTACATTGAAATGAGTCCACCTGCAAAAAGTAATTGCAGTGATTGTTTCCAAGGCCAGGACGTTGAATTGACCTTAGTCCGCTAGCTTACTATGCTAATGACCGTACGTGTGTGTCGGATCACTTACCGTACAAACGGGCAAAGCCTGCCCTTTCTCTCATGCTAGTCATTTACTCCATTCCCTGCCACAAGTGTACAAAATAGTTGCTTTTATTTAAAAGTACGCCCAATTGTGTATATGATTTGAAAAAAAAAATAATAAGATGAATCTGATCATTAATTAATTAAAAAATTAATTAAATTGTTTAGCAGAAAGGGGCTATAACTGAGCAGTGACATTATGGTGACATTACAAAATGAAAGACGATGAAATCACAATTATGCAGCCAATGCAAAGCTGTATAAATGATTGTCTCATATAAAGAACTCAGCTTATCCAAGTCTCTTACTGTAACTATATGTTCGAAACCTGTCCATCTGATATATAAAACAACTAATCATAAACAACAAAGTACCGATCACCATTATTACCCTTTATCTCTACAAGGAGCGTAGGCGTTCAACAAACTCATGCCAAGTTCTCATGCCCCGTGCTGTCTGCTCAAGGTCTTTCTATGTCTACCTCATCCATTTATTTGTCTCCAGCTCTATCCACCATGTGGTTTTATTTTGTCTCTCTCTACCTCTCTTGAGACGTCAAAACAAAGACTGCCTTGTAACGCTATCAACAGGTTTCTTCAATGTGTGTCCTATCCATCGCCAGCATCTTATTTTCATCTCTTGTTCCACTGGCACTTGTCTGGTTCTTGTCATCAGTTCCACATTGGTGATCGTGTTATACCATGTCAGTCCTTCCGTTCTGCGCAAGCACCCATTTATGAAGAAGTACAGGTAATGAAGCACAATTCATATGCAAATCCTCATCATCATCTTCGTCGTCGTCATCATCAAATACATTGCCTGCTGGCGTAGGTGAGGATGTCTCTCCACAATTTCCTGTCCCAATAATTATTTATCAGTAGTGTTGCTGGCTTCTTTTCGTGTCATAATGTAAAGACTGTCCGGCAACGTCTGTCGCTGTCATCCCCTTTCTCTGTTTCCTTCAATCTTTCCTACCACTATATTCCAACTTTCTTCTTCTCTTATAAAATGTCCAAAGAAAGTAGGTTGCTTTCTTCTAGGTTAAATAATAAGCTTTCCTTGTGCACTAACATTTTTCAGAACATCGCAACAAAGATTTTCCGTTATAAAGACATCTGTACGTCTTACGAATGTCAAATTCATTCGTTATAATGTTTTGGAAAGAAAATAACGTTACTGACAAATACCGCATGTCCTCATATGTATGCTACAAATAGATATAAAATTATTTAATGACTGTTACCGGGAATGGCAACACTACCTGAAGAGATCAGAAAGTAAAAGATACTATACGAGAATAAGACAGAACCAGGCCATACTTTGAATACTTCATGTCTTAGTCAGTTTACACTTTCCGATTCATCCCAGGCCGTACCTACTTTACCTTTCTTTTAAGTGTTTGGTCTCTTTGTACTTCTGTCTCATCACACCTGATGGTCTTAAAACCTTCAATAGTTGCATGCGAGATGACCAATCCCACCGCTTTGTTGACTGAAACTACCTTATCACTACGGATGGAAATATGGTCGCACGTTCCCGATTGGCAGAGTGGTTAGAGCGCAGGCCTCTCGCGGCAAAGGTGCCGGGTAAGAAACACGGTCGCGTCACGCTCCAGTCTGCCTAACCGTAAATAGATATCATACGCTACTCTTGAGTTAGGGAAGGCAAAGGCATCGAGTATGTGGAAAAGGGGGGGGGAACTGGTCAACCCATTCTCTCGAAGCCTGACCTAGTATAGTGAAGTCTATAATACTTCACTTACCTACTGCAGTATCTGTGTTATGGGACAACCTTTACCTGTATTACCTTTATACAAGAAAAAGACAGAATCAGACCATACATTTAATTCTTCTTGTTTTAGTCATATTTACTCCATCCGCCCTTGCCTATCTTGCTTGTAGATGTTCCTATACGTGATGGTCTTTAAACTCTTAAATTATTTCTTGACGAAGGGACCCATCCCAACTTAGGTAAGACCCATCCCAACTTAGGTAAGACCCATCCCAACGTAGTTAAACGACCCGTTTTTCGCTTTGCTGACCAAATCTGTGATATCACTGTAGGATTAAAACGTGATCTCAAGTTATACGTGTGTATTCATTCATACGCGGCTTTAAGTATTTGGTATTGCACACAGTAAAATGACGGGGTTTCCTAAAATATGTTAGGTTCGTATTTTTATGACAAAGGACAATGGAATTTTCATCGTTACGACCCCGAGGTCTTCTTAAGAGACCAACGAACGGAAACAGTGAAGAAAAGAAAGGTTAGATCTAAGCTAAATCATTATAATCCTTACCTTTCAACTCCCTACAGAGCACAGGTCTTCAACAAACATGTCCCAAGTCTTCCTGTCACGTGCCACCATCAACTCAATGTTTGTCCTTGCCTACCTCATCATTTTCAATTCTGTCTCCAGCCGTCACACATCGGGCAGTGCCTGAGAGACCATAGCACTAGGGGGCCCACTCGACGGTTACACAACCAGTAATCTATTGCGAATGAGTGGACAGGGGCCAATGGCACTTGTCCATGCCAGCATTGCCACTTCGAATTTTGAAGGGGAAAAAAACCTAGATTTCGGCGACTTGGGCTATTTGGGGAGACTTTTGGGCTCCTTTGGACTATTTTTGCCGATTTTGGGCGAACTCTAGGTGGTATTATTCAACTAATGAAGGAACATGACACCTAGACGGGACCAAAAAACCTAGATCTAGGTGAATCCGCCTAGTAGTTGTCGCGAGGTGTTTTGAGGAGATAGGACAGCTTGAATGGAATGGAAGAATACAGATAATAATGTCTTATTGATAGCTTCCGAGTTTGAAGAAACTGCCTCTCCTCGGGAAATAGTGTACTAGAAATTTACTTAAAAGAGAATTCTGGTACCTAAACAGGATATTTTCTGGACGATAAATTCTTCCTCAGGAATCCTAGAAAACGACTGTGTAAAGCACACAAGGTTGAGAATGAGATTTGGTGTCCAGCCACAATTAAAATATCCCGACACAATAGAAATTAATTGTATTATGGCTGAGCCCCCAGGGTGTAGATTTATATTTAAAACAAAATACAACCCAAATAAAGTTAACAAGAAAAATAACAACAGACTCTGTTATGTAAAGTTGGATAAAAGGGTATGGAATCTTACATTTCTTTATATACATATAAATATGAAAAAAAGTTTAGCTCTACTGTTTAAAAAAAACAACTAGTTTGGTCATCACTTGGACCAGAGATCTTTTCTATGGTAGTGTTGCTGGTAGGTGTTAATACTCATCTCCTCAAGGACTGTAGTAGCTGCGGAGATGATTTTGGTTCGGACTCTCTTGGTTTGGTCTGCCCCAGCAGGTTGGTCTCATAACAGTTAATGGGTTCAGAGGGTGTCAGAGTTTGCTTCCCTGGACTCAGTGCACATCACAGATAAGGATGGGGTAAGTCACCTCCGCTGAATACCTCTTCTGCTTATGGGATGTGTGGTATGGTTACTGGGTGATAGGATATGGTTGGGTATGATAACCTATTTGATAGGGTATGGTAAGTACGGGTAATCTTTGGTACCATGGACTCGTACCCTGGTTTGTACCCTGGACCTGGTTTAGGTATCTGGTAACCGCAACCTGGTTTAGTACTGTGTAACCGCAACCTGGATTTGTACGTTGTAACCGCAACCTGGGTGGACTGGAAACAATTGAGTACCGTTAGTGGTTTCAAGAGCAGTCATCTCTTAAGTCTGATGGCCGGTAAGCGTCCATCAGAAATTAAATTAACACAATGATAACTATCCTTCAGTTACAATGTGTGATCTATTATTTATGAAATACTCCTTCTTAACTGACATTATATCATATCTTGAGTTCTCAGTCTCTATCTGGCTGTCTGCTTATTTACAGCAGTGGTTTTCCCCATGTGGCAATGAGTTTCACAAACTGTGACATATGGGCTGGGGTCATCAATTGGTTGAGAACCACTGGTTCACCTAGTGCCCATAGAGCAGTATTTTAATTTTGGGGTCTCTGTCAACAATGGTTTGAGAACCACCGGGTAATAGTTTCCTATGCTGCTTTAACCTGTTGGGGTGTCATTGCTGCCAAGGTCTGAGAACCAATGATTTACATTCTTGCTTACTCGAGTAGTAAATCATGTGGAGGGTAGTCATGGTCTCAAGGCTTGAGAACTACTGACTTACATTTTGTCAGTCAAAGTGGTAAATTCATTAAATAGTTAAATACTTGTAAACATTCTTAAAGTCCTGGTTCCTGTAGAAAATAACATTCATATAACTGATAATAAAATAGTTCTTCAATCATCAAACATGGTATGTGCATAAGATTGCATTAAATATATATATAAAGAACATTCCATGATGCAAAAATTAATGTCCCATGTTTGACAAAGTGAGAAGAAGTGATTGAGAACACTGTTATCAAGTTTGTAGTCTTGACAGAGAACACAGAAGCCTTATAAGAAATAGAAAATAGAAGGACCACTAATACACTTCTATTTTGCTTGGGTCAATATGCAAATCTCAAAGTAACAACACTAATATAACATCATATTATTTAACACTGTCTTATTTCTGCCAGGCTGTGAAATAAAGATCAGTGATTAATTAGGTCTAGGACCTCAGCAAACTCATACATTAGTTTGATGGATCTGTAAAGATGCAAATAACCATTATTGTCACTGAAAATGGAAATGCATTTAAACTGTAACAAAAAGTTACTGCAATAGCAAGTGTTGATAAACATATGATTATTCATGTTATAAAATCAGGAGTATTAATTAGATCTACTTACTTCGCTCAACTGAATTCACTAGGATAATTGCAACAATTAATTTGCCCACTTTGGGCCCATATACGCTTCTACTTCGTGCGATGGTTACAAGAAGAATGACTTATAATTCCCTCCAAAATTCCAGGTGTATGTTTCGGGCAGGGATGGGTGGTCTTGTTGCAAATTCATCTTTTGGTCGCAGGGATATCAAGTTAACTTCATTAAACTCGCCCTAGTATCCACTGTGTACGTGTTTGCAGTGCCAGGCAGGGTTTCTGCCCCTTTCTTGATTTACGTGTGTCCTGCTCGTGACATCCGGTCTGTTCGTAGGACTGATTTTCACCTTTTCAAGTGGAAAGACTTAGGCTGTCCAAGGGAATAATTTATTACCTTTTGGCCGTGAATCCGCTAGCGAATAGTGAAATCTAAGACTAGCGAGAGAGAGAGACTTTTGGTTTCTTGTCAAATGATAGGAGAAATTTGTAGAGGAAAAAAATAATAGACAGAAGAAAAGAAGTCGGGGAGAGTCGTTCCACGACAGTAGTAGCAACGCTGGTCCGGGGACCCAAAACACTGTCAGTCCGCCTCTGGAGAAAGACAAAGTATTTTGTAGGAGTTTGGCTTCATGGCAAGAGATAGAGAGAGTGAGAGAGGGAACATTTATGTATACGGTACCTGTTACAGCCAACCTTTATTACGGACACGGCACTATATTTCCTCCGTCATTCTCTGCTCGTCTCTTTTGTCTGAGAAAGAATGTCATTTCCTTTCGTGATATGATTCCTTCCAACTTAAGAAAGACAAATGTGTCTTTAAATAAAGAGATCTCAAAGTCTCACAAAAAAGAAAGAAAGAAAGAAAAGAAAACTCAACTTCCCCTAATCTCATCCGTTTGAAAAGACGTGAAGAATGAATGACACCGACAGCCCTAAAACCAATACTACCGTGAGTACTATTGAAAACGGGAGACGTTGTTCTTTCCTTACCCTCCGCACCGACTCAGTCCTCAGGGCAGCTCTTTTCTTGCAGACCGGGGGGGGGGGGCGGGGGGGGGCTAATCCGTTTCGATTAGGAGTCCAGAGCGCGCACGTTTAATCTGAAGGAAGTTTTAGCAACGTGTAGAAGAAGAAACCATACGCTTTTTTATATGTTTGTTCAACTTATTCTTTGCCGATTTGCAGGGTACAATTATGAGAATAATTACAGTAAACCCGATGTTTAATACAAGAATGGTTATAGCATTTTCTTTGTGTGTTTGCGTGTGTGTGTATGATTGTGTATTTCTCGTTCTGAGGAACCCTGTAAGACTGACATGCTAGCATTTTCTTTTTTTTTAATTTCGTAACGCTGGTTCTCACAGTTATATATTAAACTAGCAACAACCCGCCAAAATTGGCAGGTTTTTAATTATAGTGTGTTGTTTCTGTTACGCGAATTACATTGCTGCTTCTTCTGTAGTCTCGCTTGCTCGCTGTGAATGACGCGATCGTCTCTTCCTTTTAGCCATCTTATCATTTTGATCCATAATAATAAGTCTGCAATACTTACTTACTTAAGCGGATGGGATTTTAGGCCTTGACGGATCGTCTGGTTGCGGACCATGTCTCTTCTTGTTACTTCAACCACTTTCCTCAGATACCTCATTTCTGAGGTTTGGATCTGGCTTTTGTGGGTTATAGTCATTGCCCACGACTCGCATCCATATGTCAAGACTGGGACATAGGTGGAGCGGTATACAGCCATCTTCGTTTTCTTACCAACCTCTTTCTTGCTGAGGAATCCACGATTTATGGCCTGAAAAAAGTCTCCCAGCCGCTGCTTTTCGAGTGGCCAACTCTTCTTTGATGCCTCCCTTTCGGTCTATAATAGCTCCGAGATATTTAAAGTGGTCGACCTGCTCCAGGACCTGTTCTCCCAACTTAATCTGATGTTTTCTTTCTTCTCGTGATATCACCATGGATTTTTTGTTTTAGAGCTGCTTATGACCATCCCTCTCTTCTCCAGCTCTTCCTTCCAGACTTGCAGGTTGGATTGGAGATGTGCCTCTGATTTAGCAATCAGGGCAACATCATCAGCAAATGCCAGCTCCGAAATATAGACCTGTCTCATCTTCCAGTACCCCACTGAATACTTTCTTGTTCTCTCCTTACATGCCTTGATGACATCGTCCATAAGGAGTATGAAGAGGTAAGGTGATAGGATATCACCTTGTCTTACACCAGTGGTGGTCCTGAACTCTTCTGACTTATGGTTTGCTGTCCTCACATAATTTCTGCAAGACTTGTAGAAGCTCTGTATAGCATGAATCAGAGGTGCTGGAATATTCTTCCTTGCCAAACAGTCCCAAAGTTTGCTCCAGGGGACCCTGTCAAACGCCTTTTCCAGATCTATGAAACAAAGATGGATCTCACTCTTATACTCAAGGGCCTTTTCACTCAGCTGTCTGAGTGTGAAGATTAGGTCTTGAGTCTGCAATACTTTAAATTAAAATTTTGTCTTGAAGAAATAATCCAAAAACTTATATTTTAAAGAAAAATGATGAGTTAAATCCGTTTCCCGAATGAAACTGGATAGAAGAGTATCTTGATTGTCTTACTTACTACTTACTTAGTCGTTCCTCTTCTACCGTGAGATGTAGAGGTTTGTAAGAGAGAGCGCCATACTATTCTATCGGCTGTCTTCCTCCTGGCTTGGTTCCATTCTAATCCTCGATCCTTCAAAGATTGTCTAATGTTGTCCTCCCAGCGGACTTTGGGTCGTCCTGGAGGTCTGAATCCCTGGCTTTTAGTTTCCCATGCTTGCCGTGGTAGCCGATCTTCTCCCATTCTGCAGACATGGCCAAACCATCTCAGTTGGGACTGTTCTACTTGGGTCTGCAGAGGTTGGGTTTTTAGGCCTTGACGTATCGTCTGGTTGCGGACCATGTCTCTTCTTGTTACTTCAACCACCTTCCTAAGATACCTCATTTCTGAGGTTTGGATCTGGCTTTTGTGGGTTGTAGTCATTGCCGATTTTGTCGGCGTCTGTGGCCTAATGGATATGAACGCAGTTTCATAATCCAGATATACCAGGTTCGAAACCTGCTGCAGGCGGTTTGGTAGCAGATCGCTTTGTGTGGATTTTTAACAATGGTATAAGCGCCGTACCGTTCAGAATGCAATGGCAAACTACTGACTGGAAAAAATTGCCTAGAAAAATCACAAACAGCCAATAAAAGCTGGGTTTGATTGCCACGTCCTGTAAAGGATAAGCAACTAACTTTTTTTTAGTCATTGCCCATGACTCGCTTCCATACGTCAAGACTAGGACATAGGTGGAGCAGTATACAGCCATCCTCGTCTTTTTACCAACTTCTCTTTTGCTGAGGAATCCTCGATTTATGGCCTGAAAAAGTCTCCCAGCTGCTGCTTTTCGGGTAGCCAACTCTTCTTTGATGCCTCCCTTCCGGTCTCTTCTGGTGTTATGCCATCATGTCCTGCTGCTTTGCCCATCTTGATTTTCTCCAGTGCTGCCTTCTTCATGTCATCTTCATCACCATTGGTTTCCCCTTCTGTGTCAGTGGTTATCATTTCTGATGCTTGACCTTGCTCACCATCCAGGAGCTCTGAAAAATATTCTTTCCATCTTTCCATTACTTCTTTTGGGGCAGTAAGCAATTTGCCTTGCTTGTCCTTTATAAATTTAAGAGGGCACTGTTTTTCCTTCCTCATATTCTTTAGGGTCTTATAGAACAATTTCTGGTTTTCTTGCGCATCGCTTTCTAGCTTTTCTCCAAATTCTTCCCAGGACTTCTGTTTTGCTGCTAGCACCTTGTTCTTTACTTCTGTTCTGAGTATCATATATTCTCTGTATTTCTCTGTTTTTCCTGGTGTGTTTTTAGCTCCTAAGTATTGTTCCCATGCTTTTTTCTTTTCTCTTTTATTTTATCTTTAACCTCATCTGTCCACCAAGGTGTCCTCTTGTTCCCAAGTCGAACTTCTTGATTTAATCTGCATTTCCGCACCTTCCTGTCTCCAGTTCAAGTTGTTGGCTTCTTTCCATAATCAAACTGTTTGCTCGCTGTGAATGACGCGATCGTCTCTTCCTTTTAGCCATCTTATCATTATGATCCATAATAATAAGTCTGCAATACTTTAAATTAAAATTATGACTCGAAGAAACAATAAAAAAACTTACATTTTAAGGTTATATTTAAGAAAAGAGATGAATTAAATCCGTTCCCCGAATGAAACTTGACAAAAGAGTATCTTGATTGACTGTTGATTTAATGCACACCGTCACACTTTTTCTATTTTCGCGAGAGTACATATAAGGCGAAACAATACAATTATTGTCTAACTTTCAACCACAGTTGCACCCCCTTAGCTATGCTCGAAAGTTAATGCACTCTCTCGATAATAGAAAAAAGTGCGCAAATGACGGTGTGCAAAGTGTGACAGACCGACCGACCGAAGTACCTTACGGCGGTAATTATGGGATTGGATTAAGACTTGAAAATACAATGGTTTCATTATCGTCATTACCAATTAGCTACCTAAGGAGCATACGCCTTAATCAAGCTTGTGCCTAGTCCTGCTCTTGCGTGCCGTCAGCTCAATGTCTTACCATGTCCTCCTCATCATTGTAGAGCGATTACCTTTCGCAGTAAAGCTGCCAGGATCGAAATCTGGTAGCGTCATGCTCCAGTCTACGCAGCTGTAAAAGAGTACTTGAGTTAAGGAAGGCAAAGGCAACTAAAAATGGAACTGGTCACCCAAGCTCATAAAGCTATACCTAGTCTATTGAAGTCTTTAACGCTTCGTTCCCCTACGTCAGTATCTGCTATGGGAGTACTTTAATCTTTTATATGTCTCACTTACGTCTAACGTTTTCCCATCTACTTCCCGGTTGTCTCTAAAGAAACACAGAAACAATAGAACAACTGCACCCTCAGGCTGCGGCTATTCTGAGGTTGTGTAATGGGCTGGCAACCTCACCATGTAAACATAATGCTACAGAAACCACCGCTACAAGAGACTATAAACGCGTTGGTACATGCGTCCGGCTGTGGTGGTGGTTCCATGCTCACCGTAGGTGAGAAGGGAACTATCCATGATATGTCTGACGTGTCAATTGTGTGACTCACAAGTTCTACTTATTTGCTTGTTAACCATGATATGTCTGACTTGTTGTGTCAGTTGTGTGACTCACAAGTTCTACTTATCTGCTTGTTAACCATGATATGTCTGACTTGTTATGTTAGTTGTGTGACTCACAAGTTCAACTTATCTCCTTGTTAACCACGATATGTCTGACTTGTTATGTCAGTTGTGTGACTAACAAGTTCTACTTATCTGCTTGTTAAACATGATATGTCTGACTTATTGTGTCAGTTGTATGAAGTGTGTCAGGTGTCTGGATTCGCGTTCCACGTGGACATTTATTTGTATGAGATATCCTGAGGCGATAGAGATGGCCAAGTAATCTGCAGTGGCCAATTCTCAACGGAAAATGGTCGTCTGTTTAGTTGGTGGATTAGGTCATCTGTGTTGTAGATATAATCTGAATGACGAATTCACTTCAAAGAAAAGATTGCGTCCCTTTATTATGCAGTTTAAGAATGAAGTACATCTTAATAGGCTAGCTAGGGAGTTTTCACTTGGAACGAGGAACAAGCAAATTTAATCCTAGGGATATCTCACATTTAAATGAAAGGTAGAGAGGGGTAGTCCGAAATTTTCCGAAACATAAAAACTCTTTAATTTTTCCTCCTCCGTCACCTAGAGATCCACCAGATCATTCCCTGTGATTACTGGGAAAATTGCGATAGACTTTTCGATGTAGGTTGAAAGGACGTGCAACGGGATACGAAAGCAAAACACCTCAACGAAACTAAAAACAAAAATAAATAACCCAAAAAAGTATTCAGTTGACGGTTCGGTTAAGTTCTCTTCAACAGTTTAACGTAAAATTACACTGGGATCAGTTATGGCCTATAGCTAGAGTATTCTTTTTGAACTCATGCCACAGAACATTAGGTGTAATAATGCAACGTGGCCAGTGTTTGAAGAGTACGTAAAAGGAGCCAGATTTTGGCACACGATAAAGCGAAAGTGTTTAACCAACCATCCCATTCCGCGTACAGTAATTTAAACCACTATAAAATCCAATTACTTGTTCATTGTTTTTCATCGGGGTTTCAGACCCATTGTGTGACCCAGTTTCTATGCTTAGTTGGCAGAATTCAACTTCTGCGCACCAGCCATCAGAGCTTCGATCGTCCAACCTTCATAGCTGTCGCATTAAAAATACTATGTAATATCTTCCCAGTAATCATCCGATATGTGTGCTTGAACTGCGCGTGGCAGGGCTGCAATTGCGTTTTGCTGTCAGCACCAAATCATTTATCAATAAACCTCGTGTCTTCTCATCTCTAGAGAGAACCAATTGCCGAACATATCGTATTCATGTATTTAATATTAGCAGCGAAGCGATGAGCACACCCTTCTGTATCTATTGTAGTCAAACATGTAGGCCTATAACTTTTTATTCTTTTTGCATATTTTTTTTTCTTTTTAAGCACACGAATGAAAGAGGTGTCAATGAAGTAAATAGTCGTTATCCTCCCACAAGCGTCCAGACAGGCAGTAAACTAGTGTCTGCCGAGGAAGTGGCATTGTGTCAGATACCACGAACAGGATTGTCTCCCATGTGCAGTTATCGAATGAAAATGGCACTAAAAAATGCTTGGAATTAACAGTGAACGTGTGGGATTCATTTTCCGGGGTGGGGAAGAGAAGGGGGAACATTGGTTAAATCAATAACCACGCTTTTCCAGACATGACTGTCAGAACGCAGTTTTCTTTTCCTTTTTCTGGTTTGGTTTGGTTTGGTTTGGGTTTAAGGACCATCTTCATTGCACACGGATAACTCCATCAGTGCTCCGATCTCCTCCTTTAGATCACACAAGGAGGATCTCAGCACAGTGCATGAAATATTTTTGAGCTGGGTAGGTTTTCAAATTTTTAAATTTTGCCAGGGCAGTGACCGTATGGCCAACTCTGTACGATTTCCAACTGTCGAGGGATTTTTAAGGTGCGCAACTTGCGCACGGGACCTTCTATTTTTTCGCCCTTTTCCGAGAAGGCTAGGCATCAACGCTCACTACCCAGAAATCAGAGAGGAGGGAGGGAAGTATGACATCATTAGGAACCACTGTCTCAGAAATAAAAAATGATATTCCCTGTACTGGGACCGAACCCGGCGCTTTTAGAATTAGAGGCAGACGCCATATCTCTTAGACACTCCGACCCCCTTTTCCTTCTTCTGAGAACACCCTCAGACGTCAGCTTGAGTACACTGAAAGAAAGCAGTGGTTCGTTAGTATCAGTTTTCCGATTTCTTCGTAGAGTTTTCCCCGGATTTGGTAATGTTGACTTATACTATCACGCAGACCGCCAAAAACAAAGGGGGAAACTGGAAATAGCAACGGCCGACGCGGACAGAACAAAGACGTAGGAATTTGTCGCATGTAAGAAAGTAAAAAGGAGATTGAATAAAATAGAGAACAATAAAGTGACGAGTACAGAATCTGACTTCTTTACTCCCATATACATATATATATATATATATATATATATATATATATATATATATATATATATATATATATATATATATATATATATATATATATATATATATATATATATATATATATATATGTCGTAGATTTTCGATAGGAGAATTAAGACTAGGTTTGGTCCCTTCTGAATAGGTTTGAATAGGTGATAGACTCAGTGAGAGTTAGTGAAAGGTAATAGAATTTCCACACACGTGAGATGATAGATTTTGATATAGTGGCTGTCTCTGAAAGCGAAAAGAATTCTTCTCTCTCTCACCTATCTTCTACAACAGTTGTTACAGCGTCAGACAGACTACACCAATATACATATTACGTATATTTCTATCACTCACAGGCACGCACATACACGTGACGACAGGTAAACACACAGACGTGGGAAAACTATAACAATGATATATATATTATCTAGAACGAGCTGACCAAACACGATTTTTAAGTTCAAGAGCGATTTTAATATCAGGAAAAATCGGCTCACAACATCAAAGAAAGTACATCAAGGAAAATACATATACACATAGTCATAAAAATTCAAGGAAATGTTGCAAGGATGTTAGCCCCGTTATAGTGTTAACTCTAGGTTTAGCCCGGCCCCGTTAAGAGAACAGATGATGGCGCCCGAGTCACAGATACATAGGGTTTGAGTCTAAGAGTTTTCTTCGTTTTATCTCGTAATTATATGCACAGAGTTTGGAAAAAAAAAAATCTGATTTAACCTAAGACAAAAACACAAGAACTCTAGCCTTAGCAACAAATTATGCAAAAAAAAAAAAAATATGACAGCAACAGGGTGTCAAAGATATAATAGTGAAAATATCACTCCAACCAGCGTACACTCATTCATTCCGCCATGGCCTCTCATACAGGTACTCACGACTTTGCTCGCTGCCTCTTGGAACACACTGATTTTAGATTTTCACACAGACTTAAAAAAAATGCAGTCTTCTGCCAAGAAGTCCCCAGTTCCAAAAGACGTATTTAACTCGGAGTCTCCGGGAACGACTACTTGGGTGTGCAAATTTGTTCAAATGTCTGATTAAGTCACCTAACAATTATTCCAGGCGCGGGAGTTAGCAGAGCACAGTGTCAATAGCGTAGGTTCTAAAAATGATGAATGTCAGGTCGGTGCCTTCCCTCAGTATAGGATTCACTTTAGTCACACCACAGATTTGTCCACAAATATATATATATATATATATATATAGTCGGGAAATGTTAGTTAATACTTGAAGTATTTCGCGCCACCAGGCAGAAAAATTACGTAGAGTTTCTAGAAGAAATTAAGATCTGGCTCCAAGGTCCAGTATTTATCATTACAGTCTTTGAAAACCCGTTATTGGGATACAGTATTTCTGGCTAACTCGGGTTGCATATGCACTGTTAGTCCAGTGGTACTTAAGAAACCCACGTGGTTCCACATAAGGACTGTCTATTTCTTCACAAGTATGGAAACTACTACTAGGTGCTGGTAAAGTTAGGGTCACCCCAAAACTTTCACACTTTATTTCTCTTCTGCGCTAAAGAAATAGATTAAAATGAATTAAGCGATTTAACACTTTAACACTCACAAAATCTATATATCTATCATATTAATTACCTCAACCACAGAATTACAGGTAGTCGTACAACTTAAGAATAAGATTGCTGAAAATATTTCTGGAAGTCTAGAAGTTCGACAAATTGCCGAAACAAACTGAGATCTTCGCTAACAGCTATTCTGTTTACGAGCAACCTATCTACTGTGAGTCTATGAGCGAGAAAGAAATTAAAGTTTCAAACTTGGCCAATATCTTTAAAATCGGACAAAGGGCCCAAACTTATTTCGCCAAGCGAAATTATCTCCCCTACTCCCAACATTTACGTCCGCTTAACGCGTGTCGTAACTGTCACCTACTGACCACGATGTACGCGTGTCAGTTTCAAATCCCAGACAGCCTGACTCCAATGCAGGGCAGTTTTCACACTACAGCTGACCATGGCCCACCGTGAGCGCCGTGTCAGTGTGGGATTTTCCAGACAAATGTCTGGATACTGACCGGTGCAGATGTAAAGTATCACACCTCACCGGGACTTATGCCAAGAAGAAGCTCGCGCGCTCGGTGAGAATGTAGACGATTTGCTACGTCCTATGTTCAGCGAACCGACTTATCACGCCTTCTGACGCCCTGCAGCCCTGACATCTACGTAATATCGTCCTAGTGCGATTCTCAGTTTTAGAGAAAGGAAAACAGGTAAAGTTTGCGAATTATATGAAAATAATAATATCAAAACAAATGGATGAAAAATATACAGGAAAAAGGAAATACAGAGATAATAAAAGAGAGAAATCGGGTGAAAGAATAGGAAGAAGATGTAGGAAATTAAATGAATATAAACCCTACGTGACAGAGCCTCCCCCCTTTAAGATATGGAAGCACTCCATGTCTACGTTATGGAGTTTAATTTCCTATAACCGTAGCTTCAGGGTGTCTGTCCTCTTCCCTCTCATCTTCCCCCTCCATCTCTGTCCAATTCCTACTCAAGTCCACTCCTCAAAGTTTCCTTCCCCTGGAATGTCTCATATGCGCGCTTGAAAGAGCGTCGCCGCTTCTGACATGTTTGAAAGATTTCCTGTGATAGCGGTGGAATATCCCTGCCACTATCGTCATCTTCGTCAGTTTTGGCGATCGTCAGGAGATGGTCGGAGGTTGGCACTGGTTTTTCCAAGTATCTCTTTAAGAGATTTAAATGGAAAACCTTCTCCTTTCCTTCAATAGAGATCTGGTAGTTAGCCTTAGAAATCTTTTTCAGGACGGTAAACGGCCCTTGCCATCCGATCTTCAGTTGGTTGTTCTCGGTAGGGAGCAACACCAAAACTTTCTCTCCTGCTTCCAGTTCTCTCTCTTCCGCGACTTTCCTGTATCGGTTAGCGTGCTTGGTGCGTGCTCGCTTAAAGTTAGTCGTTGCTAGGTCCCACCCTAGTTTCAACCGTTCCTTTAAAACCGACACATATTTACTGGCTGAGACAACTGTCTCATCAGCCTTCTCGTCTGTCAGAGACTGAAGTAAGGCTTCAAGCGGGCCCTTAATGGGTCTGCCGAATAAGAGTGTAGCTGGCGGAAATCCTGTGGAAGTATGAGGAGATTCTCTGTAGCCAAATAATGCTGCAGGAATACAGAGATCCCAATCTTCAGGTTTCACTTGTGCCAGCTTACTTAGCATCATGGTGAGGTTTCCATTAGCACGTTCCACGAGCCCATTTCCGGCCGGAGTATATGGCTTAGTGTGGATGTGCTGGGTCCTCAAGATCTTAACGATCTCATCCATCAACAGGTTTCGGTATGGAGATCCATTATCCGTCAACACTTGCTGAGGGAATCCCAACCGAGTGAAAATCTGCACGAGGGCTTCTGCGACATGCTTGGCATCTGCGCATGTTAGCGGGATAGCTTCTGCCCATAAAGTGCATGTATCGACTAAGGTCAGGATGAACCTGTTCCTTCTTTTAGTCCTTTCGAAAGGCCCTAAAATGTCGATCACAACCCGTTCGAATGGTGTTCCCATTATTGGCATTTCACCCATGTGGACTGGGGGTGCCCGTTGCTTGGGTGGCACACGTTGGCACTGGGCACAGGATTTGACATATCTGATAATATCAGTATTTACTCCTGGCCACCAATAATGAGTGGTTATACGTTGGTTTGTGGCGTTCTGTCCCATATGTCCGCTAAAGGGAAGAGAGTGCCCCATTTCTAGGATTTGGCTTCTGTACTGTTTCGGTACTAGGAGCTGGTTGTAACCTTGGTCAGGCTTGCCCGTTCTCCGATAAAGTACGCCATCCTCAGAAAAAATGTCCCCGTGCTGTTTGGGTTCCTTCGCCATGGGCAGTTTCCTAAAGCAGGGTGCCAAAGTAGGATCCTTTTGTTGCGCTTCTTTAAGTTCCATGGGTAACAAATTGGCGCAGGCTCCCGTTCCTTCTTGGTTTGCCCTCTTGTAGTTACTGCTGCCACATTCGGCTCTTCCGGTTTCCCAATACACACGTATCTCCCGCCAAGTATGACTGGGTAGATGGGATCATCCATAACAGCTGCTTTGATCACACCTCTGACAAAGTCAGAGTGTATCTCCACCAATGCGATGGGAAGCGCTGTAGGTGCATCACTCTTACGAACTCCACAAAGTTTGACGGTCTCTCCTGTCTCTTGACCGGGTTTAACCAGCTTTCTGGCAACAATGCAATCATAAGAAAGCCCCGTGTCAAATAAGCAAGAAGTTTGAGAACCGTTCAAAGTAACAGTACCTCGCGTTGAGGGTCTATCCCCAACAGGTTGGGAATCACTGTCAATAATTCCGCCTTGCGAGACTGTCAATAAGCATCCGATGCGTTTCGGCTCGGTGTGCTCGGTCTGATCATATGGCCCATGCTCAGGGGTTCTCCCTTTGCCACCTTGTCCTTTCTGGCTACGCTGCCATGTAGGGCGGTCGGGTTGATCAGACTGTTTGGGGTGGTTGGGGTACTTGTTCTTGTAGAACTTGGATTTTTCAGGAGGGGGGTTTTGAGGTCCAGTTTCTCTGTGGTTATTTTGGTTAGAAGCCTGAGAAGATTGCTCAAGGTTATGTTTTCGAAAATGCTCCTCTGTCGGTTTCCGCTTTGTGGCCGGTAGTTCAGCCAGCGCATTGTGATAACGCTCAGACTTTTCCAAAATGTCTTCAAGTTTTTCTGCCCCCTGCTCAGCGAGAAATCTCCGGGTATCAGCAGACAAAGTGTTCTTTATTTGTTCAGTTAGAACAAGTTACTCAAGACCTTCATAGGTAGAGGGGAGCTGCGAAAGCTCAAGGCACTTTGTTAGATATCCCTTAAGACGAGATGAGAACTGGTGAAAAGTTTCAGAATTCTCTTTCCGGCTGTTGCGAAACAGTTGCAAAAACTTGCGAGCGTTCATTTCAAAGCGCTCCAGTAACGCTTTCTTCAACACATCGTAGTCGTCTTGTTGGCTACTTTCCAGCTTAGAATAAACATCATAAGCAGAACCTTTTAGGGCCTGGGAAAGTTTCATATTCCAACGCGACCTCTCTAACCCGTACAGAGTTGCAATTTTCTCAAATTTTTCTAACCATGTGTCAATCTTCTCATTTGGACAAGGAAAAGATTCAAGAGTGAAAGACATAGCATTTAGTTCAAGAGATTGAGTGTTAGCAGGGTCAGTTAAGGAAGAATGAGGAGAAGACTCTCCATTGCTGGAGGTAGAGGCAGCACCACGACTTTGGAATTCTAGAGTTTTAAGAGCCAACTCGTGCTGTCTCTGTTTCTCTTTTTCCTCAAGCTGTCTCTCCTCCCTCTCCTTCTCCTGCTGTCTCTCCTTCTCTCTTTCCTCATGCTGCATCCTGCGAATTTCCATTTCCTCATCCATCTTCTTCTGCTCTCTAGCTTCGGCTGCTTCTTTTTCCTCTTTAGCTTCAGCTGCTTTCCTCTCCGCATCATATCTCTCAAGTTCGTCTCTGACAAATGCTTTCGCTTCCTCTCCTTCCAGTCCCTCCTCTCTCGCTTCGTCCCTGAGGAGTTGTCTAAGTTTTGCCCTCTCGGCCATATTATGTCAGTGACTGAGACTGTTGGAGAAAGAAAATAGGAAAAAGAATAACCTGGTTCCTACCACTTACGAGAAAAAAATTACCAAAAAAATCAAAAGATGATATATTTAACCCTGGGATACCTCCTCCAAAATAAAATCTAACTATCGCTGCTATTAATCGGCAATAAAGCACTCAATGCAAAACACGACTACGCCAAATAAATGGTAGTTAAGATTACAACTGAAAAATAAGTTGCTACAGTGGAAAAGCAAAAGAATATTGCAAAAATTAAAGAGAAAAATAATCCCTTAATTTTTTTAAAAATCCACTATAAGTTCGCCCCTGAAGTCAGATCGGGTAAGGGAGGGAATTAATCTGGACAAAAAATCCGAAACACACTCCTTAACTTAGTTCAAACGCCGTTCTGCCTCAGTACCCAGTGAATGTTATACACTCACCACTTTACCAGCATTTAGTATTAAAATCAGCAGTAAACATATATCCCGACAAAATCAACCTGTAACCAAAATGTATATTATTCAAAGATGCTGTGGAAAAAAAACTTATTAGTTTGTGTGGTCAGCACGCCCGTAAACAGATCGCTAGTCTAGGGGGTAATATTTTTTAAAAGATACACAGTCACAAGACATCACACTCTTACTCTATATCAGAATACAGAATCTTAAGTTCAAAATCCAGATAGACGAGTCCACATTTGTCGTACTCGTCTTCCTATTCTAAGTTCAAAAATCCGTCGGACGAGAACCCATTTGTCGTAGATTTTCGATAGGAGAATTAAGACTAGGTTTGGTCCCTTCTGAATAGGTTTGAATAGGTGATAGACTCAGTGAGAGTTAGTGAAAGGTAATAGAATTTCCACACACGTGAGATGATAGATTTTGATATAGTGGCTGTCTCTGAAAGCGAAAAGAATTCTTCTCTCTCTCACCTATCTTCTACAACAGTTGTTACAGCGTCAGACAGACTACACCAATATACATATTACGTATATTTCTATCACTCACAGGCACGCACATACACGTGACGACAGGTAAACACACAGACGTGGGAAAACTATAACAATGATATATATATTATCTAGAACGAGCTGACTAAACACGATTTTAAGTTCAAGAGCGATTTTAATATCAGGAAAAATCGGCTCACAACATCAAAGAAAGTACATCAAGGAAAATACATATACACATAGTCATAAAAATTCAAGGAAATGTTGCAAGGATGTTAGCCCCGTTATAGTGTTAACTCTAGGTTTAGCCCGGCCCCGTTAAGAGAACAGATGATGGCGCCCGAGTCACAGATACATAGGGTTTGAGTCTAAGAGTTTTCTTCGTTTTATCTCGTAATTATATGCACAGAGTTTGGAAAAAAAAATCTGATTTAACCTAAGACAAAAACACAAGAACTCTAGCCTTAGCAACAAATTATGCAAAAAAAAAAAAAATGACAGCAACAGGGTGTCAAAGATATAATAGTGAAAATATCACTCCAACCAGCGTACACTCATTCATTCCGCCATGGCCTCTCATACAGGTACTCACGACTTTGCTCGCTGCCTCTTGGAACACACTGATTTTAGATTTTCACACAGACTCAAAAAAAAAATGCAGTCTTCTGCCAAGAAGTCCCCAGTTCCAAAAGACGTATTTAACTCGGAGTCTCCGGGAACGACTACTTGGGTGTGCAAATTTGTTCAAATGTCTGATTAAGTCACCTAACAATTATTCCAGGCGCGGGAGTTAGCAGAGCACAGTGTCAATAGCGTAGGTTCTAAAAATGATGAATGTCAGGTCGGTGCCTTCCCTCAGTATAGGATTCACTTTAGTCACACCACAGATTTGTCCACAAATATATATATATATATATATATATATATATATATATATATATATATATATATATATATATATATATATATATATATATATATATATATATATATTTGTGGACAAATATATATATATATATAGTCGGGAAATGTTAGTTAATACTTGAAGTATTTCGCGCCACCAGGCAGAAAAATTACGTAGAGTTTCTAGAAGAAATTAAGATCTGGCTCCAAGGTCCAGTATTTATCATTACAGTCTTTGAAAACCCGTTATTGGGATACAGTATTTCTGGCTAACTCGGGTTGCATATGCACTGTTAGTCCAGTGGTACTTAAGAAACCCACGTGGTTCCACATAAGGACTGTCTATTTCTTCACAAGTATGGAAACTACTACTAGGTGCTGGTAAAGTTAGGGTCACCCCAAAACTTTCACACTTTATTTCTCTTCTGCGCTAAAGAAATAGATTAAAATGAATTAAGCGATTTAACACTTTAACACTCACAAAATCTATATATCTATCATATTAATTACCTCAACCACAGAATTACAGGTAGTCGCACAACTTAAGAATAAGATTGCTGAAAATATTTCTGGAAGTCTAGAAGTTCGACAAATTGCCGAAACAAACTGAGATCTTCGCTAACAGCTATTCTGTTTACGAGCAACCTATCTACTGTGAGTCTATGAGCGAGAAAGAAATTAAAGTTTCAAACTTGGCCAATATCTTTAAAATCGGACAAAGGGCCCAAACTTATTTCGCCAAGCGAAATTATCTCCCCTACTCCCAACATTTACGTCCGCTTAACGCGTGTCGTAACTGTCACCTACTGACCACGATGTACGCGTGTCAGTTTCAAATCCCAGACAGCCTGACTCCAATGCAGGGCAGTTTTCACACTACAGCTGACCATGGCCCACCGTGAGCGCCGTGTCAGTTTGGGATTTTCCAGACAAATGTCTGGATACTGACCGGTGCAGATGTAAAGTATCACACCTCACCGGGACTTATGCCGAGAAGAAGCTCGCGCGCTCGGTGAGAATGTAGACGATTTGCTACGTCCTATGTTCAGCGAACCGACTTATCACGCCTTCTGACGCCCTGCAGCCCTGACATCTACGTAATATCGTCCTAGCGCGATTCTCAGTTTTAGAGAAAAGAAAACAGGTAAAGTTTGCGAATTATATGAAAATAATAATATCAAAACGAATGGATGAAAAATATACAGGAAAAAGGAAATACAGAGATAATAAAAGAGAGAAATCGGGTGAAAGAATAGGAAGAAGATGTAGGAAATTAAATGAATATAAACCCTACGTGACAATATATATATATATATATATATATATATATATATATATATATATATATATATATATATATAGATATATATATATATATATATATATATATATATATATATATATATATATACAAGTATATATATCATATATATATAGGTTGCGTTGTGTCTGTTTACGCCGTAGTTGCGATATCTGCGCCTTTCGGCCGACACATCCGACTTCAGCACGGCATTTTTTTGGGACCGGGTTTGCCTTCAATCTTCGATCCCTACTCTCTCAGCCAGACTGCAGTGATGCAGCCTGTTTCCAGGACCACCACGTGGAGGTGGTGTAGGGTCTTGGTCAGCTCTGGTTCGCTGACCCTGACGCAAGCAGTCAAGCTATGGGTCGCTGACTGCATTCTCTTTTGCTGCATCTTTGGGTCCCTGTCACAAGTTCAACTTATCTGCTTGTTAACCATGATATGTCTGACTTGTTATGTCAGTTGTGTGACTCACAAGTTCTACTTAACTGCTTGTTAACCATGATATTCCCGGGGAAAACTCTGCGAAGAAATCGGAAAACTGATACTATATATATATATATATATATATATATATATATATATATATATATATATATATATATATATATATATATATATATATATATATATATATATATATATATATATATATATATATATATATATATATATATATATATATATTAGGGCTGGGATCCTTAACGATTAATAAAAAAATTTATCAGTTAAAAATTTTTTATTGATTCATTGATAAAACAAATTGTAATCGATTACTCCATTTTAAGCAATGTTTATGTGTTTTCCATAAATGCGAGATCATTTGCTATGTTAGTTGTTTGTCATATGGAATTTGGCAAATATGATCAGTAATAAAGATTATATTTTCTGGACATTTTGCCTTATAACAAGTTAAATACGATATCAAAATAAGAATACAAAAGGCAAGAGGAGCTTTCATTGCATTGGGAAATATATGGAGATCAAGAGAAATCGGATCCAACACGAAAATAAGAATCTTCAACTCAAATGTGAAGTCAGTCCTATTGTATGGCTCTGAGACATGGAGAACAACAAAGACAACAACCAAAAAGCTACAGACTTTCATAAATGGGTGCTTGCGTAGAATAGAGGGATTAAAATGGTATGACAAGGTTACCAACGTGGAACTGATGACAAGAACTAGACAAGTGCCAGTGGAACAAGAGATGAGAAGAAGACGATGGCGATGGATAGGACACACACTGAGGAAACCTGTTGATAGCATTACAAGGCAGTCCTTGTTCTGGAACCCCCAGGGCAAGAGAGGCAGAGGTAGACCAAGAAGCACACGGAGAAGAGAGCTGGAATCAGAGGTGAAAATGATGAGGAGAACATGGAAAGAACTTGAGATGATGGCACGTGACAGGAGAACTTGGCATGTGTTTGTTGAAGGCCAATGCTCCTTTGGGAGTAGAGGGTTATGATGATGATGAAGTTAAATACATTCCTTAGTGATTTTAAAAAAATGTTATTTATGACTGATTTTTTAATAAGTTTTCAAAGTGTTTGAAATAGATCGATTAATCTTCGATTAAAGAAATTCGATTAAGATTTTGTAAAATGAATCTACATATATGGGCGTGGCAAAGACCATTGCTGATAATGATAGTGGTAGTGCTGATGATGCTGGTGGTAGTGATGATGATAAGCAGTGTCTCCCTTATTTTTAAATAAATGTAATATAAACTAGATTGTTCGACGAAATGCTAGTCACACTCGTAGGTCGAATATTTTCGTCGTAGTTTATTTGCTGTCTATTGGAATTTTGGGAAATTCCCCAGTAAATGAGAGCGTAGGGTGGACTGACTCAGTTAATAGGAAATAAACTTGGTAACGAGGATGCAATAGGCAGGTAGACATCCAAATATACGGAAGACAACTTTCTGAACGTAATCATCGATTTAAAATATACATTTGTGAATGCGTGCACTGGTAGAAAATACTTAGAAGATCAAAACCTAATGGCTGAAAAATGTGATCGTCTTTTAAGGTTTAAAAAAACAATACGAACTTCTCTCAAATGTGTTAAAAATTGTAACATTGAAAAGAATAGTTTGGACCAGTTATAAGGAATTACAAGAAAACAAGGGGCCAAAGCATCGACCAACTAAGCCTTCAATATCATTATAAGCATCATCATCATATCATCATCATCATAATCATCATCATCATCATTCTAATACTATCACATCATCATCCTATCACTATCACATATTCATCATCCTATCATTATCACATCATCATCATCCTATCATTATCACATCATCATCATCCTATCAGTATCAAAATATCATCATCCTACCATAATCACATCATCATCATAATCATCATCCTACCATTATCACATCATCATCATAATCATCATCCTATCATTATCACTTCATCATTCTATCATCATCATATCAATAACACATCATCATTATCCTATCATTATCACATCAGCATCCTATCATTATCATATCATCATCATCATCATCATCATATCATCACATCATCCTCCTATCATCATTTCATCATCATCATCCTATCATTATCACATCTATCATCATCATATCATTATCACATCATCATCATCCTATTATTATCATATCATCATCCTATCGTCAGCATATCATTACCACATCATCATTATCCTATCATCATCATATCGTTATCACATAATCATTATCCTTTCATCATCATCATCATCATCATAATCATCATCATAATTTTCTTTCATTCTCTGAGACGTACAGGCTATTAACAAACTCATGCCAAGCCTTCCTGTCTTGTACCATCCGGTCAAGGTCTTTCTTCTTTATTACTTTCATATCAGTGTCATTTTCTCTTCTCCGTGTGGTCTGTCTTCCTAATACAACTCTGGGAAGGTTAAAGGCGGCCGGCATGGTGCTGACATCACCCCTAGTGTGTCGTATGGTCAAGAAAATATGGGCCTAACACCTTATCCCCAATATGCCTCGATAGGCAAGAATGTAACAGGACCCTTTACCTACTTCTTTTACCCTGGAGATTTCAGAATACGGACTGTCTTGTAATGCTATCAACGGGTTTCCTCAGTGCGAGTCCTAACCAAAGCCAGGGTGTTCTTCTCACCGATCCTTCCGCCAGTATTCGTCTGGTTCTTGCGATCAGTTTCACATTTGTGACCCCTGGCGTAACATTTCAGTCCTGTTCTACTCAAACACTACTTGGGAAAACTGCAACTTATACAATTCATCTGCACCAATAATCACGAACATTGGAAACATTCGCGAAATGAAAAACCAAAATAGAGCTATTGAAATACTTCATGTAACTTAGCTATCTAAAACGCTTTAAGTTTGTTGCTTTGTTCAGCTGTACGTTAGCGGGTTTTTACATTCAGTTATACGATAATCTGTCATCAGCGTTTACTTTCTTTGTCATTGTCCGGTGACGGTTGCGGACCCCTGTGGTTGTCTGCTTGACAGCTGTGGATCCCTTCTTAGAATAATGTACATAGACGCATAATTAAAATATTGCAAACATTTTGGACCAGAGGTTAAGAAACCCTGCTTTAGAGAAAACTCGGGCACATGGCACATTCCTAACAATGGCAACTCTTTAAGTTTAGTGCAACTGCTAGGAAAATTTGACTCTGTAATGATGGAGCACCTTGTCGCGTTGTAAAGAAGGGAGACATGTACCCACTATTGCAGGGAAAAACGAATTAATCATCTGTGACGGTAGTCTTGTTTCATTCGTTCCTTTTTCTGTGACCATCATTGCTTCACTCCAATATGCCAGTAAATTCCAAAACACATCCTTTATATAAACTCTTCTATAGCATTATTCACCTGCAATTAACTTCCTTTTACGCCTCAATCTAATTATCTGATCCTCGAAAGAACACACCTCGTGAACACACATTTGATATGGACAGTCAACGATTAACCTGGTGGGGCAATTCGATTAAATTAACATTTGGTTTACCATTTGTCGCCGGTCTTATTGATTAGACAGACGGACTGTTGCTAGATAAGCAAGTAATCTACTTCAGCCCAGCCGGCAAAAACGAAAAAAAATATTTCGGTAGTAGAAGACGGCGATTTGAGATGACGAATATCTACTGGGGCGGGCATGACTTACAACAAATTGCAACTTCCAGGTTTATCTTGATTGTAACAATCTGGACACCGGAGATATCACGTAATGATTTCCGGCAAAAGTCTCTTAACAATCTTAAAGTATTAGGACACGAGGAGATATGATATAATCAGTTCCAGCAAGATGTCTTCTCATAATAAACAGTGATAAGAAAAATATATAACAACATTAGGACAAGGCATATGACATAACAATTTCCGGAATGTCAAATAATAATTAGTTGCAATACCTTATATGGTCATGTCAATAATTATCAAGATGATGGATAGGGGGACAATTTACGAAAATAAAACGCCCTACCTTGCGATTGGCATTTAATTGAAAATGAACTAGCCTACATCGCGATTGATTTTAGCTAACTAAACTAAATTGTGATTGGGTTCCACTCAAGAGAACCTCACGTGGTACATTTTCGCGTGGGTGAAAATTTCAACTTTAAAACCTGAGTGTTTTGCAAGTTTTCCCACTGCATTTTCCATCTTCATGAAAGATACCAGACCAGGAGAGGACATACAGGTTTGATTGTAATCAAACGTAAACGTTTATAAGTGGTAAAATTTGCTTACAGCTTTGATTATCCCGACCCCTAGAAATCTGCCCATGTGTTAAAAGCTAATAGTTGCAACATAGCAATTATTATTAGCCACAGAAAGGAAGACTGCGCCTTAACCAGCTGCAGGACATTCTATCGAACATCCTGTGAATCAAAGTCTGGATAATTTATTCCATTCATATTGGGGTTAGTTGTAACAAGTACGTTTTCTTATCTTATATTTGCATTTCAGATTGTGGTAAAGTGGGATGTTATAAATTTTTATAGGGGACTTAGTGTACTAACTGAGATCAGCTGTGAAGGTATCTGTATCTAATAGGTGTAGTGTTTTACAGATAACCTTACTTGCTACCACATTATGCCTCAGTCAGAATTATTCTGGAATATTGTGATGACTACGTTAAATGTCTAGGGTATGTATATGAAGAAGTGTAAGTCACAACAACAACAGACAGATACACAATTTAATTTATTCCACCACACTTGACAACACTGTGACACTCACACACATGTAACATTCTATAAGACTATCTTAAATGAGTCACTGGTAAATTTTCAAATATCAATATGTATTAAGTACTCTCATTAATATATATGTCCTGATTCAACTACAAAGTGAACCAGGAATCACAATCAATTTTAATTACAATTTATATGTACAGAATTTATCAATATGAATCTTGTAGTGACATATTTTATTAATATTATCCTATGTGTGTCAGTTGTGTAGTAGTAGTAATATGAGGTAATACTGGTTTTGTTTTTTCAAGCTATGTTGTTATTTGTCATCATGACTTCAAGTGTTTGTTTATGTTGGAACTAGTATTGGAGATGTTCTCAGTTCCTTTCATTAAAACAATTAATTTCCCCTCTTATTTTTATACAATGTCAGTTTAAGATGGGGTTACATAATGTTGAGCTCCGCTGGCCACATAGGCTTATCTTTCGTGATGTCGGCAGGAAAAGACTCCTCTGCTCGATTGCTCCCCTGTGTTCTGGAGACACCTCACTGTTTGCTATATGGACCAAGGAGTATGCTGTCCGCCTCTGGATTCAGCAAAGCTCTGACCAGGTGCTGCTCAATAACTTTAGGACCACAGTCCCTGAAACAAGAAGGTTGTACCTCCTACTTCATAACTAGTTTATGATCCATTTACAGACTGAACACAATACATAACAAACACTGAGTTCAGAGCGGTAGGCCAACTGTCAGCTTCATCTGAAATAATTTACACCAGTATATTCCTCCCTAATGGTTACTACGCCTCTGCAATTCCAGCATTATTTCTTTCTAGTCAATAATATAGGTGTCAGTGTACTGTTTGGCAATTCCATGCAGTTTTACTTTCCTCCGACACCTTCTGTTCAGGTTGGAGCACTATATAGGCTTTACCTCATGTTCGCTACTGAACCACACATATATACAGACATAAATTATCAATTTACATTCAATTTTCATTAAAAAGATATTGAATATATCAAGCTTACCACAATTCATGGAATAATACACAGTTACGTTGAATGGCAATGAATATAGCACAACTTCGATCTGCCGATGTCCCAGGCTTTTATTTAGAAAAATATGCACTGGTGCTCAACGCACTGTTTCTGTAGTAAGTTTATTTGAACATGTGGTGGTGACCTGACGCCTCTGATTGACTATATTCGCGGGTCTAACCAATCGTGCCATGTTTACCCAATCGTTTGAAAAAAAGTACTCCTACTCCCGTTTCCCCTGACAACAAAAGATAGTATTTATAGCCCGACTAATCGTGTTTAGCCTTACATTTATTGCGCTCCAATCAAATCGGATTTAACATGGAGACCCATTTCCCGTACAATGGTGGGGTGAAAATCTGCCACTGAGCGATTCTGATTTTGGGTGTTGTCTGACATCCCTCACTATTTCTTTTGGCTATAATTTGGTAATTCCTAGACTATTTGCGTAACGTTTAACATATTCTTTGTCAGCAAGTCCTAAGGAACCCAAATATACAAATTTAAAGGAGCTAAGTGGCTGCGTTCAAAATATGCATTTTCTTCTACCTCCTGTTTACTTCGAATACGATGTGGTGTCTGGGTACTGTAATGTTTTCAAACGTAAACCAGTATAATGTCATGTTTCCTAATAAGCGTTTTGTGAGTTTTAAAAAAACTAACTCTCGTGTGTGTAGTGTTTTTTTTATCACTGTCGATTTGAAAAAAGCTAGTGCTTGTGGCCTTACACGCGTGATGGTAGTAATTGTATAGCGAGACGCGTGTTTAGTGTTGCATGCGTTCCTGCTTCCAGCCTCTCCCTTTCTTTCTATCTTTAGTCCATCTGTCTTTCGTTTTTTGGTAACGTAGTGTATAAAATGACATGAATGGAATTTTAAATCTAGGTCATCTTGCGTATCTCAAGGTTTTTCTTAGAAATGCAGCACATGTTTTATCGTAGAAAGCGGGTATTGAAGCAGTAGGCTTTTACTATCAACGTGAAACGTTACAATTTGCAGACGAAGGAGAAAACAAGGGGGATTTCGAGTACAGTCATTGTGACAGCACTGTTCTTTACCATTCTTCTTTCCTTTTATTGAAGTTATTTGTTAGGCTTTACATTTACGTTTTAATTTATATATGTGGATTAGAATATTTCACGACATCTCCCCTCTTAAAACAGACATCTTATGTCAGTCCTTTATTCTATATACACATAGATAAATGTAAGTCAACTTGACTTTACTCTGCTGTTGTGCTATCATGGTTTTATGTAGTTGGGTCCATTCAGAGTAGGCACTGCTCATGAAATCTGCCTCAGACCTCTACAACCAATAATATTTTTCGGTTATGTTACTGAACAGCCGCAAGTGTGACTGCTTGTCTTAATGCTGCTTCACAACCCGTATTCACCATTTCTCTTCTCTGAGTCTGCGCAATGACATGTCCAGAGAACATTAGATTTTCCTCAAAATGTACGTTATGAGGAGATAACATATACCTGGTGATAGCAGAGTTTTCGTAGTGGATCCCATAATCTTCTTATTAACCTGTATGAAACATTCGGAATATCCTCAATCAAAGAGGCAACTCAGGGATTCATTACGTTCCTCCGAAATGTTTACATCCAACAATTTTGTCTGATCTCAGGTTTTACTGGAATCTGATAGTAGCCTTTACTCAGATCCACCCTTGAGAAATATTTAGCTTTATTTAGTCTGGCAAACAACTGATTTGTATCCGGCAATGGATCCACCTGTCCTTCTGTAATAGCATTCAGTCTCCTGTAATCTATACAGAGTCTATGTTCTCCAGAGGGCTTCCTTAGGAGTACAACACCGGAACTATACGAAGATTCACTGTGTGAAATAATTCCTTCCTTCAACAAATAGTCTATCTCTTCCTTCAAAGCTTTCTCCTTAGTAAAAGGAATCGAATAGGGTTTCATACAGACAGGTGTGGGGTCTATCAGTTTCATATCATATTCCAATAAGTTTGTATGCTCCGGTCGGTCCGTTAACACCTCTGTATGATTATCTAGAACCTGTTGCACTCTCTCTTTCTGATTTTTCGTTAAATGTGTACTGATTTTCACCTGTGCCGCTGTCTCACAGGGGTGTAATGGATATTCAAATGATGAAAGTGGTTCCTTTTTCATCTCCATGGCAATGGACAAGGTCAACAAGTGTGTCTCTTCCTGATTTTCTCTTTCCAAATATTTCTTCAGGAGATTCACATGATAGATTTTTTCTTTCCCCTTCTTATCTATCTTATAATTGGTTCTAGACGCCTTCTCTAGAACTGTATATGGACCTTGCCATCCAATTTGTAACTTATTTTGACTACCGGGTAGAAGAAGCAGTACCTTCTCTCCCACAGCCAAATCTCTGTCTTTAGCTTTCCTGTTATAATAGGCAGCATGTTTCTTCCTGGCTTGTTTCAAATTTTCATTGGCAAGTTTCCAGCCAGTTTTTAAACGAGTGGTCAGCTCATTCACATATTGGTATGAGGATGTAATATTTTCCTCTGCCTTTTCATCAGTCCACGTTCTTAACAGCGCTACATATGGACCTTTAATTTTGTGGACCTATTTGTCCATGCACCGGTATGGTCTCTTCCACCTGAAGGGCTATAGTGATGATTTTTCTTCCCAGATTTATCATTCACAAATCGACCACTACCAATTTTTTTCTTGGGGCTTTCTCCCCACTTAAAATTCTTGATGAGAGATTTCCTCTCTACATCTTCTTCCTCCAGTTTGTTTAAGTCCGATTGAGGGATTTTCGGCTTATCCTGGGGTAAGACATCTTTTTGCACTCTCTGCATAGTGGCCATTGTAAAACAGTTAATTGAAGCTTGTCCGTGAAAAGGGGCTTCCCATTCCCTTTGGTCCACTTTATCAAATTTATTTTTCTTTTTATTGTCAGGCCTAATGTTGCCCCTTGGCGTGTCCAGGTCCTGATCAATGTTCCCACTTGTGGGTGTTCCCTCATGTGCTATGCTACACTGATAAAGTTGTTATTTTTATTCCCGTAAATGATATCCACCAAAAGATAGATATAAGTGGATGGAAGCAGACATCATCATCATCATCAGTTGATAAGATCTCTATGGTGTTGTTTGCTCCACTGTAGTGTATGGAATGTCAACTTGACCTACGCAGTGGTGTGTAGACATGGATTGAGTGTATAATGTGCGAATGATAATAAGGATTCGTGGTGTTGACAAATGTTCTTTTCTCACACTCATGTATGGCTGGAAGTCATCGACACCAACGACTGTGTACCTTTTCTAAAGTTTAATTGGACGTACACACTCGACAGCACAGATAGTGACAAATCACAGGTTGGCATAATACATCATGGTACAGTGGATAAATGGTCTTGCAATGTTACATGGGCACTCATGTAGAATAATAGTATAAAGGACTGTCAGTAGCCAAGCCCTCAGTATCGCCCATACATATATATCATCTGACTTCACTGACTGAGCACGTCAGCTTATAAACAATATTTCAGATGGCTTCTAAACCTAATCTCGTTTAGCGACGATTCTGCAACATAATGTTCAGCACATATTTTTCCATATAATAATATTGAACCGCTAATAACGGGTTCTCATGTGTAGCAGTGATCTCTGGACTAAACAAGCGATAATACGGGCATCCCTTTTCTCTTCTTGAAAGTCACTACATGTTTGGTTCCAAGATGGCTTCACTCGTGAGCTGTCACTCACGTTTGGATACAGATAATGAATCTGTCCTAAAGTTAGTCATTCATAAAACATTTCATTGCTCTGTAGATTTGATCATGAACAATTGACTGCATTCTACAGGATATAGTGCTGCTAGGAATCGAAGTCGTTTTCATCGAGTCAAATATATTCTCTTAGACATTCAAATCGTACCTATCGAAAATGGTGGCTTCGTACGAGAGTTCATAAGAGTGTCTATTATTACCTTGGTATCAGAAATATGATTCTGCCATTCCTTGGCAATACGAATAAACACTGGGGCAAAGCATACACGATAGGTCTAGACGACTATCACTTTCCACACCAATACTGAGATCACCTTTTCCCGGCGACAAGCCGACATAGAAAACACAGTCCCTATCGGGACGAAGCCAAATCACACCACACTCTAGCGACACATCCGCCGAATAGCCTTTGACCTCTCTAGAGACAACAAAACATATAGTTCGACTTAGATATGTAAAGATATACAGATATAAGACAGACTCGTCCTACTCAGACAAACAATACACATAAATTCAGGCCATAGATATTCTGAAGCAAGAACAATCTATTATTACCCAAACAACGAATAAATCGCAGTAAAATGGATTCATCCGCGGAGTTCGATCGAAAGAGCCGACACAACTTTCAAGGGAAGTAACTCAATAATGACTTTCCCTTAAGCACTATTTTGTTTACAAAATATTTGCGAACATAACAAGTATACCAATGTATAATATTGTAAGATATCAAAGACTGCACGTAACAGTCTTACCACACCTCCCGGGAAAAAAAAAATGGAACATTTTTTTTTTTTTGAAATACATCTAGGAGCAACGTACAATAGGCTCACAACGCATGAATAATGCGCAGATGAAAATATCAGGAATACCTATAACGCCTAATATGAGGCTAAGTCGACTTATGGAGCGACTGGTGAGAATGTGTCTCATAAACTGAGAGAAATTATTTCTCTACAAGTATATTTTTCCAGGAAGGTGTCATCAAAGTATAATACAATTCTGGCAATTACACAATGCCTAAAAAAATTCATATCATCATTTCGTATTAGATATCTTAAATTTATGATTTATGAAGAAAAAATCATCAAAGCACAGCGGTGAATAAACATCAATGAACCGCTATGTAGTGATACAATCATTATATTATTAAATTACAAATGTGTATCTATCATGATATAGAAAAGGAACTACTATAGAACTAGACATATCAAGAAGTCTAAGCCCTAATAGTTATGTGGAATCATGTGGGCATCTTGACAGAATGTCTGCCATCACATTATCTGATCCACGAATAGCTCGCACAGAGAAATGAAAAGGTTGAAGAGCAATTGCATATCGAGTAGACCTCGAGCTCTTCAAATTCTTACTCTGTATAGCAGTAAGAGCTTTTTGGTCGGTTTCTACTATGAAATGTGCGCCTAGAAGGAATCTCTGTAGTTTGAGGATCGACCAAACCATAGCTAATAGCTCACGGTCTAAAACCGAATAATTCCTTTCTGCCGCATTAAGTTTTCTGGAAATATACATTACAGGATGCAGAGTTCCAGAGTACTCTTGCATTAGTGCCGCTCCAATCCCAGTGGATGAAGCGTCACTACGAAGAACGAATGTCTTATCTTTAGTGGGTAGCACTAAAATAGGTGGTGTTGAAAACAGTGTTTTAATCTTATCCAGAGAGCATTGGCATTCCTGAGACCAGTGGACCACATTAGGCGAACCTTTCTTTAGAAGTGTTGAGAGAGGTGCCATGATAGAGGATAGATTCTGAATGAATCTGCCATAAAATTGAATAAGACCTAACAGACTTCTCACCTGTTTTTTAGTCTTAGGGATTGAGATGTTAAGTATCTTACTAGTATTATGGTCCTCTGTCTTTAGGAAACCATGACCAACTCGGTGGCCTAGGAAAGAAATTTCGCTAAAACCAATATAGGCTTTAGAGGGTTTCGCTGTCAGGTTGTGCTCACGCAAAGTAGACAGCAATTCATCTAACCCTGAATAGTGATCTTCCCAAGTATCGCTGAAAAGACAGATGTCGTCTAGATATGCAATGACATCTGACCGATAAGATAGGATTCGGCGCATCATGCGTACGAATGTAGCTGGTGCGTTCATAAGACCGAAAGGCATAAAATTCCATTGGAACAAACCTCTAGGTGTTGAAAAAGCCGTGAGAGGTTTGGCGCGTTCAGATAAAGGAACTTGCCAATATCCTTTAGACAAATCAAGTTTAGTGAAAAAATGAGATTTGGAGAGTCGAGTAAGTAGCTCTTCCAGTAAAGGCATAGGTTCGGCATCGAACTTCGTTACTTGATTCAATTTTTGATAGTCAACGCAAAGACGTATGTTATTGTCTTTTTTACGAACAATAACCATCGGCGAAGAATATGCAGAGGGGGATGGTTCGATTATTTTCAAATCTATCATCTCATCCAACTCTTTCTCGACCTGTGCTTGAAAATGTATAGGTATAGGATAAGGTCTAATCCTAATAGGAGTATGGTCAGTTAGAACAATGTCATGTTCAATGACATGCGTTTGTCCAGGGATGTCAGTGAGTACATCCTGAAATGTTTGCAACATAGTTGAAACTTGTCGCTGTTCTCCTAGAGACAAATCAGGAGAGACAGTAACGTTCTTCCATGATTCACTAGAATGAAGTGGGATCATTGGAAGAGGAAGATTTACATCTGAAAAACTTGTTTCCTCATCCTGTATCACGGACAGTGATGAGTAATGACCATGTGGTACTGGAGAATTGTCCGTTGCTTGGAAAATGGGTTGCAAATAATCCGGACGTTCATGGAATTCAGTAAGCATATTGATGTGGAAGGTTTTATGCTTCCCATCAATATCGACAATATAGTCGACATCGGAAATTTTCGATATTATATCGTACGGACCTTTCCAAGAAATAAGTAATCTGTTTTCCCTACAAGGTAGTAATACAAATGCTTTGTCACCAGGACAAAGTTGTCGTAAGCATCTCTTCTTATTGGCAAATTGCCTTGCCTTCTGTTTCGCAAATTCAGAAGAAGAAGTTGCTAATTTGCATGCTTCGATAATCTTTTGTCTCAACGCGATGACATATTCGTAGGATGACTTTGTGTCATCGTCAATATTGTCAGATGTAATGAGATCGTGAAGCAACGACATAGGGCCACGCGGACGCGCGCCAAAGACGAGTTCAAAGGGAGAAAATCCTGTATGTTCATTGGGTACCTCTCTGTAAGCGAAGAGGGCCGCAGGTAAAACTCTGTCCCAGTCTTGAGGATGATCCTCAGTTATCTTCCCCAGTAAGTTTTTAAGTGTTCTATTAAGGCGTTCGACCATACCATTAGACATTGGATGGTAGATACTACTTAAAGATCTATCTATCTGCAGAGTAGACATTACTTGAGACATGGTATCTGATATTAGTTGGGTGCCATGGTCTGACAATATCTCTCCGGGGAACCCCAGACGAGAAAATATAAGCCAAAGAGCATCTGCAATATCAGCAGTAGTAATGCTCTTCAGAGGAATAGCCTCTGGCCAACGTGTGCACATATCAACACACGTCAAGATAAACTGATGTCCTCTGGCAGACTTGATCTTAAATGGACCAATTATGTCTATGGCCATTTTTTGGAACGGCCGAATAGGAATGTCCGCCGCCTGAATGGGTGCAGCATGCCGTGGACCTTTGGATTTAACTTCCTGACATACTTTACAAGATCGACAATAAATCCGTATGTCCTTGTTTACCAATGGCCAAAAGAAAGCCGCAAGGACTCTTGACTTAGTACGGGAAAAACCCATGTGTCCAGCACACTGAGAGTCGTGAGCGTGCTGCAAAATTTTAACTCTCAAATTCTTGGGAACCAGGATTTGAGAATGACTTGACGTAATGGAGTCTTGAACCATACGTACAAGTACGCCATTCTTCTTTGTAATCCACGATTTACGACTTGTGTCTTTATTCGGATCACCTTTAGTTGCAAGAATGAAGAATTTCTTCAGAGTGGGATCATCTTCTTGCTGTTTTATAAACGAGTCACGAGAAATTACCAAGGGATTATCTTGGTTATGCACTTCATTATCTTCAGTAGATGAAGTTTGAGGCATATTAAGAGCCTGAGCTCTAGTGACTACAGCGTTAGCAATCTGCATGTTTTGCCTTTCCCACGTGGAAATTTGTTGCGGAGTGCATTCTCTGACTCCGTGAATGCGACCGATGATGAGGTCAGCGATCGGATTCGGAAGAAGACATGCGTGTACATCTCCTGTAAAGAAAGGAGTAGCAATCCTAATGATAGCAGTAGAGTATTTCTCTAATGTGCCGCCAAATGTTACACATTTGACTACTTGTCCAGTGGCACGGGAAGGATCTACGAGTGACTGCCTAACACCAATTGTGGTGCATCCAGAATCAAATAGCACAGAGACTGGATTGTTATTCACTAAACCCTTATGTAAGACAAGAGAACCTCTTCCATCATGCGCGACTGATGCCGGAAGAGCAGGAAGAGGATGGCCACAGCTTAAAGTAGACACTGTGGTTGGCTCAAATAACGTTTTGCATTGGGGGCACTGAGATGCTCTCCCAAAATCAAAAGCGGCACATGCCATATTACTAGCATCATTATTATCTTTACTCTGTTTATAGGCTTCATTGGACTCTTGTTGTGCAGAGTTTGCCTGAAAATGTGGTTTATGTCTTTTGTATTGAGATCTACCTCGGTTATTATCACCTCTGTAGTTATTGTTACCTCTATTGTAACCCCTATTTGGGTTTGAGTCATAGTTCCCTTGGTTACCATTATCATATTCATTATAATGAGTATCTCTGTAATTATGATCTTGTTGACTCCAAGACGGATAACCCTGATAGTTTCTATAATTACTTCCTCTACGGAAATTCCTATAATTATGACCACCCCTGTGTCGAGAGCTATCAGCTCGTCTCCAGTTCTTTGAAGAAGAACCCTGAAATGATTGGTTACCTTGGTTTTGATAACTATTATGGTTACCTTTTTTATCAAATCTGTTTTGAGGTCCCTGAAATCTGTGTGAATAATTGGGATTGTATGGTGTTGCTGAAGCAACTGGCATACTCTCCTTAATCTTAGTGTTGCCAAAAGTCACGTCGGGGTGTGCAGTGACATATTGGGAACAATATTCTTCCATTTCTTTTAGAGATTTGGGTTTACGCTCATGTATAAATTCAAGGAAAGGTTTGTTCACACATGACATAATCTTATCTCTGAGCAACAAATCCATAAGTCCTTCATACGTTTTTTCTGTTTTGGAAAGCTCAATCCAACGATCAACTGTGAGACGTGCCTTTGCAGTGAATTCTGAGAATTCTACACCCGTCTCAGGCACCATCGTTTTAAATAAAAGGCGATAGCCTTCCTCACTTAGCTGATATTTTTTTATCAAAGCCGCCCTAATGACATCATAATTATCCTTATCTGCTTCTCCTACAAGGCATAATCTAGTCAAAGATTCACCTTTCAAGTTTTCTGATAATTGATTAGCGTATTGTGATTTATCCACATTATGTGTACGACAAGAACGTTCAAATCTATCCAGCCAGAATGTAATATCGTCACTGGACTGATTGAACGGTGGAACCTTAACCTTGTAAGTAGAAGGTTTACCATTACCACTAGATGCCTGATTAACATTACTCATACTTGTCAATCTCAATTTCTCTAACTCAAATTCATGTTCTCTTATTGCTTTTTTCTCTTCAGCATCTAATCTTTTTTGTTCAGCCTCCCTGTCTAATCTTTTTTGTTCAGCTTCCCTGTCTAATCTTTTTTGTTCAGCTTCACTGTCTAATCTTTTTTGTTCAGCAGCAGCTTCTCTTTCTAATTTTTTTTGTTCAGCTTCACTGTCTAATCTTTTTTGTTCAGCAGCAGCTTCTCTTTCTAATTTTTTTTGTTCAGCTGCAGCTTCTCTTTCTAATTTTTTTTGTTCAGCTTCAAATCTCCTTTCCTCCACCTGCATCTGCAATTTCTTTTGTTCAGCAGCAGCCTCAGCTTCTCTTTCTAATCTTTTCTCTTCTGCCATAGCTTCTCTTTCTTCTGCAGCTAATGCTTTGTCATATTGAGCAACAGCCCATTGTTCTAATTGTTGACCAGTCTTATCAAGGGCTTTCCCTTGTGTAATGAAGTATTCTAATGTAGACATGATGTCTAACAATAATACTAATCACCTGAACCAATAATAATACCACAAGTTCTCAATGACTTGATTAATCAGTATACTATCCCAATATCTGTGGGTCACAAGCCTTTAATAAGGTCTTGTATAATAGTAATAATAATCAGGTACTGGTTTATACCATAATCCAAGTGCAGTGCACAGGCAATTGTGTCTTATGAAATATACCTATATAAAACATATGTCAACCAACAGAATACATAAAGTACAAATAGGACTGACAATACAAGAACGTTTGCAGAAATCAAAATAAATCAAATAGGGAAATCAATGAAAATAATCACTGAATCTGCAAAGAATAACAACACAAATGACGTCACAATATATGAATATAAATTGAGAATAGAACTGAAAGATAGAAAAGGTTAGACCAACAAATTACAAACAAATCAAAACAAAACTAAAGAACAAAGAAATATTACAAAAATAACAATAATTACAGACTTCACAGCTAACACAAAAGCAACAGTTGTCGCAGCAAATTTTCAATCAAGAAAATTGCACCTATAGAAAACGCCCACAACGGACCCTCTATGACGTGGGATATTCTGTTGTGAGGACGCCGCCCAACCTTAAACACAACCCGCTGACATAGAAACTAACATACTATACAAACAAATAACATGTAAACATAAATATATATAAATTATGTGTATGATAGTATGTGTTGCAAAATAGGCTCAGTTTTACAGTAATGGCAAAGTTATTTTTATGAAAATAAACAAACTGCCACTTTATTCAATTAAACATTCTGGCCTTAAATATTAAAGTTCATATACAGAAAACAAGAAGATCCATCGATGAAAATAGGACTTCTTAGTTCACTAATACTGTCTTCCTGTTAATATTACAAGAATTGATCCAACTGTTCTGTGAAACTCTGTAATGTCTAATGTAAAAATGTCAACAACGCTGACCTACATACTGCATTCACTTGACAGGTCACGTGACGAAGTGTTGACAAATAGCAAACCAATACTGCAAGTGTGTCGTATCAGCCACAGGAAACGGTCTGGTATCGGTACTCTGTTGACTTCTGAACTTCTGCGAGGTCAAACCCAGAAAGCTGGTCCACCAGTTGATAAAGTTGTTATTTTATTCCCGTTAATGATATCCACCAAAAGATAGATATAAGTGGATGGAAGCAGACATCATCATCATCATCAGTTGATAAGATCTCTATGGTGTTGTTTGCTCCACTGTAGTGTATGGAATGTCAACTTGACCTACGCAGTGGTGTGTAGACATGGATTGAGTGTATAATGTGTGAATGATAATAAGGGTTCGTGGTGTTGACAAATGTTCTTTTCTCACACTCATGTATGGCTGGAAGTCATCGACACCAACGACTGTGTACCTTTTCTAAAGTTTAATTGGACGTACACACTCGACAGCACAGATAGTGACAAATCACAGGTTGGCATAATACATCATGGTACAGTGGATAAATGGTCTTGCAATGTTACATGGGCACTCATGTAGAATAATAGTATAAAGGACTGTCAGTAGCCAAGCCCTCAGTATCGCCCATACATATATATCATCTGACTTCACTGACTGAGCACGTCAGCTTATAAACAATATTTCAGATGGCTTCTAAACCTAATCTCGTTTAGCGACGATTCTCCAACATAATGTTCAGCACATATTTTTCCATATAATAATATTGAACCGCTAATAACGGGTTCTCATGTGTAGCAGTGATCTCTGGACTAAACAAGCGATAATACGGGCATCCCTTTTCTCTTCTTGAAAGTCACTACATGTTTGGTTCCAAGATGGCTTCACTCGTGAGCTGTCACTCACGTTTGGATACAGATAATGAATCTGTCCTAAAGTTAGTCATTCATAAAACATTTCATTGCTCTGTAGATTTGATCATGAACAATTGACTGCATTCTACAGGATATAGTGCTGCTAGGAATCGAAGTCGTTTTTCATCGAGTCAAATATATTCTCTTAGACATTCAAATCGTACCTATCGAAAATGGTGGCTTCGTACGAGAGTTCATAAGAGTGTCTATTATTACCTTGGTATCAGAAATATGAAAATGCCATTCCTTGGCAATACGAATAAACACTGGGGCAAAGCATACACGATAGGTCTAGACGACTATCACTTTCCCCACCAATACTGAGATCACTTTTTCCCGGCGACAAGCCGACATAGAAAACACAGTCCCTATCGGGACGAAGCCAAATCACACCACACTCTAGCGACACATCCGCCGAATAGCCTTTGACCTCTCTAGAGACAACAGAACATATAGTTCGACTTAGATATGTAAAGATATACAGATATAAGACAGACTCGTCCTACTCAGACAAACAATACACATAAATTCAGGCCATAGATATTCTGAAGCAAGAACAATCTATTATTACCCAAACAACGAATAAATCGCAGTAAAATGGATTCATCCGCGGAGTTCGATCGAAAGAGCCGACACAACTTTCAAGGGAAGTAACTCAATAATGACTTTCCCTTAAGCACTATTTTGTTTACAAAATATTTGCGAACATAACAAGTATACCAATGTATAATATTGTAAGATATCAAAGACTGCACGTAACATACACCTCTCTACAAAATTCTCAATGTCCCATCTTGCCTTGGGCCAATAATAATTGTGAGCCACCTTTTGGATGATGGTACCTATTTTCTCATGGTCCCCATCTGGTTTCACATGTAGGTGATGCGTGATGCCATATGATGATGGATGGTATCCGCATGTCTGGTTTTGTGTAGTGTGTAGATGTGTTCAGTCAAAACAATGTTCATGCAACAATAACAGGGCAATCCACATAGGACGTCAGTAAACTCACGACGTATAAAGTCAATGAGTCTTGAAACAGCCGTTGACGTTTTTCTTCATTATTTATTGTGGACGCCACAGTGACAAAATGGTTACGCAAATGTGTAGGCACATCAAACAGTCATTATCACAGCAACATTCAATACAGCAATAAACGGTAGACAGCATTACAATGATGAGTCAGATGCATGTTATATTTCAAAGTGCTGTAAATGTAGTCAGGTGAACAACTCCATCCTTTTCTATAACAGCCAGGAGATAACCAGATGTATGAGATCAGTTCACTCTCCTTAGTTTGACTTCAGCAAGACAGACACGTCTGCCGAAGTATAAATAATGTCCTCAAAAAATATCCTCTAGATAATAAAGGTTTTCCAAACCTAGTTCATTTAACAAAGTAGCAAGTAATGGTCCTTGGTACCTGCATCAACCGATGCAGTACAATGCAGCGACATGTGAGCTGGGAAAAAAAACATCTCGTGACGACGACTTTCGCAGACAGGCTATGAATCGAAATCGCTCACGACCCAAAATCAATAGAGTTAATGAAAGAGTCAATTTACCTTGCTTTCATGAAATACACAGAAATATCACGCCTCCCGACATGTGGGAAACACTAGAGGTATTATCCCGAATAAACGAAATATCCATTAAGAGGACTACACATCCCTGACAGAACAAAAATAGCGGAGATCCCCTCTTCAACGAGGCATCTCTTTCGCCATTCCAAATCGCTCACTCCCACTAGTGGTGGGCGGAAACCGATCGACAAAGAAGCAAGACAAGTCATGCGCAGTCCAGCGCAAAACGACCACAGCTCAAACTTAACTGCATTCGATACCAACGCGAGAAGACAAATGCTTACCGAGAAAAGTGACTATAAATTCCAAGCAGTTGTTGCCCTTGCGTTATAAAACAGATATTGAAATAAAACGATGTTGCGAGAATTTATCACGCAACATATCACCACCTCCTCCCGATAAAAAAAAAAATGTGGAACATATTTTTTTTTTTCAATATCAAAGAGCAAGCGATAAGCGGCTCAAAACGCACGAATTATGCGCTGATAATTAATTAAATTGCCAAACAATAGGCTAATTATCAAGTTACTATAATCATCATTAAACAGCATACTCTAATATTGTCTTTAAAAATGGATGTACAAATCTGATAGGAAAATTTAAATAGTACATTCTTTGACATGTAATGACATAAGTACATAGTAAAGTTAAACTACATGACGATCCAGGACATATGCTCTGGTATTCCGAGGGTAAGTACACAATCTAGAACTCGTAAGGTAAGTCCTCAGCTCAACAATGACATTCTGAGAAAGTACAAGCAATATAATGCTAATTAATAACTAATATGCTTCATAAGGTACAATACATTATTAATAATTGTGGCTGTTTAGTAAACTAACGGCCCTTATATTAACTACTCAGTCCTCCTCTATCATTTTAAAAAAAACGAACAGAAGAAGATGACAACAAAGCACGATAGTGTGTACATATAAAGTAAGTACAGATGTGCTAATCTATTGTAGAAATATAGGTGTGTTATGACTCTGTAATATATAGAAATATAGGACAGAAGTATTAGTTGGAGTCATGTGGGCATCTAGACAAAATGTCAGCCATCACATTATCCGCACCACGGATAGCTCGTACCGTGAAGTGAAAAGGTTGAAGAGCTATAGCATATCGAGTGGATCTCGAACTCTTCAAATTCTTAGTCTGAATAGCTGTAAGAGCTTTCTGATCAGTCTCTAGAATGAAATGTGCGCCCAGGAGGAATCTTTGTAGCTTTAGAATTGACCAAACCATCGCTAACAACTCACGGTCTAAAACCGAGTAGTTCCTCTCTGCCGCATTTAGTTTTCTAGAAATGTACATAACAGGATGCAGAGTATTTGCATATTCTTGCATCAGTGCTGCTCCAATCCCAGTGGATGAAGCATCACTCCGAAGAACAAAAGTCCTATCAAGAGTAGGTAATCTTAAGATGGGAGGAGAAGAAAATATATTCTTGATTTGGTCTAGTGAAGATTGGCATTCTTCAGACCAACGGACCAGATTAGGCGAACCTTTCTTCAACAATGTTGATAGAGGTGCCATGATCGAAGATAAATTTGGAATAAATCTCCCATAAAATTGAATTAAACCTAAGAGACTCCTAACTTGTTTCTTCGTTTTAGGAACAGAGATGTTCAGTATTTTGGAAGTATTGTGGTCTTCTGTCTTCAAGAGACCATGACCAACACGATGACCCAGGAAAGAGATTTCACCAAAACCAACAAAAGCTTTAGAAGGTTTTGCTGTCAAATTATTCTCACGTAGAGTGGACAGTAAGTCATATAACCCTAAATAGTGATCTTCCCAGGTATCACTGAAGAGACAGATGTCATCTAAGTATGCGATGACATCCGAACGATGTGACAGAATTCGACGCATCATGCGAACGAAAGTGGCAGGGGCGTTCATGAGACCAAAAGGCATAACATTCCATTGAAATAGACCCCTAGGTGTAGAAAAAGCAGTAAGAGGTTTGGCATGCTCTGCTAAAGGCACTTGCCAATAACCTTTAGACAAGTCAAGTTTAGTGAAGAATCTAGAATTAGAAAGTCTAATCAGTAGATCTTCTAACAAAGGCATCGGTTCAGCGTCGAACTTTGTGACCTGATTCAATTTGCGATAATCAACACAAATTCGTATGTTCTTATCCTTCTTCCGGACAATAACCATGGAAGAAGAATATGGTGAAGTCGATGGTTCAATTATATTTAATTGAATCATTTCATCCAATTCCTTTTCCACTTGCGACTGAAAGTGTATAGGAATAGGATAAGGCCTAACCCTAATTGGATTATTGTCGGTAAGAATTATGTCATGTTCTATGACATCTGTGTGTCCAGGAATGTCAGTGAGAACATCCTGAAATGTTTGTAACATCGACGAGACTTGTCGATGTTCGTCACCAGAAAGATTAGGAGAAACAGAAACGTTTTTCCAAGATTCCGTGGAATGTAATGGAACCACTGGAAGGGGAAGGTTGACATCAGAGAAGGTAGCTTCCTCATCCTGAATGACAGACAGGGATGAATAATGACCGTGAGGTGCAGGAGCATCATCCGTTGCCTGGAAAATAGGCAGCAAATAGTCCGGACGTTCGTGAAATTCCGAAAGCATGTTTATGTGGAAAGTTTTATGCTTTCCATCAATATCGACCACATAGTCAACATCGGAAATCCGAGAGACTATTGCATACGGACCTTTCCATGCAATAAGAAGTCTATTTTCCCTACTGGGGAGTAGGACGAATGCTTTGTCACCTGGACAAAGTTGTCGTAGACATCTATTCTTGTTAGCAAACTGCCTTGCCTTCTCTTTAGCAATTTCTGATGAAGCAGTTGCTAGCTTACATGCCTCAATGATCTTTTGTCTAAGAGCAATGACATACTCATATGAGGATTGAGTTTCATCGCTAATATCATCGGCAGTGATGAGATCGTGTAATAAAGACATAGGGCCGCGTGGACGCGCGCCAAAGACAAGTTCGAAGGGAGAAAATCCTGTGTGTTCATTAGGGACTTCTCTATAGGCAAAGAGAGCCGCGGGTAAAACCCTGTCCCAATCTTGAGGATGATCTTCAGTTATCTTACCAAGCAAAGTCTTGAGCGTTCTATTCAGACGCTCAACTAACCCATTAGACATAGGATGGTAGATACTACTGAGAGATCGTTCAATATGTAAGGTAGACATTACCTGTGACATAGTGTCAGATATGAGTTGAGTGCCATGGTCTGACAATATTTCTCTGGGGAACCCCAAGCGAGAAAATATCAACCAAAGAGCATCTGCGATATCTGTAGTAGATATGCTCTTAAGAGGAATAGCCTCTGGCCAACGTGTGCACATATCGACACATGTAAGGATAAACTGATGTCCTCTGGCCGACTTGACCTTAAAAGGGCCAATAATATCTATGGCCATTTTCTGAAACGGCCGAATAGGAATGTCAGCAGCCTGGATAGGCGCAGCATGTCGTGGTCCTCTAGATTTGACCTCCTGACATACCTTGCATGATCGGCAGTAAATACGAATGTCCTTATTGACAAAAGGCCAAAAGAAAGCCGCAAGGACTCTCGACTTCGTACGGGCAAAACCCATATGTCCAGCACATTGCGAGTCATGAGCATGTTGCAATATTTGGACTCTCATGCTCTTGGGAACAAGAATTTGCGAATGTGCCGACGTAGCCGAATCTTGTACCATACGTACAAGTACGCCGTTTCTCATTGCAATCCAAGATTTTCTATTTGTATCCTGATTCGGATCACCTTTCTTCGCAAGAACGAAGAATTTTTTTAAAGAAGAATCTTCTTCTTGCAATTTTATGAAAGAGTCACGAGTGATTACTAAGTGACTATCTTGGCTATCAACTTCATTATCACTATTCAGTGAAGTTTCGGGTGTTTGTAGAGCTTGTGCTCTTGTAACTACTGCATTTGTAGCTTGCATGTTATTATCTTCCCAAGCAGCAATCTGCTGTGGGGTACACTCCCTAACTCCGTGAATACGACCAATAATAAGGTCCGCAATATAGGATTAGGTAAGAGACAAGCATGCACATCTCCAGTAAAGAAAGGAGTGGCAATGCGAATTACAGCAGTAGGATATTTTTCTAGAGTGCCGCCAAATGTGACACATTTAATAACCCTTCCTGTAGCACAAGATGGATCTACAAGCGATTGTCTAACACCAATAGTGGTGCATCCGGAATCGAAAAGTAGTGAGACCGGAGTATCATTAACAAGACCCTTATGTAGAATTAAAGAACCCCTCCCGTCATGCGCAACAGCAGCAGGAAGAGCGGGAAGTGGGTGACCACAACTCAAAGTAGTTATGGTACCCGGTTCGAATAAAGTACTGCATTGGGGGCATTTGTTTGCTCTCTCAAAGTCAAAAGCAGAACTAGTGACAGCGTCAAAGTTTTTACTATCAACAACATGATTACAGGCTGCCTCAGTTTCCTGTTGTACAGCATTAGCCTGCTGATATCTCTTTTTTTTGTGTTGAGATCTACCCCGACTATTATTACCTCTGAAGTTATCAGAGTTATTATTATCTCTGCAGTTATTATTGTCTCTATTGTAATTGTTATACTGGTTCGAATTCCAGTTTCCACGATTACTATCATGTTCACATTGATGCGAACATCTATTTGTTTGGTTTTGAGGTCTTCGGCAGGAATAACCTCTATTACCATATCCTCTTTTGAAATGCTTATAATTATTAGGGTGATAGTAACGAGTACTATCAGGTTGTCTCCAATTCTTCGAAGAAGAATCACCATGAAATTGATTTCCATGATTTTGACAGAAATTACCGCTACTCTTTCTATCAAAATTTTGTTGGGATCTACGAGCAAAGTTTTGACCATACGGAGCTGCCGAAGCAACTGGTAAACCTTCTTTCACCTTAGAGTTACCCATGGTTATGTGTGGGTGCGCAGTTACGTATTGGCAACAGAAATCTTCCATTTCTTTTATTGTTTTAGGTTTACGTTCATGAAGGAAAGCAAGGAAAGACTCATTGACAGACGACATGACTTTGTCTCTAAGTATTAAGTCCATAAGTCCTTCATAAGTTTTTTCCGTCTTAGATAGTTCAACCCATCGTGAGAAAGTAATGCGTATTCTTGCAATAAACTCGGAGAATTCAACTCCATTTTCAGGTAACATGTTTTTAAATTGTAGACGATAGCCGTCTTCGTTAAGCTGATATTTCTTTAACAAAGCGGCCCTGACAACCTCATAATTGTTCTTGTCAGGTTCATCCACCATATTTAATATACTTAGAGCTTTACCTGAAGATGTTGACTGTATTGAAGAATGTTCATGCAACAATAACAGGGCAATCCACATAGGACGTCAGTAAACTCACGACGTATAAAGTCAATGAGTCTTGAAACAGCCGTTGACGTTTTTCTTCATTATTTATTGTTGACGCCACAGTGACAAAATGGTTACGCAAATGTGTAGGCACATCAAACAGTCATTATCACAGCAACATTCAATACAGCAATAAACGGTAGACAGCATTACAATGATGAGTCAGATGCATGTTATATTTCAAAGTGCTGTAAATGTAGTCAGGTGAACAACTCCATCCTTTTCTATAACAGCCAGGAGATAACCAGATGTATGAGATCAGTTCACTCTCCTTAGTTTGACTTCAGCAAGACAGACACGTCTGCCGAAGTATAAATAATGTCCTCAAAAAATATCCTCTAGATAATAAAGGTTTTCCAAACCTAGTTCATTTAACAAAGTAGCAAGTAATGGTCCTTGGTACCTGCATCAACCGATGCAGTACAATGCAGCGACATGTGAGCTGGGAAAAAAAACATCTCGTGACGACGACTTTCGCAGACAGGCTATGAATCGAAATCGCTCACGACCCAAAATCAATAGAGTTAATGAAAGAGTCAATTTACCTTGCTTTCATGAAATACACAGAAATATCACGCCTCCCGGCATGTGCAAATACACTAGAGGTATTATCCCGAATAAACGAAATATCCATTAAGAGGACTACACATCCCTGACAGAACAAAAATAGCGGAGATCCCCTCTTCAACGAGGCATCTCTTTCGCCATTCCAAATCGCTCACTCCCACTAGTGGTGGGCGGAAACCGATCGACAAAGAAGCAAGACAAGTCATGCGCAGTCCAGCGCAAAACGACCGCAGCTCAAACTTAACTGCATTCGATACCAACGCGAGAAGACAAATGCTTACCGAGAAAAGTGACTATAAATTCCAAGCAGTTGTTGCCCTTGCGTTATAAAACAGATATTGAAATAAAACGATGTTGCGAGAATTTATCACGCAACATATCGCTCCTTATTAATTCTGCCCTATATCTTTTAGGAAGTACCAGCTGTCCCTGACCTTTGGATCTAGCTCCAGTCTTCCTATACATCAACTTGTTTTTCATGTAAAAATCTCCCTTGCCTGGAGTTGTATGACAAGTTGAAAATTTCCTAAAACAAGGCTTGAGGGTCTTATCCCCAGCCTGTGCCTTCCTCATCTCTTCTGGAGTGGTATCTAACATAATATCCTCCTCCTTTCTTGAGGTCGACCTGACCTGAAGGGTGGCCATAACTATAGGGTTCCTTCTGCAACGGTCAGTGTCATGATTGTTCATCTTACAATTTTTACACCACCTTTTCCCTTGGTTGAAAGATTTTCTTTCATCATATTTCCTTTCATCGAATTGTGGGGTTTTATTTTTATTGTCATACCGTGGCCTATCAAACTGGTGCTTACCTTTGTTTTGATCTCTAGGATCAAATTTATTAAAGTTCTGTGGTGCCCTAAAATTATCCACCTGTTTCTTTTTATTACCTGATACTTCTGCCTGAGCTGCTTGATACCTTTCAGCAACATTTAGCAACTCACCCAGCCTCTCGGCACCTTGTTCCATGAGAAACTTTCTCAGGTCTGGAGCCATGGACTCTCTTAATTGTTCTATAAGGACCATTTCCTTAAGATCTTGGGTTTTCCCCAGAGAAGTCCATTTCTCCAAGTATGTCTCTAACCGTGCAGAGAACTGGTGATAGGTTTCACCTGACAGTAGTTTAGCATTCCTAAATATTTTCCTATAAAATTCTGCGTTCTTTTCATATCTTAACAAAAGAGCCTGCTTTAGCATGTCATAATTTTCCTGATCACCTCTGCTCATTTTGGCAAAAACTTCATAAGCTGCCCCACGAAGCCCTTGAGATAACTTTAAGCTCCACCTTTCTCTCTCTAACCCATATGTGGTAGCTAACAGTTCATATCTATTTAGATAGCTCTCAATATCATCGTCTTTCTCAACAAAATGATCTAAATGAAAGTTCATAGCTGAGGTTGAGGCTCCCTGGCTAGCAGTGGCATCAGAGGTAAAGGGACTGGCACCATTTTCAGGAGCATGGCCTTGAAACTCAAACTCTCTTAGTCGTAACTCATGTTCCCTTTGTAATCTTTTATCTTCTGCTTCCCTTTCTGCAGCTAATCGCTTGTCTTCCCTTTCTGCAGCCTGTCTTCTTTCCTCGGCTTCCCTTTCTGCAGCTAATCTTTTGTCTTCTCTTTCTGCCTCCAATTTCTTAGCCTCTTTGTCAGCCTCAATCTGCAACCTCTTAGCCTCAGCCTCAATCTGCAACCTCTTAGCATCAGCCTCAATCTGCAACCTCTTAATCTCTTTTTCAGCCTCTATTCTCTTATCTTCGGCCAATCTTTCAGATTCTAATTTTCTTTCGGCCTCTTTTTCTAATCTTCTTTCTTCCCGTTCAATATATTTGTCACATTCAGCAGTGACATAAGCAATCATAATTTGCCCGTCCATTCCTAACTCTTTCGCAGTCTGTACAGCAGCAGATCGAAATTTTGCCAAGTCGGCCATTGTCTAACATGTAAATGTAAACAATTCAATCTTTCAATAATTATCTAAGGACACTACAGGCACTGAGAGCTCAACCTTATTTATTTTCACCCAAGGATACTTTTTAATTCTTATTATTCCCTGAAGTGAATTACCCCCAATATTTTAAATAGGGAAAGATTCAAAATCCCGAGAGCGAGACCCCAATATATGTGGTAAAGTGGGATGTTATAAATTTTTATAGGGGACTTAGTGTACTAACTGAGATCAGCTGTGAAGGTATCTGTATCTAATAGGTGTAGTGTTTTACAGATAACCTTACTTGCTACCACATTATGCCTCAGTCAGAATTATTCTGGAATATTGTGATGACTACGTTACATGTCTAGGGTATGTATATGATGAAGTGTAAGTCACAACAACAACAGACAGATACACAATTTAATTTATTCCACCACACTTGACAACACTGTGACACTCACACACATGTAACATTCTATAAGACTATCTTAAATGAGTCACTGGTAAATTTTCAAATATCAATATGTATTAAGTACTCTCATTAATATATATGTCCTGATTCAACTACAAAGTGAACCAGGAATCACAATCAATTTTAATTACAATTTATATGTACAGAATTTATCAATATGAATCTTGTAGTGACATATTTTATTAATATTATCCTATGTGTGTCAGTTGTGTAGTAGTACTATGAGGTAATACTGGTTTTGTTTTTTCAAGCTATGTTGTTATTTGTCATCATGACTTCAAGTGTTTGTTTATGTTGGAACTAGTATTGGAGATGTTCTCAGTTCCTTTCATTAAAACAATTAATTTCCCCTCTTATTTTTATACAATGTCAGTTTAAGATGGGGTTACATAATGTTGAGCTCCGCTGGCCACATAGGCTTATCTTTCGTGATGTCGGCAGGAAAAGACTCCTCTGCTCGATTGCTCCCCTGTGTTCTGGAGACACCTCACTGTTTGCTATATGGACCAAGGAGTATGCTGTCCGCCTCTGGATTCAGCAAAGCTCTGACCAGGTGCTGCTCAATAACTTTAGGACCACAGTCCCTGAAACAAGAAGGTTGTACCTCCTACTTCATAACTAGTTTATGATCCATTTACAGACTGAACACAATACATAACAAACACTGAGTTCAGAGCGGTAGGCCAACTGTCAGCTTCATCTGAAATAATTTACACCAGTATATTCCTCCCTAATGGTTACTACGCCTCTGCAATTCCAGCATTATTTCTTTCTAGTCAATAATATAGGTGTCAGTGTACTGTTTGGCAATTCCATGCAGTTTTACTTTCCTCCGACACCTTCTGTTCAGGTTGGAGCACTATATAGGCTTTACCTCATGTTCGCTACTGAACCACACATATATACAGACATAAATTATCAATTTACATTCAATTTTCATTAAAAAGATATTGAATATATCAAGCTTACCACAATTCATGGAATAATACACAGTTACGTTGAATGGCAATGAATATAGCACAACTTCGATCTGCCGATGTCCCAGGCTTTTATTTAGAAAAATATGCACTGGTGCTCAACGCACTGTTTCTGTAGTAAGTTTATTTGAACATGTGGTGGTGACCTGACGCCTCTGATTGACTATATTCGCGGGTCTAACCAATCGTGCCATGTTTACCCAATCGTTTGAAAAAAAGTACTCCTACTCCCGTTTCCCCTGACAACAAAAGATAGTATTTATAGCCCGACTAATCGTGTTTAGCCTTACATTTATTGCGCTCCAATCAAATCGGATTTAACATGGAGACCCATTTCCCGTACAATGGTGGGGTGAAAATCTGCCACTGAGCGATTCTGATTTTGGGTGTTGTCTGACATCCCTCACTATTTCTTTTGGCTATAATTTGGTAATTCCTAGACTATTTGCGTAACGTTTAACATATTCTTTGTCAGCAAGTCCTAAGGAACCCAAATATACAAATTTAAAGGAGCTAAGTGGCTGCGTTCAAAATATGCATTTTCTTCTACCTCCTGTTTACTTCGAATACGATGTGGTGTCTGGGTACTGTAATGTTTTCAAACGTAAACCAGTATAATGTCATGTTTCCTAATAAGCGTTTTGTGAGTTTTTAAAAACTAACTCTCGTGTGTGTAGTGTTTTTTTATCACTGTCGATTTGAAAAAAGCTAGTGCTTGTGGCCTTACACGCGTGATGGTAGTAATTGTATAGCGAGACGCGTGTTTAGTGTTGCATGCGTTCCTGCTTCCAGCCTCTCCCTTTCTTTCTATCTTTAGTCCATCTGTCTTTCGTTTTTTTGGTAACGTAGTGTATAAAATGACATGAATGGAATTTTAAATCTAGGTCATCTTGCGTATCTCAAGGTTTTTCTTAGAAATGCAGCACATGTTTTATCGTAGAAAGCGGGTATTGAAGCAGTAGGCTTTTACTATCAACGTGAAACGTTACAATTTGCAGACGAAGGAGAAAACAAGGGGGATTTCGAGTACAGTCATTGTGACAGCACTGTTCTTTACCATTCTTCTTTCCTTTTATTGAAGTTATTTGTTAGGCTTTACATTTACGTTTTAATTTATATATGTGGATTAGAATATTTCACGACACAGATGTATGAAATGCTTACTCCCATAGTACAGTTGCTTATGGGGCTTGCTACCTCATATAAAATAGCTTGCCACATAAAACACCACTGCAAGAGCTGGATACTTCTTCGTGCGGGCTTCCCCACAATGAACCAGTAGCAGAGATAGCAACAGGCTCCATAGGGAACAGAAAAAGGATGGTGATGACATCGTGCTATATATATATATATATATATATTATGTCAACATTTTATATTTTATATATAATAATATATATTTTTATATATTTTATTTGGGTACTTGTGCGTTTATTCACCGGTTAAATCAAATTCTGGAAATTTATTACCAAAACTGAGAACCGTACTTTTTCTTGACCGAAAAATGTTGATTTCACATTGTGATTTGGGAGGCAAGTTAAAAAAAAAGCGTGTCTCTTGCATTCATAGTTGAGACGCTTACGACAGACCCGCCCTCAACCCCCCCCCCCCCCCGTATTTTTTTAAAAAGTTTATAAACCAATAGAACGGAATTGAATCAGTTCTACAAGTTAACGGTACACCGGAAACAAGGGAAATCGCTGCCGTTGCCTTCTCTACCTCAAGATCAGAGTGAGGTACCCATTTACAGCTGGTTTGACTGATGCGTGACACCTGTTCCCTTCCTCGCTGCCGTTGCCTTCTCTAACTCAGGATCAGAGTCAGGTACCCACAGTATACTGCTTGACATTGCAGAATTTTGGCCTCCTCTGTAAATTATGCAGCTACGAACGAACATGTGTATGTCCTGATATGTGCCAAGCTTCAGCGATCTTTGGTAATCTGTTCCCCTCACGGTCCTTTTCAGGGCCCACAAAAAGAAATAGCATAACATGGTGACTTAGTGTGACTCTTTATTACTTTGATCTTAACTGTTTGCGTACAGAAGCAGTCATTTTCGAGAGATGGGGCCTACCTAGCTATAAATGGGTACTTAACTTTGAGTTAGGGAAGGAAAAGACAGTGAGGAAGGAAACTGGTCTCCCCACCTCTCGATGCTGGACCTAGTATGGTGAAGTCTCTAACATTCCATAACCAGCTGTAAATGGGTACCTGACTCTGATCCTGAGTTAGAGAAGGCAACGGCAGCGAGGAAGGGAACAGGTGTCACGCATCAGTCAAACCAGCTGTAAATGGGTACCTCACTCTGATCTTGAGGTAGAGAAGGCAACGGCAGCGATTTCCCTTGTTTCCGGTGTACCGTTAACTTGTAGAACTGATTCAATTCCGTTCTATTGGTTTATAAACTTTTAAAAAAAAAATTCTACACTACAAATGGGGGAGAGCTCACAATGTGAAATGTCACGTTTTCAGTCAAGAAAGAGTACGGTGATCGGTTTGGGCAATAAATTTGCAAAATAATTATTACCCGGTGAATTAACGCACAAGTACCTTTATTTGTTATATATATATATATATATATATATATATATATATATATATATATATATATATATATATATATATATATATATATACTGAAAATGATGCATTTCTATTCTTCTGCTCTCCTGACACGTTTTCATCTGACTCGAGGATCTGAGATTTTATGCTCATGGGAAGCGGGAAAACTCATATGACGATGAAATGGTGGAGAAAAGCGGAAGTCGCCTGATGCTTAAATCAGGAGACATGAAACTTAAGTTAGTTGCTTATCCTTTACAGGACGTGGCAATCAACCCCAGCTTTTATTGGCTGTTTGTGATTTTTCTAGGCAATTTTTTACATTCAGTAGTTTGCCATTGCTTTCTGAACGGTAGGCGCTTATACCATTGTTAAAAATCCACACAAAGCGATTTGCTACCAAACTGCCTGCAGCAGGTTTCGAACCTGGTATATCTGGATTATGAAACTGCGTTCATATCCATTAGGCCACAGACGCCGACATGAAACTTAAGGGAGATACGATTTTCACTTTTCTCTTATTTTCTGGTACTAGTTACCAGAATTCAACGCTGGACACCATCTACAACAGATGGGTCTAGAGGACACTCGAAGTGGCTAAATTTGTTGCAGTTACTCCTGCAGCGCAGGGAACGTGCTCCTACCAAGTCATTCGGCTTTTGAGGAGAGAAACAATACTAAAGAAGTCACTGGAGAACCAGCATCAACTACATGAGTCTACAGCAACAACGCTTTGCTGGAAATTGACAGTTAAGTGATCTGAACAACATAGATTCTGGACACTAAAATTACTCCACCATTACCATTTTCAATGACGAAATAACAATCTTTTTTTTTCTTTTAAAGATCATATACTAAAATGTTTTCTAAAATTTAACTATTTTCATTCTTTACCCTTGTTTCAGCAATATTTTCATAAATATCTCCTGTTATTTATGTAAATATAAATCCACAGCTGAAGTTTATCACTTGGTTGAGTGAATTTGATGTTTGCACCCGTATGGCTAATTTAAAATACTTATACTCAGAGCTAAATACACAAACAGTACTTTGCTGAATTACCTTCAGCTGGGGGTCATCAAATACGAGTAAAAAATATATTTCTCTCAGAAATGGGCGGAGAACATAAAGTTTACAATCAGCTTAGAAGATGCAGTTGTTGTACTTGCCATTCAAAAATTCCTGTGGGACTCCCTAAATTAGGGGCATAAAACCCATTATTTATATATCTGCCAAGAATAATCTTGAATAGCGGTGCTACCTTTTGAAAACTGATCCTTTTACTCGAAGCTCGGTCATTAGAAGACCACTGCTGCAGAGCAGGGGAGACAACCCGGAGGCGAGGTTCGAAAGACGCAGTTATCGAAGGTAAAAGTAGCCAAACATTTATTTATCACAGTTTACTGCATTCCTGTTGTGAGTCATACCGAGCAGCCATCTTTCACTTTTGCGCTTTGTTGACACTGAGATAAAGAGTTCTGTGTGCGGGAATGTTTTATTGCTTACAAGCCGGTGAGTGACTCTTCAGGCGAAGTCTGACTGGCCACTTCCTAGATGAACGGACATAACGATTGTCGTGGCCAGGGATATGATAAGATGCAAATATTGTAGGAATGAAAGATGGCGCGCCAACGAAATCAGTATCTTTGTTCTTGGTATTCAAAGATTGTTTGTTTTATTCTCTGGCTCACCGAAAAGGTGACACGTAAAAATTAAGCGCATGAAAAGGATTGCGTAACTCGGAAGGAAAGTCGATTTGCCAGCTTTTAAATGTAAAGACATTTTTTAAAGGACTCGAGTTAGCCATTAAAGGTGTTTCATATTATGAAAGAAAATTGTTATCCAGACATTTTTCCTCAATTGTGGACTGCACTTCTGATCATATTATAAATGCCTCTTCAATCATAACTGACTATGGGAATGCGTCCCTGAGGTGACAGCCCTCAGCTGCTTATTTGCATGGTATTCCATTCAACGTTTTCTTCTCTCTTCTGCATGCTGTGAGAGCTTCTTTTCGCCCAATCTGAGGTGGTACCATAGATAGCATCATTACTCGGTGCGATCGGCAGCTTCATCCTCCCAGGTTGCTGGATTCATGTCCAATATCCTCATGTTTCTCATGCACACATCTTTGAAATAATCTTTGTGTATGGCCCGTGTGGCTAGAGCGGGCACTTAAAAAGTGATGGGTGGAGAGCGGGCACTTAACAGCTGACCATTATTGCCTCTTCTTGTTCCATCTTGGTCTACCTGTCCAACCTGAAAATTGGTTATAATTGGGGTATTTACCTTGTAGTGTCATTTTATTTACTAATTTTGTATTAAGTTTAAATAACTATTGTCTTTTGCAGTTGCTGGTTTGTAATTTATATTAGTAGTAGTCATTTTATTTTTAGTTTTGTATTGTATATAGATAACTATTGTCCTTTGCACTTGGTTTTAATTTGTATTAGCATTTGTTCTTTTTGAGTTGGTGTTTTTTTTTAAACCTCGTTGTCTTTCCTTGACCCATGAGTAGTTAGTAAATTTGCTAATTTTTCTGTTTTTTGTTGTTGTTTTTTTGTTGTTGTTTTTTTTAAATTAATGATTTGTTAGTTTTTGTTGCTTAATTTCTATTTGTTTCTATTTCTATTTTCTATTTGGTTGAATGTCTTTTCTGAAGTATTATTTTTGTTATTATTACCAATATTGTCACTGTTATTAACCTTATATATTTTCCTTTGTTTTATGTATATATCGTTTAAGTATTGTTTGGGCTTTCCCCGGGGCATCTATAGTTAAAACCTTATCACCTGTCATGTCTATATTGTGATTTCTAAAGTATGTTTTTAATTCTAGCCTCTGTTGATCGTATTTTCTACAGTGGATTAGGTAGTGGTCTATGTCATTTTCTTCCTGACATTCTTGGCAGTGTGGTTCCTCTATCATAAAGTACGCTGCACCGAGACGGAGACGCCACAGCTTTTTGTTCGAGGGTACCTTTAGTTCTTCTCTGACCAGGCACGTCCTCGTTGGTTCTTTCAGTAGTTTGAACGCGTGTCTGCCTCTTCTACTGTTCTTCCATGTTGCCTTCCATTCCTCGTTTATAGTTAGCTTCACTTGGCTCGTGATCTCCGACCTTCACAGTCCTGCTCTTATATTGTTTTTACTTATTCTTCCATACTTGGCGTTCTGGTCTGCCAACTCCTTGCCAGTAAATTAATATGAAACAAACATAAAGCTATGTTTTCAGGCATTCGTAAGAAATAAAGAAGTAGAACACTAGACAACAGAAAAACAACAGACATGAGTGGCTTACCCAGGATTTGAACACTGTACTTTCCGTGCGACAACCCCGCCTAGCTATGCAAGCGAATCACTCAAGTGTTCTACTTCTTTATTTCTTACGAGTGCCTGAAAACATACCTTTATGTTTGTTTCATATTAATTTACCGTTTACAGGCCTCGGGTTTCCCTTCCTTATATGTTATAACTCCTTGCCAGCTATACCTATGTGTGCTGGAACCCACACTAGCCTCACACTACATCTTCTGTAAATATCGTAACAGCTTCTGGTGGGTTATCTTCGATTATTTCTAAACTTTTTAGAATTGCTACCATCTCTGCGGTAAAAATCGAAGCCCCTTCAGTTACACTGTAACTCTTCTTAATTTCCCACTGTGGCATTACTACTCCTGCACCTAGTTTCCCACAATCACCCTTGGATCCATCACTTAAGACAGCCAGACTTTGTTTTGTAAGGTGTAGGTTGATTTGTGAACTTTCTACTTATCGTTTTAGCTTCCTTATCTTTTGTATTTTGTTTGATCTTTTCAGTAAGTGAGTAGTCTATGATTGGTGTTTTTAGTTCCCAGAGTTGTTTTGTGCTTCTATATTTATTACTATTATTAATTGTGTTTGACAGTTCTTTGAACTGTGTTAGATCTTATATAGTTCTCCACCCTGTTGGATATCGTTCTTTATTTAAGGGGACGTCACGTACACTTGGTTTGTTTTTGACAAATGCTTTATGTGCTGGATGGGTCACTTCTTGTGCTACTTTACTCCAATAATTTAATCTTAGTTCTTTCCGTCTTGGACCAATGGGCGGTATGCCAAAAGCTACTTCTAGTGCTTCTACTGGTGTTGATATAAATGCACCTGTAATGGTTCTCGTGGCTGCATTTTGAATTCTGTCTAGTTTTGCTTTGTTAGAAGCTGCAGGTGAGTCATAGACTATGCTGGCATAATCTAGTTTCCCCCTGATGGAAGACTTGTAGAACATAAGCATTATTTTATTGCTCTTCCCCCCCCCCAATCCATTACCTTTTACTATCCTTAGTATATTTAGGGGTCCCCTACAGCTTTCTACTAAATTGTCTATATGTTTATTCCAATTTAGTTGTTTATCTAAAGTCATGCCTAGAAATCTAGTTGTTGAGGAGGTACATATTTTCTGTCCTTTAATGGTTATATTGATTTTGTTATTTATTTTTTTTCAATTTCTTTTGCTGAATATCATACCTACTGTTTTGTTTACATTAATTTGGAAGCCCCAACTTTTCATCCCCTCTGAAACTTTGTATATTTGTTTTTGAAGTTTTTGGTAAACAAGTTTTTTTCCAGATCGCCAAATGGCACAGTCATCTGCAAATTGTGATAATGCATTCTTAATGTCGTTAAATTCATCTGCTAAATCATTTACAGCTATAGTGAAAATTGAAGGTGAAATCACTGATCCCTGAGGAATCCTATTCTGTTGTTCATATATTTCTGACTTATCATTGTTCACACGTACAGCAACATACCTGTCCTGTAAAAAGTTTTCTAGATACTTATAGGTTTTACCAGTGATGCCAATCTTTTTCATTTTGTAAAGATCTCCATCTCTCCAGCATTCATCATATGCTTTAGCGACATCCAAAAAGACTGCCACTGCTTTCTCTTTCCTCGTGAACCCTAGCTTTACATCGTGTTCTAATCTTACAAGCTGGTGTACTGTACTTCTGTCTGCTCCAAACCCTGACTTGGTTGGGCTATATAACTGATTTTTTTCCAGGTAGAATTTAACTCTTTTGTTAACAACAGTTTCCAGTATTTTGCCTAATTGTGATGTTAAGGAGATAGGCCTATATGAACTTACATCATGGGCTTCCTTATTGGGTTTTAGGATGGGTACTATCATAGCTATTTTCCATGCTTTTGGTATCTTTCCTAAGCTCCAGATTTTGTTATAAAGGGAAGTTATTACGTTTATAATTGTTTTTGGTACTTTCTTAAGGATTTCATAACTAAGTATATCATGCCCTGAGGCAGTATTAGATTTCTCATTTATTGCACTAGTTACTTCTTCCTCTGTTATATCAGCGTCTAAATAGTTTGTTTCATCTATCTGATCTGGTAGTTCCTTTAAAAACTGTATCCTACGTCTTTCTCTTCTCTTATTTTTTTCCTGTCCAAGATTACTTTTTGCACTGACTTTATAGAAATACTCAGCAAGGGCATTAGCTTTTTCTTTATCTGTTTCTGCTCTCATTGGTAGTTTGATTGTTGGCATTATTGTTTTCTTATTGTTCCCTTTGATTGCCTTAAGTTTTTTCCATACTTCTTGTGTGAATAAATTAAAACTTATTAAAACATGTTTACGTTCTACCATGCTTGACGAAAATTGGCGGACCTGGCAATTTAACCGATTTAAAATTGTCCAGATATTTTCTTACTCTGACTTGATTTCAGAAATTTGCGAGTGCTGTGGTGAGAAGGGTGCACATCTGAGGACAATTTCGTGGCAAAATGCCAACACACGTTGTATCCTTGGATGTAGCCTATTGCAATAACTGAGTTGAAACTGGAATGTTTAAAGACCGATCTGTTTTTATGTTATAAGGATTTCATTTCTTACATATTATCTTCAGATTTCGCACAGCCACAACAGATTGAAGTACCATCAGTTCAACAAGCAAAAGATAGGAACAACTGATAAATATAACTGTAACATCGATAAAATGACAGCTGAACATTTCTTCAAAGGTGCCCAGAAACAGAAAGGAACAGAAAGCACATGTAGCCGTCACCAATATCACGTATGGACAAACTCTATAGGGATGTCAATAGCCTGAAGCTGACCACTGCATTCTTTAAACATATTCAAGTTGACTTCTGAAAGTGTTAGAAGAAAAAGAAGAAATATAAGTTTTTGCAATTGCTCTATATCTATTTATTTATCTAAAATAAAACAAAAGTGCATTGAACGCCCATATGTAATTTAACATGGATAAAGAGAAAAACAAATTACCTGCCATAATATAAAATATAAAAAAAAGTGTATTGTTTTTGTAAAATGCTACACTTACTGAAATTGTAGTCTGATCCAGCTCAGTACTATGAAAGTGAGTTTCGTAAGAATACAGTACAGTACGGCTGGTTGGGGAAAAAGGGAGGTAGGGATGGGGCGCTCCATCATGATACCTCGCACCACCATGAAAAATTCCTAGGGCCGGATCTGCACACACACGCACACATCCACGTATTATTGTACAAACACATCCTCCAGCCCTCAAATTTGAGAGTAAATGTAGCACTTTTTAAAGACACAGAACTCAAGGGCGAGAGTTAATTTCGGAATGAACGAATGCTTTAACAACATCTGCTAGGTATCTCTCGCTTGCCGTAAGATAAAAACACGAGAGAATCTTTTCATAGTGATAGAATTAGGATAAACTTTATCCCGTTACTGGGACAACCACGTACTGAGATTGCGTCATAACAAGGGAGAGAACTGTGATTTGCGCTACGGTAGTGCGCACGATTCTGGCACTTGCCCACCCTGCTTCGTAATTTTCAGGTCAATCAAACGTTTGCGTTTGAAAGAATGCGGGTACGATAGCCTTGACTCGAACATTCTGATCTTAAATTTATCGTGGCCAACATTTGTGTTTTCTGTGAAGGATCTTCAATTGGAAGTATTCACTGATTCACTGGACAGATGATTCTACTCGTAATCTCAGAATTTTTCAATACTTTATTATTTCGGTGATTTTTATAAGTGGAATAAGTTATTGTTATGGTTGTGTATTTGAGATACTGTCGTGATGGTAATGTACATAATAGTTATGTCTTATGAAAGTATCATTATAGTTATGTTATAAAGAATCGTGAATTCAGTTTTAGTAAATTTATCGTGGTAGTTTTGTGTCCCTATCAGTTATCGTGGTGGATATGTTTTTATTAACACTTGTATTGATTAAGTAATGAAAATTTGATATCACATACTGTTGTCTTTTTGCCCGTAAGTTACCGGGGCATGCAAAGGGAGTAACGAATTCTAGCACTGTACTCAACCACGCATGTCGTAGGAGGCGACTAACGATGATTGGGCACCTGGAATGTCCAAACACTAAATGAAGAAAGGAAAACTGCAGAAGTGGCAGCAAAAATGTGAAACTATAAAATTAACATCCTGGAATTGTGTGCGAAACAAAGTGGAAAGGAACAGAATGGTAGAAACTGAACACTTGATAAATGGAGCTGTTCTCACCATAGGGACGAAAGAAGCTCCTCTGTTAAGGAGGTTCGTGTCGCTACCTTGAGAACACAGATAGTAATCTAAGAAGAAATAGGCCATGACTAATAGCTGAAGTATTCATAACCGAGGAAAAGGAAATAAAGATAAACATTATCCAGTGCCATGCAGCAACTAGTGAGAAAGAAGAATCAGTGAAAAGAGAATTTTACTTGCAAAGAAAGGAACAGATAATATCGGCTTTAAAGAGATCATGGAAAAACGTGGACTTGGAAAACAGTTTACTAAACTGGAAAAAATATTCATAAACTTCAGTGCTTCAAAGCAATAAGTCGTTGAGGAAGCATATTTCCGCTTAAAAGAATGCATAAAACAACATTGTTGTCAAATGGCTGAAAATGAGATTCATCAAATATGCATGAACAGTGAGTTAAAAAATATATAGAGGAATAAATGTGGTATTAGAGAGGGCCGTAAATACGGGGGGGGGGGGGGGTTCAAACCCCCACCCTTATGGGGAAAATTATACTGTACCGGTACCAAAATAGTGCATTAAAAATGTTTTGGGGTATTAAACACCCCCCACTTAATAAAGTCCTATCTACGGCCCTGGTATCAGATTATCATCTGTCAGATAAAATAAAGATGAGACTAAACAAAACATTCAGCAACACACAGCTAAAGACAACTGTTTAATGAAGGATATCATATAAATCAAGAAACGAAAGAAACATTTACGGCTACAATATCCAATAAAAGCCACGTGTTTTACTACCTAACAGACTATGTAAATACAGAACGTCACTAGCAACAGATACAATATATATATATATATGAAATAATACATGATGAGTCATTCTGGGTAAAAAGATAACAGCAGCAAACAACAAACAATCATGGATAGCAACATAAACTATCAGTAAGATACAGAAGAGAGAAAAAAAAAGACAAGACAGAACATTTAAAAAAGAAGGAAGACGATAAATCACAGAGCCAGTGCTCATGAAATATATATAGAAGCAAATAAAGAAGAAGCATTCGAAAAAAAACAACAAATATATTGAAGTATAATAAACACTTTAGAGGAAACTGCAGCCGAAGGAAATATGAGAGGCACGGACGACAGTCCAAAGAAGTAGCTAGCAGTGAAACACAAGCATTCAAATGGTTCGTGAAGAACAAGGACGGAAAATAAGGAAAGTCGCTGGTGTAGGATAGGACAAGTATTGAAAAAACATGTTGATAGCTTTACGATGCAGTCCTTGTTCTGGAGTCCCTAGGACATGAGTATATGAGGAGAACTGGCGTAAGACGGGGGTAAAACGGTAGAATGAAAAAAAGAAATATATACAAAAACACACAAATAGTAATACGTCTTACAAAGAGAAAGGACAGGAAAAACCTACGTTACGGCCACAAGGCCTTCGTCAGGGACAGACAAACAAGAGACAGGAGGGATTGTTTCATGTTCTCTACTTAATTCTCACTTTCTGTCCTATATATATATTCATTGTACCGAATCCATAGGATAAGAGGGTAAGAAGAAGATGGGGAAAACCCCACGGGGAAGGGAACTGGAAACAAACATTAAAGGGATACATAAATAATCAACATTACGACAACAAACATATCGTCACGAAAACAGTAGAAAGAAGAAAGTGAGGAGCAATCTAAATGCAACAAGTTTTTAGAAGTACACAACTCGCTGAGATAACACGATAGAGCAGCGGTTCTCAGCCGAATGTAGGTGGCCGTCCCCTTAACACTAAAAATATTATACATAAGGAGAATTAAAATTTACATGACTCTTTTTATTTCAGGTATATTGTGTTATATTACATATCTGAGCATTTATTACACAGTTAAAAAAAAAAAAAAAAGAAATGTACATTTATTAAAAGTAACATTTTTATTAGTAATATTTTTAGTAATATATTTAGTAATATTTTTAAAGTAATTTTTTAAATAATATTTTTGTAAATAATATTTTAGTGATTTTTTAAAAATTTACTGATTTGAAGCTCTTCATTAAACAGTATACCATAATTTTAACTTAGGTGTGAATTAAACAACAGAATCCTAAATCAGTATCGACCGGTATTCACTTCCGTTATAAAGGCTACCAAATGGCGAATTGCGTTGCATGTTACTTACTGTTCGGTTGATTTTATTTGTAATATTTTGTAACAGTTGTCTTCAGTACATTGCAGACAACTCTCGGTCCTTATCGCGGATCCTCAACGGTCCGCTGACCACATATTGGGAATCGCTGCGGTAACGAAATAAGCAAATGCATTTTAAAATCTTGGCAAAAAAGGATACAGACACTAGCAAAAGTATGAAAGCATAGCTGATAAATCATAAAACATTTGCAGAATCGCTGCTGAAATGTTATAGAATTCATTATCAGCCAACTGTTGTAGGAATTCATGCCAAGTACTGTATTACTGAACAGTTCTCACGTTTGGTTCACTTCGGTGGATATGAAACAAGGAACTCCCCCTTCCCGAACCACCACCAAAGTGTATGGAATTATAGTTTCTCTACCTGACTGCTTCAATTCAAACGCTTGTTCTATAATCACCTGGCTTTACGTTAGACAGTTTCCCGAGTTACCTGATGATTTCATAACGGCCCCTTCACATGTTTATGTAGATCGTCGTGTTATGTACCGATATATCTGTAATGGAGATACCAGTTCCTCGTTACTTCTTCCATCAGCTTCAAGAATAGCTCGCTTTTATATTTATTATTTTCTTCTGTTTATTTTATTTCAAAGAAAGCTCTTTTATCTCTCATGTCAGCCTGTGAACTTTCTTTAGGTTTTTTTTTTTTGTTTTTTGTCTGTTCTACTTTTGATGGGTATTTCTTGGTTTGGGAAGTAGTGAGGGAACTACAACTGTTGGAAATTTATTCTTTTCATTTCAATCTTTTCTTGTGTCAAGGCTTGTTTGACGTTCTGTTTTGTTGCTGGTTTTTTTTTTTTTTTTTTTGTCATGCTGTCGTCTTTCATTACTTTTTGTCCCAATCATTCCATGCATTAGTTTCTGCCCACCACTAAGTACCGTACATTATTATTGCACTTCTTTATTTTTTATTCAGAAGAAATTTTTTTAAACATATAATTTAAAACTCCTTTTTCTGCCAGCTTTTCCCAAATAAAGTTCGAACCAACACCATTTCCCTTTTCAGTCTCATTTTGAGAACGTTTTCTTTTTGTCTCTTCATACCTAGAAGGTAGAGTGGTTAGAGTGTTGTTTCTCGAAGCAAAATTACTGGGTTTGCCACCTGGTAGCGTCACGTTCCAGTCCACCCAGCTGTGAATGGGTATCTGAATGTGTGTGCTGTTGAGTTAGGGATGACAAAGTCAGTGGGAAAGGTGACTGGTCACTCCTACTTCATAAAGCTGAGATCTAGTATAGTGAAGTCTCTAACACTTCACCCCTCTACGGCAAAATCTACCAGGAGAATACCTATACTTGATTCTGTAACTACCTTCAAAGTGTGTACGTTTGTGTGTGTGCTAAGGTGTACTCCAGTTTCCTGTCGTCCAAGATTGTCTTTCTTGCATTTCTCTGATAGTTCCAGCTGCACACCTGTTTGATTCTTGGATTCAAAAAAGGTTTTCCTTAGTGTTGTTGAGTGTGCGTTGTTTTCTTTTCAAAATTATATTTTAGCTGCAGTGGAAAATTTAATGTTATTGTGCACGCACGCACACACACAATACTGCACGTTTTTGTTGTCTGAATTAAAATAAAATAATTAGCTCTTGTACATGGTGAATTTTTGTGTGTCCTTTGTCATTATTCTTTTTTGTAGATAAAGAAGAAATGGTTTACGAAACGTAACGCTGAAGTGCTTTAATGCCTTTTCTTACTTTGTGTTGAGTACACTTTAGGAGGATTTATTCCTTTACTATACTCCTTCTTTCGTTAGCAATAGATAGACAGACAGAACAGACGGACGGACCGAACGAACGAGCGAATAAACAGTAAAATGAGATCTGTCATAATTTCCTGTTTTCTAACCTTATGGAGAATGGAACCACTATTTCAGGTCACTTTGCAAGAAGCCTGCACTAAAACATTCGGATGCTGTTGTAGCGGTGGTATCGGTAGCAAAATGTTTTACATGATCAGGCTGCCAAGCCAATGCACAATATCATATTACTCGCCACGTACGACATGCCTGAGGAAGCAATAGTCATGTTCGTACCTTGTCTCATACGAGACCCGTCCCCCCCCCCGGGGGGGGGGGGGGGAGGGGGGCGGCACTACACGGAGCATACGTATACAAGACTTGTAAGAATAAATCTACACAATGTTATATTCTGTCAGGTTACCCCCCTGATGAACTCATTGTTTTCAGGAAAGAAGCTTTCTCTCTCTCTCTCTCTTTCTCTCTCTCTCTCTCTCTCACACTTACACACACACACTCTCTCTTGTTTTTGTTCTCTCTCTCCCTAGTCTTTTCTTGATGTATACCTTATTGCTTTCATTGTTCCTCTACCTAGACCTTTCTCGTAATATCTCCTTCCTCTTTCTCTCTCTCCCTCTCTCTCTCTCTCTCTCCCTCCCCTTAAGCCTTTTATTATTTTTCTCCTATTTCTTTCACTCTGTCCCCAAGTCTTTACTTGGTATATCTCCTCTGTCTTTCTTTCTCTCTCTGTCTTCTCTTGTTATATCCCCCTTTGCTTGCTCTCAGCCCATACCTTTCCTTGTTATATCTTCCTTTTAGTTCTCGCGCTCTATCTCCATGCCTCTCTCCATAAGTATGCCTGCCTTTTCATTCTCTCTCACTCCCTTATCTTTTCTTGTTCTGTCTTCCTTTTCTTTCTGTTCCTAAGCCTTATCTTGGTGTATCTCTCTTTTCATTCCGTCTCTTGACATACTCGGCTCACAGGCACGCACTCGCCTGACTGCCATAATTCAGTTTTGTACCGAGGAGTGGTAAGTAGAATAAAAGACAGCGGGTGTTGACTTGCTGGTTCAAGGCAGTCCATTGTGCATGCCAGATGATGGATTATTAGAGGTGATCTGCAGGTCGAGATATAATTAATTAATTAGCTCTTTTCGTACATATTACAAGTACGGCTACCGGAACGGGAAACGAAAAATTTAGGGTGGGGCAAACGTGTGTATAAAGTTTCATTACATTTATTTATTTGTTATTACAAAGTAATTAATACTTACAAAATATAATAAGGAGATTGGCTATGCTGATAGAGAGCTTTCCTCTCGCGAGGAGGCTACTAGGTTCGGGATCGAAACGTGGTACTATCACGCCCCAGTCTATCTAGCTGTAAATGTGTACCTGACTTTGCTATTTGTTAGGGAAAGAAAAGGCAGCAAGGAAGGGAACTGGTCACACTATCTCATAAAACAAAGCTGGACCAAGTATGGTGAAGACTCAATCGCTTTTCTACCCTACGGCAGCATCTGCTATGGGACTCCATTTACCGTTAAATTACATTATTAACAAACAGATTAACCTTAATCCCTTAATTGCTGAAGCGTCATAGTTCACACATTCTTCAAGTCTGCCTCCCATATTGAGACACGCTGTATTACAAAGTTCTCAGTTTTAATCCATTTCATTAAATGCATTAAAAAAATTTGCGAGTGAAAACAGTCAGTAAATAAATACATGAAATTCATGTTAATAAAGTGTATATCTACACGCTAATAAAATATCAAGTATAATAAAGAATGATAATAAATGTAAAAAATGTACGTCGTTAAAATGTACTGCCTTTCCCCTCACCCTTTATATTAAACAGTGTTATCTCATTTTCTTCCCGTCACACTGTATATTAAACAGTGTTATCTTATTTTCTTCCCCTCACCCTGTATATTAAACAATGTTATTTTCTTCCCCTCACCCTGTATATTAAATAGTGTTATCTCATTTTCTTCCCGTCACCCTATATATTAAACAGTGTTATCTTATTTTCTTCCCCTCACCCTGTATATTAAACAGTGTTATCTAATTTTCTTCCCGTCACACTGTATATTAGTGTTATCTTATTTTCTTCCCCTCACCCTGTATATTAAACAGTGTTATTGTCTTCCCCTCACCCTATATATTAAACAGTGTTATCTCATTTTCTTCCCGTCACCCTATATATTAAACAGTGTTATCTTATTTTCTTCCCCTCACCCTGTATATTAAACAGTGTTATCTCATTTTCTTCCCGTCACACTGTATATTAAACAGTATTATCTCATTTTCTTCCCGTCATCCTGTATATTAAACAGTGTTATCTCATTTTCTTCCCGTCTCACTGTTTATTAAACAGTGTTATCTTATTTTCTTCCCCTCACCCTATATAATAAACACTGTTATCTCATTTACTTCCCCTCACCCTATATATTAAACATTGTTATCTCATTTTCTTCCCGTCACACTGTATATTAAACAGATTTTCCTTTTCCTGGCACGCTCGTTCGTTCGCGGTCAGCAAAAGTGTTAGGACTTCGATGCCTTTAGGGAAGTACCTAGGTTTTATTATTTTTATATTTATTTAGGTTCTTATGTGTCCTATCTAGCCTTCACTTTCTTTCCTTTCCCTGACGAAGGCCTTGTGGCCGTAACGTTGGCTATTTTCTTTGTCTTTTGTCCTCGTAAGACGAATCACCTTTTCTCGATTTTTTTTCACACCCATCCATTGTATATTAAACAGTGTTATCTTATTTTCTTCCCCTCACCCTCTATATTAAACAGTGTTATCTCATTTTCTTCCCGTCACCCTATATATTAAACAGTGTTATCTTATTTAATTCCTCTCACCCTGTATATTAAACAGTGTTATCTCATTTTTCCCCCGTCACCCTATATATTAAACAGTGTTATCTTATTTTCTTCCCCTCACCCCGTATATTTAACAGTGTTATCTCATTTTCTTCCCGTCACCCTATATATTAAACAGTGTTATCTTATTTTATTTCACTAACCCTATATATGAAACAGTGTTACCTTATTTTATTTCACTCACCCTATATATGAAACAGTGTTACCTTATTTTATTTCACTCACCCTATATATGAAACAGTGTTATCTTATTTTATTTCACTCACCCTATATATGAAACAGTGTTATCTTATTTTATTTCATTCACCTTATTGTAGCGGGAGGTTATTTAAAATTATTTATTATGTAAGAGTATGCCAGTAAAGAGTTCTGACCTTACAAGTAATACCCCAGTCTTAGAAATAAACACTGGTGTATTGTTATCATAACAATAGTCAGACTGAAAACCCTGGCCCAGTTGGTAAGAAGTAGTACCAGGATTTAAGGTGTCTCCTCCCTGTGACTATCTTATGATTACTTATATTCTAGGGGATAAGTAAAATGTACATTCACTGAACCCACAAAATGGAAGAAGTGAATAAATCCTCAGGTACAGTTAAAACAGTTTAATAATTACACTAATATTCTATTACTGCTAGTTGGAACAGAGCATTGAAATATATAAATATATAGAAAATAAAGTCACACCATTACTATTATTGTCTGTTTAGACTTCAAGATCTTAAATAATAAAGTTACTGAAATCACTGTTATTAGTCCTTTGAATTTAAGGATAACTGTCATCAGTTGACTGAGTTTCTGTATGGTTAATTATTATTTTCAACTATTGGCTGTTTCACATGTATAGGTGGTCAGTGTCAAACAGGACACTTATCTTTCAACTTGATACTGCTGAAACTGAACTGTCCTTTGCTGATATCAGACTTGGTAGGCCCAACAGTAGGGATGCCAATGACCAGTTGAAGTTCACTCTTTGGGGTCCTGCACTTTTGTGGGATTGCCTCGGATGAACGACACAGGCTTCTGATACTGGACAGTCTGGTTTGAGTTATTTCATGGAACCTGCAACATATCAGCCTTGGCTAGTATCTGGCTAGACTTGTAGCTGACTAGCACAGATGTCAGACCAGTCAGTCATCAGATGTCACCGTTATACAATCATAGTAAGTAAGGACATCATTTCAGTGATATAGCATTAATATTAACCTTTCAATTAAGTGTAACTGACTAGCACATAAGTCAGACAAGTCAGTCATCAGGTGTCAAAGTTATACAGTCATAGCAAGTAACATCAATTCAATGATATAGAATTAATATTAACATATCAGTAATAAACATCATCTGGTTTATTCCGCTCCTATACATCCCTTTCTATAACTTGATCCTTCCAAATCATATCAAATACAAATTCAAATACTGATGCTATTCTTAGCATCTACACAAAATTAATACATAAATAAAGAGTGACCAAGCGATCACGTTTCTTTCTTCGGTAGTACAATTACATAGTTTTGGAATTGAAACCTGGCTGTGGAACCCTCCATTTTACCAGCTGTAAATGGGTACAAAGTTGTGCGCTCGAACTAGGGAAGGCAAAGGCAGCGAGGAAGGGGACTAGTCACCTTAACCTCGTACTGGGATCTTCCATGATGAAGTTTCTAACACTTCATTTCCCTATGACAATCTCTGCCATGGGACTGCCTTTATCTTCGTAAGCGATAAAGCAATATGATAAATATATCTTCATTAGGCTGTGGGGCTATTTGTGATTACTTTTTGTACAAGCAACAATCATCCACAATGCACATGGTTAGATCATATTAAAAATACAATACATTATATCAATGACTATTATACAGGCATATTTTGTGAAGTTTATATGAACCTGAAATATAAAAAAAAAAATTATACACGGTAGTTATCATAATTTCGCTTACCTTCAGACTTCAGATACTGGACTGAACAATGTTTCTGGCGATCCACTCACAATTCATGGGTAGTGGCGAAACTCTGCCTCCAGTCTGTCTCAAACCTCTTTCGATGTGTATCTCTCCAGTTTTTTTACCGATACGTTTATATACGCTTAGCGCGGACGTATAGGAGGGTACTGACGTCACAGCTAGAAACTAGGCAAAAAAAAAAATCCTTCCCGAACATCGATTTCAGCCAATCTGTGCGTCGACTGAAATTTTGCCTTTCTCATTCTCGGCATATATAATATCCATATTGTTCCATCTTATCTTGTTTTATACAGCTGATAAAACTCTATCTTCCTATCCATGTAAATTCCCAAACTGTTATTTATTGATTTTAATATTTAGAACAGAAGTGGGTTACACGCTTTTAGCGTAACTGTGGGCAGCCGAAATACGCATATATCTCCGTAAATGAGAACTTCCTACCGTTCCTTCTTATATGCAGTTATACACAATCCTTCCCTGTACTGAAATGTAAAATCCTTTTCATACTGATTCCCTTCTGCTTTTATTTATCCTTGGCGATTTCCTGTCTGATACACATTTCGGTGATACGCCGCCATTTTGAAAGCGGTCAATCGATCGTTGATGGGTTTATAAATCTAACTGAACCCGTTTGCAATGACTTGAAACCAATTTCGCGACATAGCTCCCCCATATTTTAAGCTGGATGATATCTAGCTTAACTATTGGGTACAAGACAATTGCAAATCGACCATTCCGAGGTTAGTTTTCCTTCCTTCTATCCTCCTCAAGCTCTGTGGGATGGCGACTTAGAAAATCTGCGCCCACATTCTGTTTTCCCGGAATATATTCAATAGTGAAGGAATATGGCTGAATCAATAATGACCATCTTAGTAAGCGAGTATTTGCATGACGTGATGAGGCCAAAAATGACAGGGGTTGATGATCGCACTGGACCACAAATGGTTTGCCATACAAATAGGGTTGAAACTTATTGATGGCCCACACCAATGCTAAACATTCCCTCTCTATAGTAGAGGAATTCTTTTCTGCCGCGTTCAACTTGCGGCTGGCATAAGCAACAGGAAACAGTTCCTCATTCTGGGTCTGAGATTTTTGCAAAAGCGCGGCCCCAATTCCTACATTGCTTGCATCAGTCCGTACTATAAACTCTTGCGTCAGATCTGGTAACTTCAGAATAGGCCTACTAGTGAGTCTATGCTTCAATTCTGAATATGCATGCTCACACTCTGCCGTCCACTTTATTGTGTCAGGTTTTCCTTTCTTTGTCAGATCCGTCAAAGGTGCACATAAGGTGTTGAAGTCTTTGATGTACTTTTGATAGAATCCTCCTAAGGATACGAACGACCTCACATCCTTTTTTGTCTGTGGTCTAGGTGCATTCCTTAACTTTTCTATATTTTTGGGATCAGGAGACATGTTTCCATGACAAATTGTATGTCCCAAAAATTCTAATTCCTGACATCCGATTACACACTTTGTTGGACGAGCAGTCAAACCTGCCTCTCTGAGTCTACCCAGTAACATTGATAGAGAATGTAGATGATCCTCAAATGTTTCCGTGGCTATGAGAATGTCATCCATAAAGTTGGTGATGTTAGAGTTGTTCAAGGGTTCCAGCAATTTCCTCATCATCCTTGAAAATACGCTTGGTGCGTTTTTCAACCCGAATGGTAGTACATTAAATTCGTAGTGACCATCCGAAGTGCTAAAAGCCAGCATGTGTCGGATCTCGGGTTTGACAGGAATCTGGTAATATCCCTTACTTAAATCGACCTTAGAGAAATATTTCGCAGTACTTAGCGTCGAGAACAGCTGATTGGTATCCGGTAATGGATCAGCTTGGGTTTCAGTGATCGCATTCAATTTCCGGTAATCGATACAGAGTCTGTGTTCTCCACTTGGTTTTCTCAACAGTACAACACACTTGAACTGTAAGGTGATTCTGACTTGGAAATGATTTGTTCTTGCAACAGATAATCAATTTCCTCCTTCAATGCCTGTGCCTTGGCATATGGTATAGGGTAGGTCTTCATGCAGATAGGTGTTGGATCGATGACCTTCATATCATATGTCAATAAGTTGGTGCATCCTGGTTTATCAGTTAACACATCTGCATGTGTTTTTTAAAACTTCTTTAACTTGCTCCCTCTGTTCCTGAGTTAACTGAGTACTAATTTTGACTTGTTCATATGTCTCAGTCGGTCTTAATGGATACTCTATTGAGGTAAGTGGTTCATGCTTCATTTCGGTTGCGATGGCCAGAGTCATCATATGAGCTACCTCCGTTGATGTCCTGTCATAATATTTCTTTAACAGATTAACATGGTACACCCTTTCTTTGCCCTTCTTGTCAATTTTGTAATTAGTCCTCGATATTTTCTCTAGCACGTTATATGGACCCTGCCAACCAATCTGCAGTTTGTTGTTACTGCTGGGCAATAGAAGAAGCACTTTTTCTCCAACAGCAAGTTCCCTATCCTTTGCTTTCTTGTTATAGTATTCAGTATGTTTCTTTCTGGCTCTGCGAAGATTGTCATTAGCCAATTTCCAGCCCATTTTCAGTCGAGTGGTCAACTCATTTACATACTGAATTGATGAGGTGACACTTTCCTCTGCCTTCTCATCTGTCCAAGTCCGCAGCAATGCTTCCAGTGGACCTTTTATAGGCCGACCAAACAACAATGTGGCCGGTGCCATTCCTGTGGAATTGTGTGGGACTTCCCGGTATGCGAATAATGCAGCGGGTAAGTATACATCCCATGTTTCAGGTTTTTCACTTGCCAGCTTCCTGAGAATAGAAATGAGCGTACCGTTGAACCGCTCGACTTGACCATTTCCTTGTGGGTGATAAGGAGAGCAATGATAATGTCTGGCTTGAAAAATCCTGAACACTTCTTGGGTTAGCTTTCCCTTGAACTGGGAACCATTGTCCGTCAATATTTGATGTGGAAAGCCTAACCGGGTGAATATTGTCAACAATGCCTCTGCCACATGCTTAGAATCTATAGATGCCATGGCTACGGCCTCTCCCCACATAGAGCATGTATCAACTAGAGTTAAGATATAACTATTCCTTCTCTTAGTCCTAGTGAGGGGTCCAACAATATCCACTGCAACTCTCTCGAATGGAGTACCCATGATTGGCATTTCTCCTAGAGTTGCTGGTGCAGTCCCATGCTTGGGGGCTACACGTTGACACTCTGGACAAGATTTCACATATCGTTTGATATCTTCCGTGATCCCTGGCCAGTAATAGTGACAAGCTATCCGTTGACTGGTGGCACCAATTCCCATGTGTCCACTAAATGGAATAGCATGTGCGAGCTCCATAACTTTCTCCCTGTATGACTTTGGTACTACCAGCTGTCCATGTCCTTGAGGTCCTGTACCAGCTTTTCTATACAGTAGTCCATTTTTCATATACAAGTCTCCTTTTTCTGGAGGGTTATGGGCCTTTGGCAATTTGCCAAAACAAGGCTTCAGTGTGTCATCTTCTGATTGAGCCTGTTTCATCTGCTCTGGCTGAGTATTGTTAGGATTTTCCTCCTCGTTTTTGGTGCTCGACCTGGTCTGGACTGCTGCCAGGACAACAGGTTTTACTGGGTCACCCAAAAATACATACCTACACCCCAATATCAGCGGGTATATAGGGTCATCTATCACTGCGGCTGTTATCACTCCTTCCACGTAGCGAGATTTCACATTGATCCTAGCTATAGGAAGTGTCATGGTTGCTGTTCCCTTAGTTGCCCCTTGTATTTCCACGGTTTCTGTGGTAATTTGATCAGAGTGCACTAGGGTTGAACTCACAACTGAGTCGAAATCCAGGCCGGTATCATATAAGCACATGACTCGATTTCCGTTCACGGTTACGAGCTCACTCACAGGGGGATGACGGAGGCTATTCTGACTCCCTGTCAGTTCCATCATATCTGTCCTATTCCCTGTTGCTAAACATGCAGCGTGATGAGGGGTTTTCCTTCTACAATCTACAGTGTTGTGGTTGCTCATCTTACAAATTTTGCACCACTTATCTCCCTGTTTGTAGGGTTTCTTTTCCTGAGTCTGAGGGTTCTTGTCCTTATTATCAAATCTTGGCTTATTTCTGTATGGATGATCCTTCTGGTCAAACTGGGTATTCTGCGGTGGTGGCTTATATCCTTCTACCTGCTTCCTTTTTGTTCCTACCAATTCAGCTTGAGCTGCTTGGTATCTCTCTGCACATTTCAAAATGTCTTCCAGCCTCTCTGCTCCTTGTTCCATAAGGAATTTCCTCATTTCTTGAGACATGGAATCTTTCACTTGCTCTAACATAACCATTTCTTTCAGATCCTCGTAGGTTTTCTGATACTTACCTAAACTACTCCATTTCAACAAATACGTTTCTAGCCTAGCTGAGAACTGGTTATATGTTTCTCCAGGTAGAGGTTTAGAAGTTCTAAATTTCTTCCTATATGCCTCAGAGTTCTTTTCATACCGGATCAGTAAGGCTTGCTTTAGTATTTCATAATTTTCCTGATCTTCTTTGGGGAGTTTCAGAAACACATCATATGCAATACCTCTCAATCCCTGGGATAACTTTAGACTCCATTTTTCCTTTTCCAGTCCATATGTAGAGGCTAGCCTTTCATACCTATCCAGGTACGACTCAATTGCGTCCTCCTTTTCAACAAATGGATCTAGGTGGAAGTTCATGGCCCCATTTGCTGTGTTCTGAAAAGAGCTATTCGCAGAATGAGGTGAGCTATTACCATGGGTGATAGTCCCAGCCTGAAGTTCAAGATCAAGCTGTCTCATTTTCAGCTCATGGTCTCTCTCTGCTTGTAACCTCCTTTCTTCTCTCTCAGCTTCTAATTTCCTGGCTTCTCTCTCCGCTTCTAATTTCTTGGCTTCTCTCTCTGCTTCTAATTTCTTGGCTTCTCTCTCTGCTTCTAATTCTAATTTCTTGGCTTCTCTCTCTGCTTCTAATTTCTTGGCTTCTCTCTCTGCTTCTAATTTCTTTGTTTCTCTCTCTGCTTCTAATTGCTTTGCTTCTCTCTCGGTGTACTTTTCACATTCCGTCGTGACATACCGGATCAGAGCGTCACCATCCATGCCAAGCTCTTTTCCCACCTGCAGTGTAGCAGACCTAAATTTGACCAAGTCAGCCATGATGTATCTGTAGTCTAGTAGGGCAAGTGATCTTACTCAAACTAATTTACTACAATATAATTAACTTAGTTAAAATTAAAGTTAATTAAACTGACTTCACCATATATGAAACAGCTTTCTTTATCTGTACTCAATGGTACTCCTAAAAATATAATTATTTCCTATTATGTTACTCTTTCCAAAAATTTAAAAAAAAAAAAATTCTCTACCCAGCAGAAATAGAAAGTTGGCTCAGGAATATCAAAGATATATCCCGCAGACGAGCCCCCACTGTAGCGGGAGGTTATTTAAAATTATTTATTATGTAAGAGTATGCCAGTAAAGAGTTCTGACCTTACAAGTAATACCCCAGTCTTAGAAATAAGCACTGGTGTATTGTTATCATAACAATAGTCAGACTGTGAAAACCCTGGCCCAGTTGGTAAGAAGTAGTACCAGGATTTAAGGTGTCTCCTCCCTGTGACTATCTTATGATTACTTATATTCTAGGGGATAAGTAAAATGTACATTCACTGAACCCACAAAATGGAAGAAGTGAATAAATCCTCAGGTACAGTTAAAACAGTTTAATAATTACACTAATATTCTATTACTGCTAGTTGGAACAGAGCATTGAAATATATAAATATATATAGAAAATAAAATATATCACACACAATTACTATTATTGTCTGTTTAGACTTCAAGATCTTAAATAATAAAGTTACTGAAATCACTGTTATTAGTCCTTTGAATTTAAGGATAACTGTCATCAGTTGACTGAGTTTCTGTATGGTTAATTATTATTTTCAACTATTGGCTGTTTCACATGTATAGGTGGTCAGTGTCAAACAGGACACTTATCTTTCAACTTGATACTGCTGAAACTGAACTGTCCTTTGCTGATATCAGACTTGGTAGGCCCAACAGTAGGGATGCCAATGACCAGTTGAAGTTCACTCTTTGGGGTCCTGCACTTTTGTGGGATTGCCTCGGATGAACGACACAGGCTTCTGATACTGGACAGTCTGGTTTGAGTTATTTCATGGAACCTGCAACATATCAGCCTTGGCTAGTATCTGGCTAGACTTGTAGCTGACTAGCACAGATGTCAGACCAGTCAGTCATCAGATGTCACCGTTATACAATCATAGTAAGTAAGGACATCATTTCAGTGATATAGCATTAATATTAACATTTCAATTAAGTGTAACTGACTAGCACATAAGTCAGACAAGTCAGTCATCAGGTGTCAAAGTTATACAGTCATAGCAAGTAACATCAATTCAATGATATAGAATTAATATTAACATATCAGTAATAAACATCATCTGGTTTATTCCGCTCCTATACATCCCTTTCTATAACTTGATCCTTCCAAATCATATCAAATACCAATTTCAAATACTGATGCTATTCTTAGCATCTACACAAAATTAATACATAAATAAAGAGTGACCAAGCGATCACGTTTCTTTCTTCGGTAGTACAATTACATAGTTTTGGAATTGAAACCTGGCTGTGGAACCCTCCATTTTACCAGCTGTAAATGGGTACAAAGTTGTGCGCTCGAACTAGGGAAGGCAAAGGCAGCGAGGAAGGGGACTAGTCACCTTAACCTCGTACTGGGATCTTCCATGATGAAGTTTCTAACACTTCATTTCCCTATGACAATCTCTGCCATGGGACTGCCTTTATCTTCGTAAGCGATAAAGCAATATGATAAATATATCTTCATTAGGCTGTGGGGCTATTTGTGATTACTTTTTGTACAAGCAACAATCATCCACAATGCACATGGTTAGATCATATTAAAAATACAATACATTATATCAATGACTATTATACAGGCATATTTTGTGAAGTTTATATGAACCTGAAATATAAAAAAAAAAAATATTATACACGGTAGTTATCATAATTTCGCTTACCCTCAGACTTCAGATACTGGACTGAACAATGTTTCTGGCGATCCGCTCACAATTCATGGGTAGTGGCGAAACTCTGCCTCCAGTCTGTCTCAAACCTCTTTCGATGTGTATCTCTCCAGTTTTTACCGATACGTTTATATACGCTTAGCGCGGACGTATAGGAGGGTACTGACGTCACAGCTTAAACCTAACCTGAAAAATCCTTCCCGAACAGTGATTTCAGCCGATCTGTGCGTCGACTGAAATTTTGCCTTTCTCATTCTCGGCATATATAATATCCATATTGTTCCATCTTATCTTGTTTTATACAGCTGATAAAACTCTATCTTCCTATCCATGTAAATTCCCAAACTGTTATTTATTGATTTTAATATTTAGAACAGAAGTGGGTTACACGCTTTTAGCGTAACTGTGGGCAGCCGAAATACGCATATATCTCCATAAATGAGAACTTCCTACCGTTCCTTCTTATATGCAGTTATACACAATCCTTCCCTGTACTGAAATGTAAAATCCTTTTCATACTGATTCCCTTCTGCTTTTATTTATCCTTGGCGATTTCCTGTCTGATACACATTTCGGTGATACGCCGCCATTTTGAAAGCGGTCAATCGATCGTTGATGGGTTTATAAATCTAACTGAACCCGTTTGCAATGACTTGAAACCAATTTCGCGACACTTATATATGAAACAGTGTTATTTTATTTCACTCACCCTATATATGAAACAGTGTTATCTTATTTTATTTCACTCACCCTATATATGATACAGTGTTATCTTATTTTATTTCTCTCACCCTATATATGAAACAGTGTTCTCTTATTTTATTTCACTCCCTATATATAAAAGTATTATCTTATTTTATTTCACTCGCCCTATATATGAAACAGTGTTATCTTATTTTATTTCACTCACCCTATATATGAAACAGTGTTATCTTATTTTATTTTACTCACCCTATATATGAAACGGTGTTATTTTATTTCACTCACCCTATATATGAAACGGTGTTATCTTATTTTATTTCACTCACCCTATATATGAAACAGTGTTATCTTATTTTATTTCACTCACCCTATATATGAAACAGTGTTATCTTATTTTATTTCACTCACCCTATATATGAAACAGTGTTATCTTATTTTATTTCACTCACCTTATATATGAAACAGTGTTATCTTATTTTATTTAACTCACCTTATATATGAAACAGTGTTATCTTATTTTATTTCACTCACCCTATATATGAAACAGTGTTATCTTATTTTATTTCACTCACCCTATATATGAAACAGTGTTATCTTATTTTATTTCACTCACCCTAAATATGAAACAGTGTTATCTTATTTTATTTCACTCACCCTATATGTGAAACGGTGTTATCCTATTTTATTTCACTCACCCTATATATGAAACAGTGTTATCTTATTTTATTTAACTCACCATATTTATGAAACAGTGTTATCTTATTTTATTTCACTCACCCTCTATAATATCTTAGGCAGTCAGTGTAGAAGGAGTGAAATGGTATAAAGAGGCCACTAACGTAGAACTGATATAAGGAACTTAAGGTGAGGATAAGACGCTGACGCTGGATAGTGCTACCTAAAGAAAAACCATCTAATAGCATTACAGGCCCGTCCCTGTTTTGGATTCCCGAGGGTAGGATAAATAGAGGGAGAAAAAAACACACACACATTGGAGGAGAGAACTGCTGACAGACATGCAAGGAGTAAAGAAGACACGAAAAGACATTGAACGGATGGCATTGGACAGGAAGGCTTGGCGTGTTTATTTTGTGTACCTGTGCTCACTGTGGACCTGAAAGGTATTGATTGGTATCGTTAAGTGCATGTTGCTCATTTCTGCGCTGTTAAAAGCTGCTCATTTCTCTGCATTCACAGAGTATTATATATAACTTCCAATATGTCAAGTTGTATGTCTTATGTACACCTTCCAATATGTCAAGTTGTATGTATTATGTACACCTTCCAATATGTCAAGTTGTATGTCTTATGTACACATTCCAATATGTCAAGTTGTATGTCTTATGTACACCTTCCAATGTGTCATGTTGTATGTCTTATGTACACCTTCCAATATGTCAAGTTGTATGTCTTATGTATACCTTCCAATATGTCAAGTTGTATGTCTTATGTACACCTTCCAATATGTCAAGTTGTATGTCTTATGTACACCTTCCAATATGTCAAGTTGTATGTCTTATGTACATCTTCCAATATGTCAAGTTGTATGTCTTATGTACACTTTCCAATATGTCAAGTTGTGTGTCTTATGTACACCTTCCAATATGTCAAGTTGTATGTCTTATGTACATCTTCCAATATGTCAAGTTGTATGTCTTATGTACACTTTCCAATATGTCAAGTTGTGTGTCTTATGTACACCTTCCAATATGTCAAGTTGTATGTCTTATGTACATCTTCCAATAAGTCAAGTTGTATGTCTTATGTACACCTTCCAATATGTCAAGTTGTATGTCTTATGTACACCTTCCAATATGTCAAGTTGTATGTCTTATGTACACCTTCCAATATGTCATGTATGTCTTATGTACACCTTCCAATAGGTCAAGTTGTATGTCTTATGTACACCTTCCAATATGTCATGTTGTATGTCTTATGTACACCTTCCAATATGTCAAGTTGTATGTCTTATGTACACCTTCCAATTTGTCAAGTTGTATGTCTTATGTACAACTGTCCTTCGTCGTTTTCATTCCTTTCAGCTCCCTATGGAGCATGCGATTTTAATAGATTCAAGCCACGCCTTCTTGTCCTGTGCCGTCCGCCCAGGGTGGCCCGTGTCCTCGATCTTTTTCGTGCCTATTTCCAATTTCATTATCCGTTTTGTAGATCGCCTGTTCTCTGTGGGTTTTGGAACACTGACTGTCTTGTAATGCTTAGAGGTTGAAGAAACATAAAGTTGAGACATATGACCGCTTACATTAACTTATATGACGCTTGAAGAAACAGAAAGTTGAGACATATGACCGCTTACAGTAACTTATATGACGCTTGAAGAAACAGAAAGTTGAGACATATGACAGCTTACACTAACTTATATGACGCTTGAAGAAACAGACAGTTTAGACATATGACCGCTTACATTAACTTATATGACGCTTGAAGAAACAGAAAGTTGAGACATATGACCGCTTACTCTAACTTATATGACGCTTGAAGAAACAGAAAGTTGAGAAATATGACAGCTTACACTAACTGACATGACGCCTGAAGAAACATAAGCTGTAGGAGAGCATGACTGCACACAGTAACCGGCATGTTGTTTGAAATAGCTAGATTATGAGACTGATTTACACCGATTCATCGACTTTGTGAACCACTTTCACCCCACCATTAAGTTCACCTCCCTCGTCTCCACAGTTTCTGTCAACTTCCTTGACATTACTATTTCTATCACGCCCTCCGGCCTTAATACCTCAGTATACTACAAGCCGACAGATGCCCACAGCTACCTCCTGTATACCTCTTCACATCCTCGGGCCTGTCGTGACTCCCTTCCTTTTTCACAACTTCTCCGCCTCCGCCGTTTATGCCAAGACGACGATGACTTCCACTTACGAGCAAATGAGATGTTGGATTTCTTCCGTAACAGACTTTATCCAGAACATGTTCTCACCTCTGCTCTCCAACGTGTGCTCCCCATCTCTCGTCAGGAGGCCCTCATACCTCACCATAAATCCACTTCGGATAGAGTCAAATTAATCTTGACCCATCACCCTCATAGTACTACTGTCAAACAGATCCTTTTCCGCCACCTCCCTATCCTCCAAGCAGAGCCTGTGACCCAAGAAGTATTCAGTGAAGCACCTTTGGTGGCATATAGACGTGACAAGAACTTGAAGGATCTTCTTGTTCACAGCCGTCTCCCAAAGGAGAATGCCACCCACTTTGGCACACACTACCCTGTGGTCGGACAAGATGCAACACGTGCAAGTATGTCACCTCAACCCAGAAGGTGTCCTTTCCTAAGGCTACGTACACCATCACTAGTAGCTTCACGTGTGAATCGCGCAATGTCATTTATACGATCATATGTAAACGTTGCTGCAAAACCTATATTGGCCAAACAGGCAAACGACTTGGGGACAGATTCAGCCAGCACTTAAATGACATCGCTCAGCAAAAGTCCACACCAGTTGCCATACACTTCAATGGTCCTGACCACCATGGTCCCATCGACATCCAGGTCACAGCGATCCGATCCTGCTCCTCTGACACTGCCAGCCGAGAACAGCTTGAGAACCGTCTTATACACCGCATGGGGTGTCTAAAACCAGCCGGTCTCAACACTTTTCACACCTTTGTCTGAGGTCACCCTTTCCTCTCTTGCTCTATTTGACTCTTTCCACTCTTATCCTATTCTCCTATTTGTATGCCATATACATTTTTTAATTTCATATTTATTTATCTCCCACTCATTCTGTCCTCTTCTATTTCCAGTCCCCACTTTTATCCCGTTGGGTAGTTTATTGTCCGGTTTCGTTTTTTAGTTTTTCAGTATGTATTGTGTACACCCGGCGGCGGAAGTCGCTTTCTGTTCAGCCACGCGCTCTTCAACAGACAGCGAATTTCGGTTCTTGCCTTCAGGGAAGTACCCAGTTTTTATTTTATTATTTTATTAAGTTTTTTATGTGTCCTATCTAGACTTCACTTTCTTTCCTTTCCTGACGAAGGCCTTGTGGCCGTAACGTAGACTATTTTCTTTGTCTTTTGTCCTCGTAAGACGAATCACCTTTTTTCAATTTTTTTTCAAACCCACCCTAGATTATGAGGATGAGGTAGAAGACAGCGAATAGAGCAAGACCATTTTAGCATCAGTAGGCGAAGAGGGAAACAGACGAATACGCTGTAGCTACGGTACGGTGAAAATAAAACTATGTAACCACTAGACAATCACAGTCGCACTGAGCAAACTGACTTGAGGAATGTCACATTACAAAATATATACTCTTTCCCACCTACAGTTCTCACCGCCATGGACATTTTTTGGTTTAGCTCAGACACGCTGTTTACTTTCTGGAAATAGGATTAAAATAATGCTTGGTTATTCGGATTATTTACATTCCGGATTATTGACATTTGAATTGCCGAGGTTCTAATATATATATATATATATATATATATATATATATATATATATATATATATATATATATATATATATATATATATATATATATATATATTATATATATATATATATATATATATATATATATATATATAGTTATATATATATATAATACCGCGCTGTTTTGACTGTATGTAGTGCTTGGGTGTAGAGTGCTTTCGTTTGATTAATAACTGCCTCGAGCCGTAGTTTAACTGTAGGTAGCTGTGTATGCGTAAGTTAACTCACTCAGTCTTGACACTTTATCAGGTCATGCCAAGTTTTCTAATATTATACCACCCATACAAGTTCTTTCCATGCCCTTTTTCTGTTTTCTTTTTTGGTAGTTTGTCTTAAGTACGAGAAAGCTAATCTAAATGCATAAAACATAAATTACTGCATCTAGGCAAATTTTCACTTTCTTTTTCTGTAGTTTTTTCATTGCGCCGCCTATCTGAACCGTTAGAGCGTTTTCCATTCGTGGCATTGTTACCGGGTTTCTGAATTGAAACTTTAGTAGCGTCACGCTTCAGTCTACCCATCTGTAAATGGGTACCTGATTTTGCGCTTGAGTTAGGTAAGGAAAACCAGCGGTCACCCCACCTCACGATGCCGGACCTAGTATAGTGAAGTCTCTAACACTTCACTCTCCGTGAAGTCTCTAACACTTCACTCCCCTACGTCAGTATCTGCTATGGGACACAAGAAAAGAGAAGACCTACACTATATATTTCCGTTCACGCCATAGTTTATCTTAATTTAACTTCTTCATTTTATTATTGGCCACCCCTTTCATTTCAAAATTATGTACTTTCTTGTCATTTTGTCGAATTTTCGCTCCAGTTTAGTCGATTTGCTGTAAATACAAGACGTGTTAATTATCTAGTCTATGTATTTGTCTGTGTTTGGCTTTGTACTGTGTCAACAGTTTTCTATATTCGCTTACAATATTCCCAAGAACAGCCTGTCGATACTTCGATGACAATGAGTGACCTCATTATTTTGAACCAATCCGCGAGTGGGGAATGCGTGTGTTTTATTTTTAGACGTGATTCACTGGAAATTTGTCTGATTGGTCTTTGCTATCAGCTCGCGCTGTTGTAATCGATGATCAGTTTCACCCTAGAAGTAACTTAAAGACGCCCTTCTCATAGTCTACAGGTCTTACGGATCGGGTCTTTCGTTAGTACTTGATCCGTTTATGTCTTCATGGACGTGTCCGTATTATTTTTCTTTCTTTCTTTGTTTGTTTTTTTTTCTTTGCATTAAAATATCATGAAAAGTGATATGTGATTTCATTACGATCTGCGGCATTTGATTTAGACTTAAACGTTGTGTTGTTTTAAATATAGTGTTATAATGAGAAAAGTTATCTATGTTTTCATTACAATCAGTAACAGTTAATTTAGACGTTTATACTGTGTTATATGTTACCATTTATTGATACTTCCATACACGCACGAATTTTCAATAATAAACTTGCAGAAGTCCAGATTCCGACACTGCTACATTTATATCGTGGTACATTATCGAAGTGTGTTTGGCTGGGCGGTTAGAGCGCTCGCGCTTTCCTCTTGCGGCACAGTTATCACGTTCCGGGGATCGAAACCTGTAGCGCCTCGCTCCAGTCTACCCAGCGAGATAATGCTGGACCTAGTATGGTGAGGTCTGTAACACGTCATTACCCTACGGCAGTTTCTACTATGAAACTAAAAAAAGGTAGACGTAGTCCCATAGCAGAAATTGCTGTAGGGTAATGAAGTGTTAGAGACTTCATTATACTAAGTCCATTTTTTGTGAGGTAGGGTGACCAGTACCCCTCCTCATTGCCTTTGCTTTCTCTAATTCAAGGGAAGAGTCAGGTACCCATTCACAGTTGGGTAGACTGGATGGTGACGCTGCCAAGTTTCGATCCTGGATCCCGGTTACTGTGCCGCAAGAGGAAAGCATTCTAACCGCTTAACCAGTCGTGGTCGCTGCTGTGGGTCTACCTTTACCTGTTACATTATCGAAACGGGAATGCAGACATCTTGTCATACAGTAACACTAGTGCAGACATCTTGTCATACAGTAACACTAGTGCAGACATCTTGTCATACAGTAACACTAGTGCAGACATCTTGTCATACAGTAACACTAGTGCAGACATCTTGTCATACAGTAACACTAGTGCAGACATTTTGTCATACAGTAACACTAGTGCAGACATCTTGTCATACAGTAACACTAGTGCAGACATCTTGTCATACAGTAACACTAGTGCAGACATCTTGTCATACAGTAACACTAGTGCAGACATTTTGTCATACAGTAACACTAGTGCAGACATCTTGTCATACAGTAACACTAGTGCAGACATTTTGTCATTGTCAGACATATACAGTAACACTAGTGCAGACATCTTGTCATACAGTAACACTAGTGCAGTCATACATAACACTAGTGCAGACATTTTGTCATACAGTAACGCTAGTACATATTTCCTGACATACAGTAACACTAGTGCAGACATTTTGTCATACAGTAACACTAGTGCAGACATCTTGTCATACAGTAACACTAGTGCAGACATTTTGTCATACAGTAACACTAGTGCAGACATTTTGTCATACAGTAACACTAGTGCAGACATCTTGTCATACAGTAACACTAGTGCAGACATTTTGTCATACAGTAACACTAGTGCAGACATCTTGTCATACAGTAACACTAGTGCAGACATCTTGTCATACAGTAACACTAGTGCAGACATTTTGTCATACAGTAACACTAGTGCAGACATCTTGTCATACAGTAACACTAGTGCAGACATTTTGTCATACAGTAACACTAGTGCAGACATTTTGTCATACAGTAACACTAGTGCAGACATCTTGTCATACAGTAACACTAGTGCAGACATCTTGTCATACAGTAACACTAGTGCAGACATCTTGTCATACAGTAACACTAGTGCAGACATCTTGTCATACAGTAACACTAGTGCAGACATCTTGTCATACAGTAACACTAGTGCAGACATCTTGTCATACAGTAACATCTTGTCATACAGTAACACTAGTGCAGACATCTTGTCATACAGTAACACTAGTGTGCAGACATCTTGTCATACAGTAACACTAGTGCAGACATCTTGTCATACAGTAACACTAGTGCAGACATCTTGTCATACAGTAACACTAGTGCAGACATCTTGTCATACAGTAACACTAGTGCAGACATCTTGTCATACAGTAACACTAGTGCAGACATCTTGTCATACAGTAACACTAGTGCAGACATCTTGTCATACAGTAACACTAGTGCAGACATCTTGTCATACAGTAACACTAGTGCAGACATCTTGTCATACAGTAACACTAGTGCAGACATCTTGTCATACAGTAACACTAGTGCAGACATCTTGTCATACAGTAACACTAGTGCAGACATCTTGTCATACAGTAACACTAGTGCAGACATCTTGTCATACAGTAACACTAGTGCAGACATCTTGTCATACAGTAACACTAGTGCAGACATCTTGTCATACAGTAACACTAGTGCAGACATCTTGTCATACAGTAACACTAGTGCAGACATCTTGTCATACAGTAACACTAGTGCAGACATCATTGTCATACAGTAACACTAGTGCAGACATCTTGTCATACAGTAACACTAGTGCAGACATCTTGTCATACAGTAACACTAGTGCAGACATCTTGTCATACAGTAACACTAGTGCAGACATCTTGTCATACAGTAACACTAGTGCAGACATCTTGTCATACAGTAACACTAGTGCAGACATCTTGTCATACAGTAACACTAGTGCAGACATCTTGTCATACATTAACACTAGAGAACTAACGCTTACCATTTCTACCACAGTTATTCCCATATTTTGTAAGTGAACAGGTGTTGAACTTTTCCTGCTGTTGCACACTTACCGTTGTTGACACAAACGCAGGTGGTTGGAAAATGTGTATGACAGTGTTTATCAGATGTCCTACAGCATCGAAGTTAATTTGACGTGAATTCCTTTAGAGGTTATTGTCATCTATAGCAGTTTCGTGTGGTTAATTTTTTCTTAAGAAAACTTGACTTTTGACATGCAAAGGCAATTAGATAACAAGTTTTGTTTGTTTGTCTTTTTTTAAAAATTTTAACGGAGAAAGAAATTTGTTTGAAACTTAAATTTACGTTGTTGTGTATTTTTAAATCTGCTAATTCTTTAACTCAGAAACTTCTTTAATTTTTTTAACAAGAACTTGTCTCAGAAAGCAAATTTTAAAAAAAGACTTAGCTAGCAGATTCAGCTTTAACGTTGGGTTTTTTTTTTTTTAGCATGCAAACACAAAATGATTTAAATAAAGCTTGCTAAAGTGATCTATATCACCCTCACATTAATTTTTTTTCGTAAGTATCATAGAAGTATCATAGAAGTATCATATCAATCTTTAATACACCTCTGTATCACTTTGAGTGTTAACAGTGCCCTGCCTATGTCCGACACAACTAAACATAAAATGTTCTTGTTAACAGTGAACTCTTACTGGTTTTCTTTTAGTGAACAGATAAATAGAAGAATACCGGGATATTTGTATACATCGAGGGTGTTTTGCATTTCATTCTGTTTTGAGTGTGTTTTCACATTGCGACAATGGTTCAACAGTACAAAAACAGTAACAGTAATGCTAAAACTATTCGATGCAGATCCAAAGCCCCCGAAAGAGTTGACAGACTTTAGCATTGGACTTGAGCACGGCTCCCTGGTCCAATCAAAAGACGGCCATATGCGGCTCCACTGTTCAGAATCGCTGGAACAGTTAATTTGGGGTGACTTCCTTTAACAAGTGTGGAGTATGTGGATAGCAATTTCTTTGGTTAATTTTTTCTCGTCAAAGCTAAACGCTTGAGTGGTTTGACATGTCAAGCTGCATCTGTGACGCAAAGAAAAAAACCTGCCTGAGCCCCTACACAAACGAAACCCGAAAGCTTTGGCGGTGAACTTGAAATGGGAGGAAAGTGGTATTTTGTAAATCTCTTTTAATTCTTTAAAGACGAAGTGGCTTTATTGTTGACAATGGGAGCTGTATCAAAAGCAAATTTGGCAAAAAAGACTTAGCTAAGCAAATAATTCTCATGAGATCGTTGTTAACCATTTCTTTTTTTTTAGCATGAAACACAGAAATGAATTTAAATGGCTCCATCTGCGCAAAGTGAAGTATTTCCCCTCAGTCTTATTAAGAAAGTCTTCATTTTCAGATAATGTTGCAAGAGATTACCGTCGAAGCTGTTCTCCATTAGGAAGTGAAGAAGTTGTGACTAAATTTCCAAATTCTTTTGTTGCAACCAAGAAAAAGAAAAATTGTCCGAGATCACATAAATGGAAGATGCGTTCATATCACATCCATAGGTCATCATACCATGTTGCTCTCAATTTCCGATAGCTGAACCTCGAAGCCATGGACTCCTTGACGTTCCCTGTATACTTGCAAATCGTTGTGATATTAATAGCTGTACCCACTTGTTCAGTTACATGAAACAGAAAATTGGGGCGTCTTTATATTCAACGAGGGTTGAAAAATTCTTCCGTACTCTAACACTGTAACTTCCTTTCAAAGGGCGTAACGTTTAGAGAAGATGAGCTGCATTGAGACCCAATACCGCCCTGCATTTACTTTAAACAGATCTTTGGGACATCTGTTTTCTAGATCGTCCGTGAGTTCTACATCGTCATCATCTTCATCTAATTCATCCAGATCGTCAGGGCTGCTCGCAACGTCTCCTCTCTTCCTCAAGACTTACTCAAGTTCACCAAATGGACATTCCCCCATGTTGCTGTCTCCATCATCATCGTCACTTTCGTCGTCATCCTCACACGCTATTAGTTCGCTGGACGTCTCATCTGCGTCGCTGTTGGTGCCTGAAGGTCGAAATGCCAACTCCATACCGGAAGTGCCTGAGTATGACGAGGTTAACGCGTCCTCTTGTGACAAATGCTCCGAAGGAAAGTGCCGGACTGTTTACCTTCATATTCCAGGCAGGTTCTTGTTTGTTTTTATATGTGGCCTGTTCTCTCATAGGATCAGGGGTTCTTCAACTTCCTGATCGTCATGTTGCCCCCCAACCCCCACAGACTTCCACTTCCAGCTCTCAATTTACCTCATGTGGTTCCCTCCCTCATAGCTCAAGTCGGGTTAGCTGAAAAAGGTACTTTACCATCAAACGTTACTGTGGCACCCCTGCCTGCATTCGAAACAGATATTTGCATGGCCCCTGGGCAAATGGCCTTCATACATCGAGAACCACTGTTCTAGATTAACCCGCGTCAGGTATGCTCGCAACGGTGTGTCTCTTTTTCACATACTTACTGTCAAAATGCCCCTTTGTGCCAGAAGTAAACGTCAGATTACCTAGTGACCTTTGACATACGCCTTTATTACTCTATCATCATCCCTATCATAATTTGGTGCATGTCCTTTACCGGACAGTGCAGTAACGTCGCTGTCTGACATGCTCCGCCTGGAAAGACTCGATCTCTACTTATGGAGAAATATAAAAGTACCCTTTCCATCTTTTTTCTGTTTCGTTCACAATCTTACTACCACATATTTATCACACATTATGCGTGCACTTTGTCTAAAGATTCAGATACCATTAGATAACACCTATCTGCCTTTCTTTGTGTTACTCTGTAAACAGAAGTAAACCATTCTCTGTCACCAGTATATTGCTACTTATCATCAGCTGACATTCATGTAGAAATCTTCCATGATAAATACCCAGCTCTGGCAAGGACTATCAGTTAGCATCATGGAACCCTGCGAAGGGCTGGTACAGGAGAGGACTGTCATTGGGACAAGAGAGATCCCATCGATGAACAGGTCTCCAACATACTAACTCATCACATACTATAGTCAGTACAGTACTCACTATGCTGTTCTTGTATGCACATAGGCCACATTTCTAAGTTGTCTTTCACCCCTCCCCTTCTCGCATATACTAACCCATCATATCCACTTTATAATTCATTACCATACCGCTTCCTGTGGAGCACGTGTCAGCAACAGAGACACGCCAAGGCCTACTGACCCGTTCAATATTTTTTCATGTCTTCTTTATCCTCCTTGTCATCATCATCACCATCATCATCATCACCATCATCACCATCGTCATCATCATCGTCATCATCATTGCTGTTCAGTTTTCCAAGGAGCATAGGCCCCCAGTAAACTCCCTCCAAGTCCTTCTGTCCCATGTCATTACCCCCAGGTCTCCTTATGTCCCCCCCCCCCTTTATCCGTCTCCAGCACTACTCGCTACGCCACTCTGGCCTCTATCCACCTCTCCCAACGCAGGGACGCCAGAACAAGGGCCGCCCTGCAACGCTATGAACAGGCTTCCTCAATGCTCGCCCCACCAATCACCAGCGCCCTCAACTCCCGGCTCCACCATCTCCTTCATGTTTATGTCAAATTATCTTCTGCATGTCTTTTAGGTATCCAGCTATTTCCTCTTACTTTGGACAAGGACTGCCTTGTAATTCTATTATATACATTTAGGGATACCTATTTGGTTTTTGTGCGACCACGGACTAAATTGCGAAAATTTCTGTTTATTATTTCAATGGTCTGTTCAGTACACGCCTGTTTACTGTCACGTTATCTTCTCAGCACCACCCGGTTCAGTGTTTCTCAAACTGGGGATCCACAAACTCTCAGTGGTCCTCCAAGTTGTGCCTAAGATTTCCTGGGATGGCCTTTGTTAATTTTTATGATACCGTACCTTAAGAGCGTCCGATTGACAGTGGTTAGAGCGCTTGTCTCTCGAGGCAAAGGTTCCGGGTTCGATTCACGGTATCGACACGCTGCAGCCTACCCAGCTGTAAAAGGGTACCTGACTTTGTTCTTGAGTTAGGAAAGGAAAAAGCAGCGAGGAAGGGAGCTGGTCACCCCACATCTCTATGCTGAACCTGGTACAGTGAACTCTCTAACACTTCATTCCCCTACGGCAGTATCTGATATGGGACTACCTGTTTTTTTACCTTAAAATATATGGCCGTTTGGAAGCTGGCGTTCCATTCTATAGCTTCGTTAGTTTACAAGGTGGCCACAAAGTCCTGCGACCTTTATGTGAAACTTGTAACTGCAGATCAGCTGACACTCTTGCAACTTAGCATTTGCTTCTAACAGTACAAAAGAAAAATGCAAACACAGCGATGCGAAGCAACAGGTTTAATAAATCTGACGGATCAGTATGTTCCCATATCATAACCAATAACATGCGACATTATTTAACAGTCGCTAATTTATAACAGAGAGTAAAGGGGTTTTGTGGTCACGTTGGCGGAAACCTCATAATGTTTCTTTTCAATCTTTATGGAGCATGGTGCCACACCTGCAGCTGGTATGCATGGATGCATTTCTGGAGTCATCCTTATATGACCACCAGCTATGCACAATGCTACAATATACATAAATGGAAGTGAACCTCTGTCTGTGAGGCTAATTACACCCTCATCGACTCTTGAAATCATCCACACACTTCCAGGGATTCCCCATGTGGTGAAACTTGTTGAGAGCCCAGCATTGCAATCTATTGAAGAAGTCACTTGAGCCCCAGATGTAATTCTTTGGCTTTGACCTGGTTGACTCCATGCAGGAGGATCTCACTATGGACCCAGTGATAGGCAGGGGGAGCTGAGAAGTGATTCTCTGCAGGACTTGACAATTCCTTGGGAGAGCCCAGAACCAGAGTACAGTATTTTAGCTCTGCATAGTTGGAGAGCCCCATTGGATGCCAGGGAATGCACAGTATGCCACGCACTACTTACTCCTAGCTTGGGACCAGATGTGACGATCCTTTAAATGCAAGCCAAGCTGGAGAAACTGGAGCTCATGACTTCAACTCAGCACATTTCAGAATGGCATAAAAGCCACAAGAAAAGCCTAGATCTACATTGTAGACAATAACTAGGAGTCTTCAACTTGGTATTAGCTGCCAAAGAGCGAGAAGCTTAGCAGCCCTAGTTAAACAGCAACAACAACAACAACCTACAGCTGGTCCCCTTGCAGGTAGCTTTCACCAATCATTCACATGCTCTTACAGCGATGGTTTCTATAGCAACTTGTTTGACATGATGACGTTGCCAGACCCATACACAACCTCATATTATTCGCCTTGTACGACATGCATGAAGTAGCAGTAATCCTGTTCTGTCTGTGTCTTTTCTGAGAACCGCCGGGAACTATGCGTTTGCCAAGAATTTTACGGCCGTCTGCTAATTTAGAGGCTCTTCTGGCGACACGCTCCAGCCTATCCAGCTGTAAATGGGTACCTGATTTTGTTCTTGCGTTAGGGAAGAAAAAAGGCAGCGAGGAAGGGATCTAGTCACCCCCACCTCTCGATCGATGATAAACCAAGTAAATTGAAGCCTCTAACACTTCACTTTCCTACGGCAGTATCAGCTATGGCGGCTACCTTTACCTTTTAAAAGGCTGACATTACACTGACATTACACTGACATTACACTGACATTACACCTGTATTTGGGATAAAAACAGGAAGGTAAGAACGATCTATACACCAAACCACTATATCTTTTATATCTGGACTTGCGCCCTAATATAACCGATGAACATTGTTTCTAGGTTGAACAGGACGCGCCTCGCCAAAACCGATATAAAGCTCCTTTTAAAAAAGAAAAAAAGAAAAAATGGAAGATAGAGGGGGACTGCGTGTGTACCTTCTGAATACGTTCTTGTTGGGAAACAGAAATTGGCAGAGTGAAACCCGAAGCCTGTGGGTAGTAAATAATTAAAGGAACATAGGTAAACTGTAGGCACGTGTATGAAAGAAAGAAAGAAACAAATAAAAGGGCACTAGACAACATAATATTAACAGAAGTGATAGGCACCCGTAGATTCGAACCATATACCACCTCAACTCTCGAAGCTGGACCTAGTATAGTGAAGTATCTAACACTTCACTCCCCAACAGCAGTATTTTCTATGGGACTACCTTATCACATTTGATCCTTCTCGAAGGCCGTAGCGTGTTCACATACACACCGACACATACATATGTATATGTGTGTGTGTATTTTAATAACATGGCAGATAAACCCATTTTTTTCACCTCTGACCTTTGACCTAGAGTGATCATATGAGATCTATTTCAGTATTTCCGTAAGTAAACACTCAAAACCATGTGTAAGAATGTGTGTTTGTTTTTATGTATGTATCTTCAGTCAGTATGTAATTCTTCATCACTATTGATTTCATATTCTACCCCCCGACCTCACATCCCACGAAGCAGGGTTGTGGAGTTAGCAACAAATTTTCCGACTTCAGAAACTTTAGAAGTCAGACTCGGACTACAGTTTTTTTTTAAACTAGTGATATGGCATAAAAGTATGCACTTATATGGAGTTATATGTATATGTATAGTATGTGTGTGAATAAATGAATACGTGGCTTTCGTAGGCTACATTTTAAACTATTCATTCATTCATACAGTAATACAAAATAACAAATCATCCACAAATGACTTCTTTGCCTAACACCATGAGGCGAAATAGTTTCATTTTAACAATGACAGGAAAATTGACAATGTATATAGTTTATTTTCATTTCTTGCGTGCCTTTCTAAATGTGCCAACACATTTCCAAAAGTGATAAAAACTATATTTATGCTCAGAAGCAACTGAAATGTTCTTACAATCTGTAAAAATGGATGTACTTTAACATGAAAGTGGTTTTCGGAGTTCTACTTTAAAATGTTATTTCAAATGTTTAAAGTGGCCCCCCTCCCTTGCATGGTTCAAACGTGGATCTGCCTTGACTTTAGTCTCGTAAAATTCGGAGTCAGAGTCAGGACATTTTTACCGACTCCACTAAAAAATGACTGACTCCCCGACTCCACAGCCCTAGCTCGAAGTCCATCATACTATCTTCTCTTCTAACCAAGACAACTACAGTGGTTGTCGTATCGTTTCGCAGTTTGTTCACTTAAAGATACAGTTTTTATCTTACCAGACACAGATGCCTGGAATACCAAAGTGTCGGTAAGATAATGTTAAGTTTAACTGGCTAGCGAAATTGTCGGTACTAATCCCGAAGGACTCTCTGTGGTAACGTCCCTTTGTGTCTTCTTAGTATTCTCTCCCTTTGGCCTTTTAAAAAAACGGTTGGCGGCGTTTAATAACAAAAACCCCAAAATACATACGCCTTCTGAAGTTAGCAAACAAGTGACTGCGGCCGTCCTGCAGAAATAAAGTACAAAGAGCGAAATAGGGTAAATACAACAAAGGCATTCCTAAAACATTATTCGGCGTGATTCATGCTGTACCAGCGCTTAACAGTGGCTTTCACTCTGGGGAAGGAGGGCGGGGGGGGGGGGGGGGGGGGGGGCGGTTTAAATTTTATTTTTTATTTTTGAGCGTCCAATTTGACAGAGTGGTTAGAGCGCTGGTCTCCCGCGGAAAAGGTCGTGGGTTCGATCCACGGTATCGACACGCTCCAGCCTATCCAGCTGCTGTAAATGGATACCCGATTTTGCTCTCGAGTTAGGGAGGACAAAGGAAGGGACCTGGTCACCTGATCTCTCGATGCTAGACCTAGTGTAGTAACATCTCTAACACCTCGTTTCCCTGCGGAAGCATCTACTATGGGACTAAGGAAGAAAAAATGCTGAAGGCACGTGGTGGTATTTGATTATACTCCATTCTCATGATATGACCAAGCAGTGGCGTCACTAGCGTTGGTGTCACCCAGTGCGGTAACTCATGGTGTCACCCCCATGGACCTCCTCCCGTACCAGACCATACAGAATCCTTAGTAATGTTTTTTTGTACTAATGTTACTCGTAAATCGTAATTCCCGTATATCGCTGAATGTAATGGCAATAGCAGTTACAAAAAACAACTAGCAAAATTAAAATTACACCTTTAAATTACAGTATCATACGCACAGCCTAATGTATTTACATTTACATAGTTTCATGTGGCTAAAGTGACAATTCGGTAAGAAAACAAATGAATTCGAAGTAATAACGTAGGTATATTGATACACATGTAAGCTGGGCTTATGAAAACTGTTTTTGTGGTTATAAGTAACTACAGGGTTATGTTTGTAAAAAAAAAAAAAAAGTATCTGCTGAAACACTTCACACAAATTTTATAGACAGTCATTTTGGTGTCATCCACTCTGATGGTGTCACCCGGTGCGGTCCGCACCCCCTCCCCCCTTAGTGACGCCACTGTGACCAAGCCACCTTATTAGTCTTGATCTCTATATATTTGATGCTGGATATAGTTCTTGCAGTCGTTCTACGGAGTTCGTGCACTGTGATGAGATCCTCCTTGTGTGATCTAACCGAGGAGATCGGAGCACTGATGGAGCTGTCCGTGTCCAATGAAGATAGTCCTTACAACCAAACCGAACCAAACAGGTTTTCTGATATTACTAGTGTAAAAGCCCGTCATAAGACGGGAATTAAATTCAAAAACACCAATACCTAACGGCAATTTTACTTATTCAAAAGTATTTTTAAAAAAACACCAAAATATTTGTTTTACATCTGATGTTAATAGTCTGATCAAAACAGAAGAGCATCTTGATTTTCTGTTGTTTGAATCTGGTACAACTTAAATCATGGATCTCCGCATCTTCCAGTAAAATTTTACTAATAATGTAGTTTTACACTCTTTAATATTAATATATTTTTAAGTACTTTTTAAATGAAAAAATACACCGATATAAGGGAACCACATAATGTTGTACAAAGTATGAAAGAGAGATGTTAGTGGCTGTCACGTGACCGATAATGTATTTTACCATCTTGTCCATAATTTGATTACCTTTTAAATGTCCTGGTTTTCCTCGTCATTTTGTATTTTCTTTTTCTTTCATTTTCTACCTTCGTGGCCAAACTTTTTCACCTTCTCAAACCCCACCCGAGGTTTGGTTACGTTCCGGCCTGTAGCGGTCAGCGAACGATAATATTATCTAAGCCGCACCTGGTCTGACCAGGGGAATATCTCTTACGTTTAAAGCCTTTGATCACGAGCGAAAGGGTCCCTGTGTTTGGCTTCCAGAACGCTGCTTCGGATCATAATATTATGCATCCTGGAAACAGGGGGAGACAAACCCGCGGTCAGTCTTCGGGTTTTCGCCCCTTAGACAAGATAGAGCATAATGTTATGCATTTCTCTACCTGGGGAACTTTCGCACGATTTCTTTTGTCTTACTCTAGATTACGTCTTTCGCCGAACTTCTGTAGAAATATGCAGGCCAGGTGTCCGGGGGGAGCGTTCTTTGTAATCTATAAGAGTGGTGGGTTTAATAGACAAAGACATTCGTGAAATTTTCCTGGCCCGTAGATGACCATCATGAGATAAGGCAAACTTTAACACAATACTAGAATGTGTTTGCCTATGTTCTAGTCATTTTCGGGGTGAGTTGACATATCTTATAATTATTATATTAGATTCATGTTAGCTTTTATATATATCTGTTAGGGAAGTGAATTTATTTCTGAGGACTTCTCCTAGTAATTTATTCAGTGATAAGGTAGCGCTGTCTACGGCCTATTAAGTGGTGCTTAAACTGTTACGGTTTATCATGGGTTAAATGTTAAACTTACAATAACAGATATTAGGCGTAGAATCAGTCCACGAATGCTTACCATTGGGTTAAGAGTCAGCAAAAATTAACTGTCATTTCTGTAAGATAATGTCAGGTGTGGATTGTTCACTTAAAAACTGAATAGTGAGATGCAGGTAATAACTCTGGATTATAGGAGATAGTCACTTATTCCTTTTTGATAGATATTTCTAGTGGCAAGGGAGGATCATTTTATGCTTACTTGTGTGGCTAGGCACTAGTCTATAACTTTCACTGAAAGCAGTCACCAGGCATAGATATAATTATATCGTATGATCTAGCCACAACTGTATTATTATAGCAAGAACATTGCATTTTCTTTGTACTCATTTTGTGGAATGTTAATATATTTTCCAAAGGGGACATATGATTTATTTGTGTAATGTCAAATGCTGTAATCTGTTTATGTAAATTCATTTAAGGTTGTAAGATGAATAAGCATATTCATTTAACTGTAACTACAGGTTAGGTTTCCTGTATGTTGAGATTGGGAGAAGAGGAGTAGATTTTTGATGTCAGAACATTTACTGACAGGTACCTGGGGGTGCAAAAGATATTAAGACTATGCGGGCGCGTATTGATATTTTTAAGGAACAGGAGACATGGTTAAAGACTGCCCTAAACTATCATAGCAATAACTACAATAAATTTAATCCCATAGCGGAGCGAAACTTTCTGTATAAAGTTAGTGTGATTTATTATTTGCTTGATGTAAAAGGGTGTCCCTTTTCGGTCTCAGTTTCAGGGGATACCGAATTGCTAGTCTAGTTTCCAGTCAGACGAAGAATGTCACCGTCTCTTCGTCTAGAGGGATTCTGAGGATATCTAGCCCCACGAGTGTCACACCCCGTTCCTGAATCAAAACCCCTTTTGTCAACGCCAAGTTAAGCTCACGCAGTGCAAGGGAGCCAACGCTAAATCTGGAATCACCAAATGCAGTAGTAGTTCTCTACTCGCCTCTTGGATTACCAGCCAGAGCATTCCGGCTTCCAGAATATCAAAACCGCCCAGCATGCCTATAGCAGAATTCCATATCACCCGCCTTTTTTGTGCCTAAACGGGGCACTCAGCCAAGCCACAGTCAACCAGCCAAAACCGGATTTAAAGCCAATTCTAGCGCCGGATAAGCACGCCTTGGGATCAATTGTCCTCAAGTGACTTCGTCCCATGGTTTATTTCTGGGTCTATGTAGAACTTCGCACGTATGAGCAGCCATCTATGGACAGAGTTCCAGCCCCACTCGCGCCAGTAGGGGGAGTCACCAACGATAGCGCCTATACAGTGATTTTATTCAGGTTAATTCCATCACCGATGGAGGATATATACGAAAAAAACCACTTACTGGAGCTTTTCCCTTGGTCCCCGAAAACGGACAGGCTGTCGCTAAGTTCATTCAGTTGGTCTGCAGGAGATAAACAGCGCCCCCCAGCCCACCTCGCGCCAGTAGGGGGGAGTCACCAATGATAGTACCAACAAGGGCAGTTTTGTATTCATAGTCCCTCACGAAGGATCTACAAGTAACACACTGTCTGGACTATTTCATCTGGTCCCCGAAAACGGACGGACTGCCACGCAGTTTATTCATTTTGGTAAACAGAAGGTAAATAGAGTCTTCCAGCCCACCTCGCGCCAGTAGGGAGGAATCACCAATGATAGCGCCTATACAGTGATTTTATTCAGGTTAATTCCATCACCGATGGAGGATATATACGAAAAAACCACTTACTGGAGCTATTTCATATGGTCCCGAAAACGGACGGACTGACACTCAGTTATTTCATCTCTCTGTGTTCTACAGGTTTTATAAATGGTGGTCTGTGTGTGTGGTTGTTGGTGTATATGATTATTGATGACTATTGATGATTAGTTGATTATTGATGTAATTTTATGCTGTGTATGATGATATGCATTAATTCCATGCTTTTTCTTCTTTAATAAAGTTTACACCTTTATTAATACGATGTTCACGACCTTTCCATCCATATTTGTATTTTTAGCTCTTTACTAGAATCTCTATGTAGGATAAGAGAAAAGAGTGAGAGCCGGAGATGCTTAGACAGTAAAAGTGAGTTGAGGCCTGGAGAGAGAGATCCTTTGAATAAATCTTCTTCCAGGTTGTCTCAAGTCCATCTCCTATTTACACCTTATCTAAAGTGTAATCTATAACTCTGTCAGTCCACTATCCCTTGTCGATTTCACTACTATTGTCCAACTCGACAAATACTCTACACTCAAACTCAACCACGACAAATGGGGTCTCGCCGCGGAATTTGAACTACATCTGCAGCAATCGCAACAGATGAGGTTGCAGTCTGGTAGGAATCTCTCACAAGATTCTATTCTGATTCTTAGAGTTTAGTGTTCGGCAGATTATAGGAATTTCTTTCCCCTAGACATATCGAACTATTTCTTTTGGGTGGAAGGCGGAACAGCGTTTTTCTCCACAGCAATCATAAATAGTTAGTTACATTTATTGTTCATGCTACACATGAGACAGCTGGTAAAGGTTGATGGTATCACTGCTGAGTTTTTGGTTGACAAATCTGACGACTATTGATGTAAAAGTCAGAAAAAAAATTTTTTTTTTAAGGGTTAATATTTTTTTCAGGAGTAGCTCTTTAATCTGAGATAAGAAGCTACAGATAGTCAGTTACTAGCTTGCATCTGTACCAAAGGAGGGTGTTCATTCGGATGATAGTAACCAATCCTCTCAATAGCTTAGTACTGACAGAACTGGGGTGAAGTGATAGTAATAAGTTTTACATCACTTACATTTTTTGGAGTTTTTTGGGGTTTGTGCTTGTCGATCAGAGTAGCTACAAACTTTCTTGTTTTTTAAAGTTCCCAGGCTAGCCTAGATTTTAAAGATTATTAAGTTAATCAGCACCTAGTGCACTAGGTAACTAAGATCTCTAGGTTGAATTCTTCTATAGTGTTTGCTCACCCTGATATAATGGCCGATCTAGATAAAGTGCATAGGATTGCCCTCGAGGTAGCTAAGTACATGGAGTACAAGGATAGCGAAATCCAGCCCTTTCTAGAATTTGCAGTAAGCCTGCAGGATCTATACGAGGTAGACAATTGGTTTGACAGCCGTTTAATCTTGGCATGGTCCTGTAAACAAACTGGGGAGACTGAAGCATTCACCCGACAGTATGTAGAAGAAGTGATAGAAGATGAGAAGCAAAGGGAAAAGCAAAAACAAGAACGGGACAAGCAATTGGAAATAGAGCGACAAGAAAGGGACAGGCTACACCAAATCAGAATGAATGAACTGGATAGCCAAATTCGGAGGGTGGAAACAGATACTAAATGTAGTCACTCTACTTCCCCTTCTACGGTGCCCTTAACGGTCAACGCCCTTGCAAACCTTGCGCCCATGCAAGAAAACTTGCCTGCTAAAACCGAACCCCAACTCCAGAAAATTGACTTTCCTTTGGACTTGGATCCGAAGCCCAAACAAGGAAAGAATTTACGTCGGGATAGCAGACCTAAGGCCACGGGGAAAATTACGCAACGTTCCCAGGCATGGAAACTGCTTAAACGCGAGAGAGGTGCTAACAAGCATTGTAATACGGATTGTTCCCGTCTGGAAAGCGGCGAACCCCGAGCCTCTCACGCTCCAGACCGAGCAACACCTAACCGACACGTGACGTCGAGAAAAGGGAGCCACACCCTATCACGCTATATTTCGCAAGATTCCCGGCCGGACAGCGAAAAACCATATGCAGAGGCGCATCCCTCCAACTCAACGATCGTAGAAAGGAGGTGCCGCTCCTCTTATCACCCTGAGCTTAAAAGGTGCAAGAATAAGTCGCCTGTTAAAAGGGTTAAACTTTCCAAACCGTTCCAAGGAACTTTGGAAAAACACACCGAGAGTTTTTTCTCGGACACTTCGCGATCTAACGGGATCTCAAACCGTCCAGTCTTTTGCATGCAGTCTGCGGGGCCTGTCAACCAGGAAGTGGATCTCGCATTGCAGGACAAAGTTCAACTGACGCCAGTAACTTCCTCAGGGGAGGGCAAAGTTGACGTTTATGATGGACACAGGGTTCCATGCGAAGGGATCCCTGGTATTCCATTTGAGTCTCTCACACTTCTTAGGGCAGTTGAGGGGAACTGCGGTAAGACGTGGAATACAATGGATGGGTTTGGCTTAGGGCAGAAGACAGTGAGAAAAGCTGCCTTACTACTGTACAAGGAGCCATTGTTGAGAGCCTTGGCTCACGTCATGCTAGTAATGGGAAAGCGACTCAACAAACTCTGCAACTCGCAGATATTACCTATCTGTCTTCACGGATAGAAGCTACGGAGATCTGTTATGATTTAGTAGAACCCCAGAATGCGATCGATTACTCTCTGCTTCAGGCAGCTGAGTTCTCTCATTCAAATCGCATTATTCCAGTGGTCTCAACCCCACTGATGGACAGCAAAGTAGTCGCCTCCGCCAGGCCATTACCGAGCAACTTGATCATTTCCGTTGACCAAGCCAGAGTTGTGACTGGCAAGGCAAGGAAAGCTCCAGATCCACCTTTAGACGGCACAGGTCTGAAGATTGATCAATGCTCCCACCGAAACAGGGAAGTAGGTGGGGAGAGGCAGAAGAAAAATGCTAGCATTTCTTCGGCCAACGAACGGCTATATTTACCAACTAGGGTTACACGCGCGCGAAAAATCCCTATAGACTGCAGCTATAGAGGGTTATTCAAGTCCACGCCCGTGACAGGTAAACATATACATAAGCAGCCTGAGCCCATCAATGATTACACTGCACATAACAGGCGGATTATCTACGCAGTGGCCAGTGAGTTCAGGCAGGGCCGAAAACCACAACAGGTGCGGATAATTTTCCGGACCATAAACAGGCACAGCGAATGGTGGAACCAAGATCAGGTTCACACGGAAACGAAGGGCGTCAGCGCCGAATGGCCTCGCAAAATCCCATTCGCTGAACGTCTATTAGACAGAGGGAAGAAAAGAAATGAACTCGGAGCTAGTCATACAGTACTGACAGAAATTGGATACGATTTTGGTTATGATTATAGAAGGTTCTTACGACATGTAACGGACATCGATGGAAAAGATAAATTACTGTCATTTTTGTCCGTATTCCTCGAACTTTAAAAGGGGGGGGGGGGGGGCCCTTGTCACGTGACCGATAATGTATTTTACCACCTTGTCCATAATTTGATTACTTTTTAAATGTCCTGGTTTTCCTCGTCATTTTGTATTTTATTTTTCTTTCATTTTCTACCTTCGTGGCCAAACTTTTTCACCTTCTCAAACCCCACCCGAGGTTTGGTTACGTTCCGGCCTGTAGCGGTCAGCGAACGATAATATTATCTAAGCCGCACCTGGTCTGACCAGGGGAATATCTCTTACGTTTAAAGCCTTTGATCACGAGCGAAAGGGTCCCTGTGTTTGGCTTCCAGAACGCTGCTTCGGATCATAATATTATGCATCCTGGAAACAGAGGGAGACAAACCCGCGGTCAGTCTTCGGGTTTTCGCCCCTTAGACAAGATAGAGCATAATGTTATGCATTTCTCTACCTGGGGAACTTTCGCACGATTTCTTTTGTCTTACTCTAGATTACGTCTTTCGCCGAACTTCTGTAGAAATATGCAGGCCAGGTGTCCGGGGGGAGCGTTCTTTGTAATCTATAAGAGTGATGGGTTTAATAGACAAAGACATTCGTGAAATTTTCCTGGCCCGTAGATGACCATCATGAGATAAGGCAAACTTTAACACAATACTAGAATGTGTTTGCCTATGTTCTAGTCATTTTCGGGGTGAGTTGACATATCTTATAATTATTATATTAGATTCATGTTAGCTTTTATATATATCTGTTAGGGAAGTGAATTTATTTCTGAGGACTTCTCCTAGTAATTTATTCAGTGATAAGGTAGCGCTGTCTACGGCCTATTAAGTGGTGCTTAAACTGTTACGGTTTATCATGGGTTAAATGTTAAACTTACAATAACAGATATTAGGCGTAGAATCAGTCCACGAATGCTTACCATTGGGTTAAGAGTCAGCAAAAATTAACTGTCATTTCTGTAAGATAATGTCAGGTGTGGATTGTTCACTTAAAAACTGAATAGTGAGATGCAGGTAATAACTCTGGATTATAGGAGATAGTCACTTATTCCTTTTTGATAGATATTTCTAGTGGCAAGGGAGGATCATTTTATGCTTACTTGTGTGGCTAGGCACTAGTCTATAACTTTCACTGAAAGCAGTCACCAGGCATAGATATAATTATATCGTATGATCTAGCCACAACTGTATTATTATAGCAAGAACATTGCATTTTCTTTGTACTCATTTTGTGGAATGTTAATATATTTTCCAAAGGGGACATATTATTTATTTGTGTAATGTCAAATGCTGTAATCTGTTTTTGTAAATTCATTTAAGGTTGTAAGATGAATAAGCATATTCATTTAACTGTAACTACAGGTTAGGTTTCCTGTATGTTGAGATTGGGAGAAGAGGAGTAGATTTTTGATGTCAGAACATTTACTGACAGGTACCTGGGGGTGCAAAAGATATTAAGACTATGCGGGCGCGTGTTGATAACACTGACTAACAAAAAAAATTTTTTTTTTCTTTCTCTAACATTTCTATGTTTTTCTGATCAATTTTAATGCGCTGTTTTTAAATCTGCAAACCGTTTTTCTCTATCAGGTCGGGATCTCTAGAAATACGCAATTGAAGTTTTTTAACAACGCATACAGTATTACAACATCATTTGTACAAGAAGTATAACAGTTATGTAGGCTTGAATTTCTTTGCAGTCGACTTTCGTCGGTGAATGGCATGTGGTACATCGCGATGAAGCATCCAACAATAATCAGCAAGCATGGTCACACTCCACCGTCCTTGATAACGTGACTCCATTACGGCGATATCTTGATGGAATCGTTCTCCATGTTCATCGCTGACTTCGCCAAGGTTGTCAGGGAAAAAGTCAAGATGCGAATCGAGCAAATGGATTTTGAGGGACATGTTACAGCCCATAATTCTGTATGCATCTATGCACTGCTTAACAATATGCACATAGTCGACAGATTTGTGATTTCCCAGAAAGTTATCGACGATCGATTTGAATGCCATCCATGCGCGAAGTTCACTACCATGTAACAAGTTCTCGAATTGTTTGTCTGCAATAACTTTCCTAATCTGAGGTCCTACTAAGATACCTTCCTTTATCTTTGCATCGCTAATCTTTGCATCGCTAATTTGCGGAAACTTTTCTCGAAGATAAGTGAAAGCTTTGCTCGTTTTATCTAACGCTTTTACGAAATTATTCATGAGCCCCAACTTTATATGTAACGGTGGTAAAATGATGCTGTCTTTGTTAGCTAATGGCTCGTGTATTACATTTTTATGCCCGAGCTGCATACGATCCCTGATAGGCCACACCTTTCTTGCATAATGTTCCTGTCTGTTGCAGCTGTCCCATTCACATGGGAAGCAACAAAATTTAGTATACCCAGTCTGCATGCCCGTGAGAATTGCAATGACCCTTAGGTCTCCACAAATCCGCCATTGGTAGTCATTGTACTTTATTTTTGCCAAAAGTATAGCCATATTGTCATAAGTTTCTTTCATATGAACAGAGTAGGCGACTGGAATTGATGAAAATAAATTTCCATTATGCAATAACACGGCTTTTAGACTAGTCTTGGAAGATTCGATGAAAAGTCGCCATTCGTTGACTATGTGCTCATGACCGAGGTGCACCATTAGACCGTTTACATCTTTGCAATAGCAAATGTCATCATCCATCTCAAAGTATTGAACAAGTTCTCTGTGTCTATGACGAAATTTAGATATCGGAGTATTGGGCGCTAAAAGATTCCATTCTCTGAGTCGCGAACCGAGTAATTCCGCTTGTCCTTTGGTGAGAGCGAGATCACGTATTAGATCTGAAAGTTCTGAATGGTTAATTAAGTGAACACCATCATTCACCGGTACATAATCCGAGTCAGAATTAGTTTCTAAAGCAGGTAAACTATCACTTTCTGATGGTTCATTCACGTCCAACGGATATTGTTCTGGTGGAACTGGGATCGGACACGTGATTGGATCATGAGGCACTGGTTTCGAAACCGATTCAATATTTGGATAAACCACAGACTTTCTAGTTTTAAAAGTGAAACCATAGATATTTTTCAAGCAGAAGTAACAATCAGTAGCGTGATTTGTCGGTTCACGCCATATTACTGGCACTCCAAAAGGCATCGACTTATGCTTCGGCGATTTTCGAAACCAACCTGCCAATGTATTTGCACAAGTCGAACAAACTGCATTTGGCTTCCAAGATTTATTTGCATCATCAACTTTCGAATCGAAATAAAGTTCATATGCTTTCTTTAGCAATGGTGTAAAGTTTTTCTGGTGAACACGATCGGTAAAATATCCGCACACGTAACAGAACAGATCAGCCGAATTTCTACAACTTCTAGAAGCCATATTTCACTCAAAATTATTTCAAAATACAGTAACTATTTGAAATATAAAGTAACATATGTCATGCATCTTTTAGCAGTATAAAAAGTAGAATTATTTTGCATTTTATTAATTTTTAAAAAGTTATATAGTAAAAATGAAACGGAGCAAATAACGGTTTCCCAAAAATATATTTATTCACAAATATCTTAAGAACCCGACGTGATAGAGATAAACGGATTTCAAATTTGAAATCAGCGCAAGAAACTGACCTAAGAACACTTATTCTTATATAAGAAAGAAAAATGTTGTTTGTCAGTGTAATTGATATTTTTAAGGAACAGGAGACATGGTTAAAGACTGCCCTAAACTATCGTAGCAATAACTACAATAAATTTAATCCCATAGTGGAGCGAAACTTTCTGTATAAAGTTAGTGTGATTTATTATTTGCTTGATGTAAAAGGGTGTCTCTTTTCGGTCTCAGTTTCAGGGGATACCGAATTGCTAGTCTAGTTTCCAGTCAGACGAAGAATGTCACCGTCTCTTCGTCTAGAGGGATTCTGAGGATATCTAGCCCCACGAGTGTCACACCCCGTTCCTGAATCAAAACCCCTTTTGTCAACGCCAAGTTAAGCTCACGCAGTGCAAGGGAGCCAACGCTAAATCTGGAATCACCAAATGCAGTAGTAGTTCTCTACTCGCCTCTTGGATTACCAGCCAGAGCATTGCGGCTTCCAGAATATCAAAACCGCCCAGCATGCCTATAGCAGAATTCCATATCACCCGCCTTTTTTGTGCCTAAACGGGGCACTCAGCCAAGCCACAGTCAACCAGCCAAAACCGGATTTAAAGCCAATTCTAGCGCCGGATAAGCACGCCTTGTGATCAATTGTCCTCAAGTGACTTCGTCCCATGGTTTATTTCTGGGTCTATGTAGAACTTCGCACGTATGAGCAGCCATCTATGGACAGAGTTCCAGCCCCACTCGCGCCAGTAGGGGGAGTCACCAACGATAGCGCCTATACAGTGATTTTATTCAGGTTAATTCCATCACCGATGGAGGATATATACGAAAAAAACCACTTACTGGAGCTTTTCCCTTGGTCCCCGAAAACGGACAGGCTGTCGCTAAGTTCATTCAGTTGGTCTGCAGGAGATAAACAGCGCCCCCCAGCCCACCTCGCGCCAGTAGGGGGGAGTCACCAATGATAGTACCAACAAGGACAGTTTTGTAGGCATAGTCCCTCACGAAGGATCTACAAGTAACACACTGTCTGGACTATTTCATCTGGTCCCCGAAAACGGACGGACTGCCACGCAGTTTATTCATTTTGGTAAACAGAAGGTAAATAGAGTCTTCCAGCCCACCTCGCGCCAGTGGGAAGAATCACCAATGATAGCGCCTATACAGTGATTTTATTCAGGTTAATTCCATCACCGATGGAGGATATATACGAAAAAACCACTTACTGGAGCTATTTCATATGGTCCCGAAAACGGACGGACTGACACTCAGTTATTTCATCTCTCTGTGTTCTACAGGTTTTATAAATGGTGGTCTGTGTGTGTGGTTGTTGGTGTATATGATTATTGATGATTAGTTGATTATTGATGTAATTTTATGCTGTGTATGATGATATGCATTAATTCCATGCTTTTTCTTCTTTAATAAAGTTTACACCTTTATTAATACGATGTTCACGACCTTTCCATCCATATTTGTATTTTTAGCTCTTTACTAGAATCTCTATGTAGGATAAGAGAAAAGAGTGAGAGCCGGAGATGCTTAGACAGTAAAAGTGAGTTGAGGCCTGGAGAGAGAGATCCTTTGAATAAATCTTCTTCCAGGTTGTCTCAAGTCCATCTCCTATTTACACCTTATCTAAAGTGTAATCTATAACTCTGTCAGTCCACTATCCCTTGTCGATTTCACTACTATTGTCCAACTCGACAAATACTCTACACTCAAACTCAACCACGACAGTGGCACCGTCATTTGCGCATTCTTCTTTGGTAAGTGTAACTATTTTCGGGAGAGTACATAAGGGAAACAATACAATTAATGTCTAACTTTCAACCAAAGTTGCACCCCTTAGCGTTACGCACTGACAGAAAAAGCTGGGATTTTATATATAGGTATTTAGGATAATTACTTTCCTGTCTCTCATGGTAACATTAACGGCTCTTCTTAATCATTTCATTTCGCAAGATGTGATTGTCCTTTCCTTACTTTGGTTAATGACTATGTTTGACACCGATTGCAAAGTTTGTGTAAGAATATATTATTTGTCAATTGCCGTTTAGTTACCATAAGTTATTGGGATGTTTGAATAGTGGTGACTGTTGGTGCGTTACTGCTTTGACTTTTTGGCTTCTTGTTTTAATTTCTATGTCAAGTCTTCCATTTTCAGTGAAAATGATTCCAAGGTATTTAAGCTGGGGCCTGTTTGACGCTTGATGTGAAGTGGACCTGGTGGTCTGCTGACCGAGGCCAGATAAGTGGAACACCTTGTACGGAGAAACAAAACAGCTTGCGAAAACATGCAGATATCATTACTTGGCATTGGTCCGAAGGACGAGAGTCCAAGCGCCGCTGGATCAATAACAACAACAACAACAAGTTGATTTTCATAGTTTCTATCTTTGATAGGATCATATTAATGGTGTATCTTCCACAAGTTGAATTCACTGCGTTTATATATTTTGCAGTTGTTCTCATCTTTGTGCACCAGGCTTTGGTCATCTGTAAAACAGTATAGTTTCTTTTCTTTAATTTGCTGTTTTGAATTATTTTGCCAAAGGAGCATAGGCCTTCAACAAACACATGCCATGTCCTCCTGTCACGTGCCATCATCTCAAGTTCTTTCCACGTTCTCCTCATCATTTTCACCTCTTGTTTCCAGCTCTCTTCCCCATGTGCTTCTTGGTCTACCTCTACCTTTCTTGCCCTGGGGGTTCCAGAACAAGGACTTACAGTGTATTTATCCACTGACGAAGTCATTGTTATCGACACATCCAAGATGGTTGTGTTATTGTCACCCCGACCTTTACCTTTTAAGGTTAAAATTTTCCGTCAGATGACACATTTTGTGTTAACCCAGCAAGGCTTCGATTGTAATCCTGTGATCTAACACTGAATGTTGGGTTTTGTTTTGTTTTTTTGTGATTCGCGGATCTCTGAAATGCTTATATCCTCGTGCCTAATGTAGCATCAGAAGGTTTAACCAAAAAAATCGAAGGAGCGGTAATTTTAAAATACTACCAAACTATTAATTCATTCATTACCCACCCTCAGCGTCCGATTGACAGAGTAGTTAGAGCGGTTGATCTCTCACAAACAAAGGTGCCTGACTCAATTCACGGAATCGACACGCTCCAGTCTACCTAGCTGTAAATGGGTACCTGAATTCGCTCTTTAGTTGGGGAAGGAAAAGGCAGCGATGAAGGGAACTGGTCACCCCAGCTCTCGATGCTGGACCTAGTATAGTAAAGTCTCTAACACTTCACTCCCCTACACCAGTATCTGCTATGGGATCACCTTGACCTTTTAACCATTAAGTTGCCTGCGGAGCACAAGCATTCAACAAATACACGCCAAGCCACCTTGTCCTGTGTTATTCATTCAAGATATTTCCGTGTCTTCTTTACCACTATCTCCATATCTCTTCTTCCCGTGTGTTTTGATATTCCTTTATTTTTCTTACCCCGGGGGTTCAAGAACAAGCACTGCCTTTTAATGCTGCCAGTCGGTGTTCTCATCGTGTGTTCTATCCAACGCCCTCGTCCTTCTCCTGACATCTTAATCCACTGACATTTGTCTGATTCTTGTTATCAGCTCCACATTGATGATCATGTCATACCATGTCAGTTCTTCTATTCTACGCAAGTATCAATCTGTGAAATATACTTTCGTGTACCATTACTTCTACCTAACTTCGTCAACGAGTTTTACGAAGATGCGAGGTTTAAGACAGCTAACAACGGACGTGTACAAAAGCTTTCTGAATTAAGACTGACGTGTAGGAATTGGCGCGTGCGGTCGGCGAAGATCTTCATTAATAAATAATGAAGGAAATTTGAGACATGTGAGTAGTAAATGAATTCATAAAGAAAGGTAAAGAACTCGTGCTCGTAAGACAGAAAGAAGTGAGGGCACGAGACAACGGAAAGGAAATACGAGAGTGATAAGTTCATCGGGGAAATCCAATTAGAGACCGCCCAATGAAGGGGTGCTAAACTGAACTACTGTGTGTTTTTTTTCACAATTCGCGCTCGCAGCGAGGTGATGGCGCCATTTGAATGGTTCATGGTTCGATCCTTTATTACCTATTAAAAAAATCATAATATACCGACATATAGTGAGAGCAACTTTCCTTTTCCGCTTTTTATATGTTTTTTCCTCTCTCTCTCTCTCTCTCTCTCTCTCTCTCTCTCTCTCTCTCTCTCTCTCTCTCTCTCTCTCTCTCTCTCTCTCTCTCTCTCTCTCTCTCTCTTCTCTCTCTCTCTCTCTCTCTCTTTTCTCTCTCTCTCTCAGTCACTCTTTCTCTCTCTATTTTTTTTAAATTGTTCTCCCCCTTTACTATCTCTCTCCCCCTTTCTCTCTCTCTTTCTCTATCTCAGTCACTCTTTCATTCTCCCTCTCTGTCCCTGCCTTTCACGCTTTCTCTCTCTGTCACTCTTTCTCTCTCTGCCTCTCTCTCTCACTCTCTGCCTTCTCTCTCTTTCTCTCTCCCTCAGTCCTTTTTTCTCTCTCCTCTCTCTTTCTCTTACTCATACAATCGTAGACTGTTCAAATACTTTATGAGTGCTGATTAACAGCCGCCCTAACTAATTATGTTTCAAATTATTATTTAATATATTGAATGGGAGGCTCTGATGGTCTAGTTTTTCATTACAATATCATCATCATCATAACCCTCCACTCCCATAGGAGCATAGGCCTTCAACAAACACATGCCAAGTCCTCCTGTCACCTGCCATCATCTCAAGTTCTTTCCACGTTCTCCTCATCATTTTCACCTCTGTTTCCAGCTCTCTTCTCCATGTGCTTCTTGGTCTACCTCTGCCTCTCTTGCCCTGGGGGTTCCAGAACAAGAACTGCCTTGTAATGCTATTAGAAGGTTTCCTCAGTGTGTGTCCTATCTATCGCCAGCGTCTTCTTCTCATCTCTTGTTCCACTGGCACTTGTCTGGTTCTTGTCATCAATTCCACATTTGTGACTTTGTCATACCATTTTAGTCCTTCTATTCTACGTAAGCACCCGTTTATAAAAGTCTGTAGCTTTTTGGTTGTTGTTTTTGTTGTTCTCCATGTTTTAGAGCCATATTAAAGTACTGATTTCATTACAATATACTTACTCTAAATTTTGTGATCAGATACTGTTAATATGCTGTTATACTAACGTGTAATGTTGCATTGCCCTTAAATTAATACTTTAAGTCGCTGAAGAATGTTTGAATAACAGTAATGAAAGGTGGGCGAGAAGAAAGACAGAATGCAGGAGGGGACTGTGTGCTCGATTTTCAAACTTTGGAAAATTAATTTCCTTCGTACATGTCCGTCTATCTAGGGTTACATAGGTTCTGCTCCTGAGTTAGGGAAGGCAAAGGCAGCAAGGGAAAGAACTGGTTACCCCACCTCATGATGATGGACCTAGTATTGTGAAGGCTTTAACAATTCACTCCCTCCGGCAATATCTGCAATGAGACTCAAAGCCGCTCACCTCTGGTAAAATGTCTCGCATACACAGGAAAACATGCCGAGTAATTTGTCATTCAGTAGCAGACTGTTGGAATATTTCACGAGTTCTTATAACACGCCATCCTAATCTGATTATGTCTCATATTCTTGTTTAACTTACTGTATGAAGAGTTCGATTTTTGTCTGTCTGTTTTTTTTTTTGTTCTTTTTCCTTTTATTTTATTTCCTTTTTTTTTAAATCTTTTTTGTCGTTACGGTACTTTATTGTTTTAAAATTTATTTTAAAAACATACTTTGATTATGATGGATATTGCAAATATATGATGTTATATTAGTTTTATAATGATAGATGCCTAAATAATGCTTAAAGTAAATGTGAGGATGAAAGGATACAGTATCCACGATGAGAGAGAGATAGGAAGGGCGGCCTGCGCGCCCAATTCTTAAACCTTTGACAATAAAGCTTGTTCGTTCTCCCTCTCTGTTTCTCTCTCTCAGTCACTCTTTCTTTCCCCCCTCTCCCCTTCTCTTTCTCTCTCCCTCTCTATTTCTCTCTTAGTCACTCTTTCTCTCCCCCTCCCCCGCTCTCTCCTACCCCTCTCTCCTTCTCACTCTTTCTCTCTCCCCCAAGTCAAGGTTGTTTAGGTTTTGGTTCTATTCCATTTACTAATTAACTACCCGAGCGTCCGATTGGCTAATCGCATAGAGCACTCTCCAATCGCGGCACATTTACTGGGTTCCAGCATCGAACCCTGCTAGCGCCACGCTCCAGTCTACCCAGCTGTAAATGTGTACCTGGCTCTACTCTTGAGTTGGGGAAGGCAAAGTCAGCGAAGAAGGGAACTAGCCACCCCACCTCATTAAAGAAAAGCTCGACCTAGAATGATAAAGTCTCTAACATTTAACTACCCCTACGGCAGTTTCTGCTACGGAATTTGACCTTATTTGTTTCTAAAGTAACTACGCAAGGGTATTTTCTTTACGTCATGTACATTGTTGAGATTATGGCCTGATGCCCAGTAATAATGCTACATCAGTTATTTCATTCGTTAATTCATTCGTTTGTTCGACTGGGAACTATTTTTATCGTTTGGGTTAACCTGGCGTATATATATTTAGCTCATTTTGTAATAGTTTTTATTTTTATTAAACATATACTCTTCCTGTAAGCTTTCGTTTGGCTTAGCGGTAATAGAGCTTTCCTTTTGCGGCTAATTTACCGGGCTCCAGTATCTAAATCTGATATCGTCACCCTCCTGTCTACCTAGCTGTAAATGGGTACCTGACTCTGCTCTTGAGCTAGAGAAAGCAAAGGCAGCGAGGAGGAGAACTAGTCACCCCACCTGATAGAGCTAGACTTAGTATGGTGATGTCTCTAACATTTCACTCCCCTAAGGCAATATCTGTGAGTTAGGGAAGGAACAGGCAGCAAGGACAGGAACTGCTCACCTCTTGATGCTGGACCTAGTATGTGCAGTGTCTCTAACACTTCACTCCGCTACAGCAGTATCTGCTATGGCCTGCCTTTATTGCACTACCTTTATCTGTATTCTACCTGTCAGTCACGTGATAAAGTGTTATGTTGGGTATTTGTAGTAATATGATTGTCAGTAATAGAAGCAGTTGTCTATTAAATTAGGTATTAAAAACGTCATTGACATAACGCAGCTAAAATGGCATTATCAGAACAGCTAAGAAGAGATGTGGGTCTTAGAAAAACACAATATTATGAACATGGAATGGAGAATAATAAAAAAAACAACAACAACAACAACCATAAAGCTACTCGTACTTTCATAAATGGGTGGTTACGTAGAATAGAAGGATTGAGGTGGTATGTCAAGATGACTAATGTGGACCTGACTAATGTGGACCTGATGACAAGATGACTAATGTGGACCTGATGACAAGATGACTAATGTGGACCTGATGACAAGATGACAAATGTGGACCTGATGACAAGATGACTATTGTGGACCTGACTAATGTGGACCTGACGACAAGATGACTAATGTGGACCTGATGACAAGATGACTAATGTGGACTTGATGACAAGATGACTAATGTGAATCTGATGACAAGATGACTAATGTGGACCTGATGACAAGATGACTAATGTGGACCTGATGAAAAGATGACTAATGTAGACCTGTTGACAAGATGACTAATGTGGACCTGATGACAAGATGACTAATGTGGACCTGATGACAAGATGACTAATGTGGACCTGATGAAAAGATGACTAATGTAGACCTGTTGACAAGATGACTAATGTGGACCTGATGACAAGATGACTAATGTAGACCCGATGACAAGATGACTAATGTGGACCTGATGACAAGATGACTAATGTGGACCTGATGACACGATGACTAATGTGGACCTGATGAAAAGATGACTAATGTAGACCTGTTGACAAGATGACTAATGTAGACCTGATGACAAGATGACTAATGTGGACCTGATGACAAGATGACTAATGTGGACCTGATGACAAGATGACTAATGTGGACCTGATGACAAGATGACTAATGTAGACCTGATGACAAGATGACTAATGTGGACCTGATGACAAGATGACTAATGTGGACCTGATGACAAGATGACTAATGTGGACCTGATGACAAGATGACTAATGTGGACCTGATGACAAGATGACTAATGTGGACCTGATGACAAGATGACTAATGTAGACCTGTTGACAAGATGACTAATGTGGACCTGATGACAAGATGACTAATGTGAATCTGATGACAAGATGACTAATGTGGACCTGATGACAAGATGACTAATGTAGACCTGATGACAAGATGACTAATGTAGACCTGGTGACAAGATGACTAATGTAGACCTGATGACAAGAACCAGTAGAACAGAAGATTGCGAAGAAGACGCTGAAGATGGATATTACACACACTGAGGAAACCTGTTGACGGGATTACCCGGCAGTCCTTGTTCTGGAACCCACAGGGTAAGAAAGGCAGAGGGAGACCAGGGAACACATGGAGAAGAGAACTGGAGAACGAACGAACGAACGAACGAACTTTATTTTCAAAGGGTTGAGTATTGGGCACGCAGGCCCGTCTGACATTCTGCCCTTCCTTTCTCTCACCTTTCATACTGAATTCATTTATTCCCATATGCATTTTACATATCAATGTCAAGGAATTCAACGTTGCAAAGTAAAATAAAATAGCACACTCATATTAACATTAACTACTTATAAACATGACATAAAATATGTAGAAAAGTACAAACATCGTCATTAGAACCTACAATTGATATTATAAGAAAAGATAATCTGATTAGGGGGGCATGTAATCAAAACTAATAAAGTATTCGAAAAGTCTACGATTGTATGAGTAGGGACTGAAAGAGAGCGAACGAACTTTATTTTCAAAGTGTTGAGAGAAAGGAACTTAGGCCCGTCTAAGAGAGAGAGAGAAAGCGAGAGAGAGAGAGAGAGAGAGAGAGAGAGAGAGAGCCAGCGAGAGAGCGAACGAGACAGACATGAAGGGGATGAAGAAGATATGGAGAGACCTTGAGCAGATGGCACGTGACAGGACGACTTGGTATTAGTCTGTTGAAGGCCTATGCTCCTTTGGGAACCGAATGGTGATGATGATATTTAAAAAAAAGAAGAAACCCTCTTCGAAGTCTAAAGACATTTAAATATATTTATGGGACCCCAAGACGCGGCTAGAGAGAGGAATACAGTCAGTGACCCATAGCTTGACTGCTTACGTCAGGGTCAGCGAACCAGAGCTGACCAAGACCCTACTCCACCTCCAAGAGGTGGTCCTGGAAACAGGCTGCATCACTGCAGTCTGGCTGAGAGAGTAGAGATCGAAGAGGGAAGGCAAACCCGGTCCCAAAAATGCCGTGCCGAAGTCGGATGTGTCGGGCCGAAAGCCGCAGATATCGCAGCTTTGCTGTAAACGGACACAACGCAACCAACGTTCTTTTACAGGACGAACGCAGAAGAAGAAAAGAAGAAATATATTTATTCATTGCATCCTGTCCTGTGCCATCACCTCAAGACTTGTCCATCTCTTCTTCGCCATTTTCATTTCTGTTTCTAGGTCTCGTCTCCGTATGTATTTCCGTCTTCCTATATAAGAACTGCTGTGTAATATTATACATAGGTTTCCTATGTTTTTTACTGTGGTTATCATATACTGGAGCCGCGATAGCGCAGTGGTTAATGCACTGGATTCCTAGCTCGGTGGTCCATGGTTCGATCCCCAGTTGAGGTGGGATTTTTTAGACAGCAGACAGCTCCGGGGTCGACGCAACCTCGTGAATTGGGTACCAGAGCAACTTCTTGGAAGGTTAAGGCGGCCGGCGTGATGCTGACCACATCACCCCTACAGTGCCGATGGTCTAGAAAATATGGGCGTAACGCCATATTCCCAATATATTCGTTTGCGGTCTAAAAAAATCCCCCCTTAACTGGGGATCGAACCATGGACCACCGAGCTAGGAAGCCAGTGCACTACCCACTGCGCTACCGAGGCTCCTCTGGTCTTCAAGAACCGACATTATCATTTTTTGGAACATTCCTCAACCAAACAACAGTTGCACAGAAATTATTCCTCATTTGTCCCTAAGTAGAAACAGGTGTATCTCATTAGTTGTGAACATCAGCCAATGGCGGCCTGCCCGCTGTCATTTCCGGGGGGAAAGACGAACAAAGAATAGAACAACTGGTGCATCAAGCATGTCGTAAGAGGCTACTAATTGTGTGTGCGACTGGCAGCCTGAACATGTAAAACAAATTGATTCAGAAACCACGGCCGCAAGTGCAAATGATGCTAGTAGCTTCTTGCAAGGGAACCTGCTACAGCTGCACAAGGAACGTAAAGGAAAAAGAAGCTGTCGTCTGCTTCTCGGAGAAATGGACACAAGATTACACTGTAGATCAGGTGTAGGAATCATAGGAACAGCGGTGGTCTACTTTAAACAAACACCGAACTCTCCACAGATCTGCCTTAATAAAGTAGCTAAAATCATGTGTGTGTTAAGGTTTCAGAATATTTGGAGTTGAGAATAAGTGCGGACTATATATACTCGTATAACGTTTAGCTCTATCAGGCTATCTGCTGTCCTGCAATTCCACGGGAAAAACGGTTGACAACGAAAACTAGGATATTTTGGTTTCGTTTTAAGGACTATCTTCATTACACACGGACAACTCCATCAGTGCTCCGATCTCCTCCCTTAGATCACACAAAGAGGATCTCAGCACAGTGCACGAACTCCGTAGCACCGGCGAGAATCGCAATGTGTGTATACAGGAATCACACATACTATAGATATTTTTATGGTGGGTAGGTTTCTAATTTTTAAATTTTGCCAGGGCAGCGGCCTTATGGCCTACTCTTTACGATTTCCAACTGCCGTGGGATTTTTAACTTGCGCAAACAAGATATTTTACTAAATGTTAACTTCGCTTCATAGTAAAGATCGCGTTCCTATCTTATGCCATTCACGAATAAAGTCAGTCTTAGTACGCTAGCACTTGGTTTGTTAGAGGAACGCGGAAAGATTACCTTTCTGGGTTTACCACGTTTTTAAATCCTTGCGGGAGAGAACTAGTCAGCAATTTCCCTAGATTAAAATGTCTTTCTTTTGTCCCCCCCCCCCCACCCTCCCTCCTGTGTCATTAAGAGATCTACCAAATGATTTCCAGTTATCTAGCGTTAATTCGCGATCAACTGGCTGTCGACCACGGACCTACGTTAATTGTCATCCTGAGAATTAGGAAAACATTAACTGTCTGCTGAGAGTTTAGACCAGGGGTCGGCAACCCAGGAGCTTTGGAATCTATTTTAGTAACACTGAGCCCTCTTAAGATCTGCCATACATATATAAGGAGCCAGAGCCACCAGGGCTGTGGAGTCGGCCCACAAATTTTCCGCCTCTTGACTCCAACTCCTGAAATTGTAGAAGTCCAACTCAAACTGCAGTATTTTACTAGTCATATAACACAAAATTTCGGAGGCGGAGTCTGGACATTTTTTTGTTTACTCCGACTCGACTAAAAACTACCGACTCCTCGACTCTGCCTCCTGACTCCATAGCCCTGGGAGCCCCTGTCACAGCTGGCAGCAAGGAGACACCATGACATCTGGTTCTTTGCTCCAAGCCTGCATTCAAACATTCATGTGGTCTTACAGCTGTAGTTACTATATTAATGTGTTTACATGATGGCGTGGCCAATCCCAGACACTTACAGCTGTAGTTACTATATTAATGTGTTTACATGATGGCGTGGCCAATCCCAGACACTTACAGCTGTAGTTACTATATTAATGTGTTTACATGATGGCGTGGCCAATCCCAGACACTTACAGCTGTAGTTACTATATTAATGTGTTTACATGATGGCGTGGCCAATCGCAGACACTTACAAACAGTCTGTAGTTACTATAATTAATGTGTTTACATGATGGCGTGGCTCAATCCCAAGACATTCTATACAGCTGTAGTTACTATATTTAGATGTGTTGTACCATGATGGGCTAGTGCCAATCCCAGACACACTTACAGCTGTAGTTACTATATTAATGTGTTTACATGATGGCGTGGCCAATCCCCCAGACACTTACAAGCTGTAGTTACTATATTAATGTTGTATTTACTACATGATGGCTTGACGCAATCCAGCAGACACTTACAGCTGTAGTTACTATATTAATGTGTTTACATGATGGCGTGGCCAATCCCAGACACTTACAGCTGTAGTTACTATATTAATGTGTTTACATGATGGCGTGGCCAATCCCAGACACTTACAGCTGTAGTTACTATATTAATGTGTTTACATGATGGCGTGGCCAATCCCAGACACTTACAGCTGTAGTTACTATATTAATGTGTTTACATGATGGCGTGGCCAATCCCAGACACTCTCTCGTATTATTACTTTTATTATTACGGTACTTCCTCAAATTCGAAACTCTAACAATCATGTAGCTCCCGGAAATCTCTGAGGAGGCAAAGGAAGAATATAGCTACTGCTCCTTCGAGCATGTCGTAAGAGGCGTCTAAGATGAGGTTGTGCATGGGGCTAGCGACCTTATCACGTAAACTAAATTACTACAAAAGCTACCATTACAAGAGCACGTGACTGCTTTGGTGCAGGCTTTGCGAAAGAGGAACAGCTACAATGGTGACCCCCATGCTCCAGAAAGAACAGAAAAGGAAATGATGATTCAAGTAAACTATGGTTTAACAAATTTTCTTCCTTTTCTTTCAAGTCTAAAGGAGCATAGGCCTTCAACAAACACATGCCAAGGTTCCCTGTCCCGCGCCACCAGGTCATGATCTTTTCATACCTTCTTCAACCCCTTCATGCCAGTCTCCAATTCTATTTTGCATGTTTGCTTTGGTCTTCCTCTATCTCTCTTACCTTGTGGATTCCAGAACAAGGATTGTCTTGTAATGCTATCAACAGGTTTTCTCAAGTGTGTGTGTCCTATCATTTCCAACGTCTTCCTCTAATTTCTTGTTTCAGTGGCGCTTGTCTAATTCTTATCATTAGTTTCAAAAGTATTGTTTCACAAATGTTAGAATCTGTAATGTGTGTGTGTGTGTGTGTGTGTGTGTGTGTTTTGTTGTTTTTGTTTTAAGTGTCGGACGCTATTTTAATGTCTACATTTATCTTTGATTGCTTTTACTGTTCTATTGCTTTTCTTCTCCGACCTACGTCTGATTTTCTCCGATCTACGTCTGTTTTCTTCTCCGATCTACGTCTGTTTTCTTCTCCGATCTACGTCTGTTTTCTTCTCCGATCTACGTCTGTTTTCTTCTCCGATCTACGTCTGTTTTCTTCTCCGATCTACGTCTGTTTTCTTCTCCGATCTACGTCTGTTTTCTTCTCCGATCTACGTCTGTTTTCTTCTCCGATCTACGTCTGTTTTCTTCTCCGATCTACGTCTGTTTTCTTCTCCGATCTACGTCTGTTTTCTTCTCCGATCTACGTCTGTTTTCTTCTCCGATCTACGTCTGTTTTCTTCTCCGATCTACGTCTGTTTTCTTCACCACCCACACTGTCTTCACCATCCACTCTGTCTTCACCATCTACCCTGTCTTCACCACCTACTCTCGCTTCACCACCCACTCTGTCTTCACCACCCACTCTGTCTTTACCACTCACTCTCTCTTCACCACACACTCTCTCTTCACTACCCACTCTCTTTTCACCACCGACTCTCTCTTCACTGCCCACTATCTCTTCACCACCCACTCTCTCTTCTATACCCAGGCGCTTTCAATTTCCTAACTTATTGAAATCATCCTTAGAATTGCTCGGTAAGACATGGACAATGATGGATATTCTGTTGCAGCCTTTTCGACCCAGCTCATGGATTCTATTAACGTCGCTCTATCTGCTGGTCAATGTAATTCGGTATTCCTATTCCGATTTTCCGATTATCTTTAAAACGTGCCGTATGGGCACGGCCATCCCGGCTTCGTTTCCGTCTTCATATTGTCTTGTTAATGACTTGTCTCTTCCCTCGTTACCTCAAATATTCGTTTCATATAACTTATTTTGTCTGTATCTCGTTCCATTTTGTTTCATGCAGCTGTTGTTCGCAACTGATTTCTTCTTTGTTGGGTAGCTATTTGCAGATGCGAGCATTGAATGGTTAAAAGGTAAAGGGAGTCCCAAAGCAGATAATGCCGTAGGGAAGTAAACTGTTAGAGAGTTCACTATACCAGGTCAAGCATCCAGTCACCTGTTCCCTTCCTCGCTACATTTTCCTTCTCTAACTCAAGAGCAAAGTCAGGTAGCCATTTACAACTGGGTACGCTGGGGCGTGACGATAACGTGAATTGAACCCGGCACCGTTGTCGCGAGAGACCAGCGCTCTGACCACTCTGGTAACCGGGCGATCTGTTGAGTAGCTAGAGCGCTTGTTTCTTGTGGGTTCAAAACGAGGTAGCGTCGGTGTCCCATGTACGCAAGCTGTAAATGGGTGCCTGTTCTACTCTCGAGTTAGAGGTAGTCCCATAGCAGATAATGCCGCATCGGAGTGAAGTGTTAGAGACTTTACTATACAGGTATACCTCGCTTTATTGCGCTTCGCTTTATTGCGCTTCGCAGATATTGCACTTTTTTTCAAATTATTTATGTTTATTCATTAGAACGTGTCTTCTTCTTCCGATAGATTTTGGCTCAGAAGATGAAGATTAGCATTTTTTTTAACAATAAAGTATTTTTAATTTTACAGGACATTTTTTTTTTTTTAGAGCTAGCGCTATTGCGCACTTAATAGACATAGTGTAAACATGACTTTAGGCTTTTATGTGCACTGGGAAGCCAAAACAAAAAGGGTATGACCCGCTTTATTGCGATGTTCGCTTTATTGCGGTGGTCTGGAACCGAACCCGCAATATCTCCGAGGTATACCTGTACTGATCTTAGCTGTATGAGGTGGGGTGACCTGCTGCCTTTGACCTTCTCGTGGTGGCTCCGTGCTCCATGAGGAGCCAAAAGGGAAATGACGATCAAAGGCGGACCCAGGAGAGGGCGGACCATCAGGACCTTTGACCTGGGACCTCACCTGACGGGTGTGGGGGCCTCACACACAGTGAAAAAAATAGGAGGTCCCGTGTGCAAGTTGCGCACGTTAAAAATCCCACAGCAGTTGCAAAATCGTAAAGAGTAGGCCGTAAAGCCGCTGCCCTGGCAAAATTTAAAAATTAGGAAACCTACCCACCACAAAAATATTTATAGAATGTGTGATTCCTATACATTATATACACACATTAGGATTCTCGCCGGTGCTACGGAGTTCGTGCACTGCGCTGAGATCCTCCTCGTGTGAACTAACGGAGGAGATCGGAGCACTGACGGCGTTGTCTGTATGCAATGAAGATAGTCCTTAAAAACCAAACTAAACCACCTCAGTGACGTATGCATGATGAAAGCACATTTTTACCGCTCTTCTCAAACATGAAGGGGCCTCAGGTGTAAAGGCTTGGGCCTCACCTTGCCTCTCGGACGGCCTGATAAAGAGTTCTTACAGTTCAAGTCGACAATAATGAGATAGCCAGGGCAGGTGAAACGGTTGGGGGGGTGTATACCGACAGCGACAAGGTGCACGTCGGCAAAGTTCCAGATACAAGATTAGTGATGCGATCAAGAAGACAATAGCTGATCCTCGTAGAAATGTACCTGGAACTGGAATAGCAAGGAACTGTAATCAGGGGAGATTACAAGCATAGCACTGCATGAGAAAGTACTGCACTTGTTGCGAAAGCATTTTGGATGGGGGGAAACTGAAGAGTTATTATTATATTTTTTTTTTTAATATAGTTTTGCCTCGGTTTGGCTAGGCGCGTCCCGTTCAACATAGTCGGTTATATTAGGGCGCATGTCCAAACATAATAGACCGTTAGGTCAGTCTTAATAGATTAAAAGCAAGTAAAGGGGAAAACCGCAGTTTTTAGGATCGACTTTTATTATTATTATTATTATTATTAATCCTGAGCTTAAAACAGAAAATAAATGGAACAATCACTGTTCTTCTATGCAACAGAACGTATGGAACCGTTGTTAGTGTCAGGGTTATGGAGTCGGCCAAAAATGTTTCGATACCGACTCTTGAAATTTTAGAACTCCGAATCCGACTACAGTTTTTGTGTGTGTATTAGTCATGGCATAAAAGTCGGAGTCGGTGTCTGGACTTTTTTTTTAACTACTCCGATTCCACTAAAACAAAGTACGGACTCCCGACTGAGATTCCACAGCCCTAAATAGTGCAAAAGTGGATCCCTACTACTCCATTTTTTCTTGATTTATTTTATAATTTGAAGTCACACTGTGACACTCACACACATTTAACATTCTATAAGACTATCTTAAATGAGTCACTGGTAAAGTTTCAAATATATATGTATTAATTACTTTCACTAATATATGTCCTGATTCAACTACAAAGTGAACCAGGAATCACAATCAATTGTAATCACAATTTATATATACATAATTTATAAATATGAACTTAGTAGTGACATATTGTATTAGTATTATCCTATGTGTGTCAGTTGTGTAGTAGTACTATGAGGTAATACTGGTTTTGTTTTTCAAGCTATGTTGTTATTTGTCATCATGACTTCAAGTGTTTGTTTATCTGGGAAATAGTATGGGGAAAAAGTTCACAGTTCCTGTCAATTTAAACAAGGTATTGTCCCTCTTTTTTTACTAAAATGTCAATTTTTGAGGGGACACATAATGTTGAGCTCCACTGGCCACAGAGGCTTAACTTTCGTGATGGCGGCAGGAAAAGACTCCTCTGCTCGATTGCTCCCCTGTGTTCTGGAGACACCTCACTGGTCGCTATCTGGACCCAGGAGTATGCTGTCAGCCTCTAGATTCAGCAAAGCTCCGACCAGGTGCTGCTCAATAACTTTAGGACCACAGTCCCTGAAACAAGAAGGTTGTACCTCCTACTTCATAACTAATTTATAATCTATTTCCAGACTGAACACAATACATAACAAACACTGAGTTCAGAGCGGTAGGCCAACTGTCAGCTTCATCTGAAATAATTTACACCAGTATACTCCTCCCTAATGGTCACTACGCCTCTGCAATTCCAGCATTAGTTCTTTCTAGTCAATAAGATAGGTGTCAGTGTACTGTTTGGCAATTCCATGCAGTTTTACTTTTCTCCGACACCTTCTGTTCAGGTTCGAGCACTATATAGGCTTTGCCTCATGTTCGCTACTGAACCACACACATATACTTACTTACTTACTTAGTCGTTCCCCTTCTACCGTGAGGTGTAGAGGTTTGGAAGAGAGAGCGCCAGACTATTCTATCGGCTGTCTTCCTCCTGGCCTGGTTCCATTCTAGTCCTCGGTCCTTCAAAGATTGTCTAATGTTGTCCTCCCAGCGGACTCTGGGTCGTCCTCGGGGTCTGGATCCTTGGCTCTTTGTTTCCCATGCTTGTCGTGGTAGCCGATCTTCTCCCATTCTGCAGACATGGCCAAACCATCTTAGTTGGGACTGTTCTACTTGGGTCTGTAGGGGGTGGCATTTTAGGCCTTGACGTATTGTCTGGTTGCGTACCATGTCTCTTCTTGTTACTTCAACCACCTTCCTCAGATACCTCATTTCTGAGGTTTGGATCTGGCTTTTATGGGTTGTAGTCATTGCCCATGACTCGCATCCATATGTCAAGACTGGGACATAGGTGGAGCGGTATACAGCCACACACATATACAGACATAAATTATCAATTTACATTTAATTTTCATTAAAAAGATATTGAATATATCAAGCTTACCACAATTCATGGAATAATACACAGTTACGTTGACTGGCAATGAATATAGCACAATTTCGATCCGCCGATGTCCCAGGCTTTTATTTAGAAAAATATGCACTGGCGCTCAACGCACTGGTTCTTTAGTAAGTTTATTTGAAAAATGTGGTACTGAACTAACGCTCCTAATTGCCTATATTGGCGGGTCTAACCAATCGAGCCATGTTTACACAAGCGTTTGAAAAAAAGTACCCTTCCTTCCGTCTCCCCTAACAACAAAAGATAGTATTTGTAGCCCGACTAATCGTGTTTAGCCTTACATTTACTGCGCTCCAATCAAATAGGATTTAACATGGGGACCTATTTCCCGTACAATGGTGGTTTTAAAATCTGCCACTGAGCGATTCTGATTTTGGTGTTGTCTGACACCCTCACTATTTCTTTTGGCTATAATTTGTTAATTCCTAGACTATTTGCGTAACGTTTAACATATTCTTTGTCAGCAAGTCCTAAGGAACCCAAATATATAAATTTAATGGGGCTAAGGGGCTGCGTTCAAAATATGTATTTTCTTCTACCTCCCGTTCACTTCGATCGATGTGGTGTCTGGGTACTGTAATGTTTTCAAACGTAAACCAGTATAATGTTGTCGTGAAATTCTACATCCACATATATAAATTAAAAGGACAATATAAGGTCTAACAAATAAATTTAATAAAAGGAAAGAAGAATGGTAAAGAACAGTGCTGTCACAATGACTGTACTCGAAATCCCCCTTGTTTTCCACTTCGTCTGCAAATTGTAACGTTTCACGTTGATAGTAAAGCCTTCTGCAGTATACTCGCGTTTCCCAAACACACTAAAAAGTGTACTCCATTTCTAAGAAAAACCTTGAAATACGCAAGTTGACCTAGAATTAAAATTCCATTCATGTCTTTTTCTACACTATGTTACCAAAAACAAAAGACAGATGGACTAAAGATAGAAAGAAGGGAGAGGCAGAAAGCAGGCACAGGCAATACTAACACGAGTCGCGCGATACACAATTACTACCATCACGCATGTAAGGCCACAAGCACTAGCTTTTTTTTCAAATCGACAGTGATAAAAACACTACCCATACCAGAGTTAGGTTTTAAAACTTACAAAATTCTTATTGGGAAACATGACTTTATACTGGTTTACGTTTGAAAACATGACAGTACCCAGACACCCTAAAGTTTGGAAGTGAGGAAGTGGTAACAGCGCGACTATCCTAGTGGAAAATGCATATTGGCTCCATTAAATTTGTATATTTGGGTTCCTTAGGACTTGCTGACAAATAATATGTTAAACGTTACGCAAATAGTCTAGGAATTACCAAATTATAGCGAAAATAAAATAGTGAGGGTGTCAGACAACACCAAAATCAGAATCGCTCAGTGGCAGAATTTTAGGCCACCATTGTACGGGAAATGAGTCTCCATTTGATTGGAGCGCAACAAATGTAAGGCTAAACACGATTAGTCGGACTATAAATACTATCTTTCGTTGTCAGGGGAAACGGGAGTAGAAGTACTTTTTTTCAAACGATTGGGTAAACATGGCCTGATTGGTTAGAGCTGCGAATATACTCAATTCAGGGCGTCTGTTCAGGGCCACATCTTGTAATAAACCTACTAAGAAACAGTGCGTTGAGCACCAGTGTATATTTTTTCCTAAAATAAAGCCTGGGACATCGGCAGATCGGAGTTGTGCTATATTCATTGCCATTCAACGTCACTGTGTATTATTTCCATGAATTGTGGTAGGTTTGAAATATTTGATATCTTTTTAAATGAAAATTGAATGTAAATTGATACTTATGTCTGTATATATGTGTGGTTCAGTAGCGAACATGAGGTAAAGCCTATAGTGCTCCAGCCTGAACAGAAGGTGTCGGTGGAAAGCAAAACTACATGGAATTGCCAAGCAGTACACTGACATCTAGATTATTGACTAGAAAGAAATAATGCTGGAATTGCAGAGGCGTAGTGACAATTAAGGAGGAATATACTGGTGTAAAGTAATTCAGATGAAGCTGACAGTTGGCCTAACGCTCTGAACTCAGGTTTGTTATGTATTGTGCTCAGTGTAGAGCTAGAGTATAAATTAGTTCTGAAGTAGGAGGTACAACCTTCTTGTTTCAGGGACCGTGGTCTTAAAGTTATTGAGCAGCACTTGGGCAGAGCTTTGCTGAATCCAGAGGCGGACAGCATACTCCTTGGTCCTTATAGCAAACAGTGAGGTGGCTCCAGAACTCATTGAAGTAATCGAGCAGAGGAGTCTTTTCCTGCCACCATCACGAAAGATAAGCTGATGTGGCCAGCTGAGCTCAACACTATGTACCCCCAGCTTAAACTGACATTGTAAAATCAAATTAAGAGGGGAAATTAATTGTTTTAATGCCAGGAACTGAGAACATCTCTAATACTAGTTCCAACAGAAACAAACTATTGAAGTCATGATGACAAATACCAACAGAGCTTGAAAAAAAAAAAAAAAAAAACCAGTATTCCTCATATTACTACTACACAACGGACACACATAGGATAATATTAATAAAATATGTCACTACAAGATTCATATTGATAAATTCTGTACATATAACTTGTAATTAAAATTGATTGTGATTCCTGGTTCACTTTGTATTTGAATCAGGACACATATACATTAATGACAGCACTGAATACATATTGATATTTAAAAATTTATCAGTGACTCATTTAAGATATTCGCATAGAGTGTTATATGTATGTGAGTGTCACAGTGTTGTCAAGTGTGGTGGAATAAATTAAATTGTTTATCTGTCTGTTGTTGTTGTGACTTACACTTCATCATATACATACCCTAGACATATAACGTAGTCATCACAATATTCCAGAATAATTCTGACTGAGGTAAAAATATGTGGTAGCAAGTAAGGTTATCTATAATACACTACTCTTATTAGATATAGATACCTTCACAGCTGATCTCAGTCAGTACACTAAGTCCCCTATAAATACTTATAACATCCCACTTTACCACAAATGTCATGTTTCCTAATAAGCGTTTTTCAGGTTTTTAAAACCTAACTCTCGTATGGGTAGTGTTGTTTTTTTTTTTTTTTTTTCACTGTCGATTTGAAAAAAAGCTAGTGCTTGTGGCCTTACACGCGTGATGACTTTAATTGTATAGCGAGACGCGTGTTAGTGTGGCATGCGTTCCGGCTTTCAGCCCTCCCTTTCTTTCTATCCTAAGTCCATCTGTCTTTCGTTTATGGTAACTTAGTGTATAAAATGACATGAATGGAATATTAAATATAGGTCAGCTTGCGTATCTCAAGGTTTTTCTTAGAAAGGCAGTACACGTTTTATTGAAGAAAGCGTGTAGTGATGCAGTAGGCTTTTACTATCAACGTGAAACGTTACAATTTGCAGACGAAGTAGAAAACAAGGGGATTTCGAGTACAGTCATTGTGACAGCACTGTTCTTTACCATTCTTCTTTCCTTTTATTGAAGTTATTTGTTAGGCGTTACATTTACTTTTTTAATTTATATATGTGGATTAGAATTTCACACGACAATCCGTTAAGTGAAATTTTTCTGTGAATAAAATATACTTTAGTAAGTATGTACATCTAATATAAGCATGCTTGTTGTCAGAGCTTCATTCCGCCCAATCTGAGGTGGCGCCGTAGGGAGCATCGCCACATGGTGCGATCGGCAGCTTCCCCTCCCAGGTTTCTGGATTTAATGTCCAGTGCCCTCAAGTCTCTCTTGCATACATCTTTGAACCTCAGCTGCGTTCGCCCGACGGTTCTTTTGTCATCTGCCAGTTGTCCGTAGAGAATATCTTTAGGGATGCTACCATCCTTCATTCGGCGGACATGGCCAAGCCAGTATAGTATGCGCTGTCTAAGCGGTGTATACATGCTTCAAAGATCAGTACGTGACAGCATCTCGACGTTTATCACTTTGTCCTTCCACGAAACACCAAGGATGTGGCGTAGATACCGTAGATGGAAGGTTTTGAGCCTTCTTTCTTCGGGAACAGCCTGTAGGTACAGGAGCAGAAAGAAACCTCATGTATGGAATGGCCCCCGGAGAATCAGGTGCTATAACTGCGCTGATTTTGGGGGTCAAATAGCTGCCAGGTGTCCACATGGTCCTCTACCTAGAAGATGATTCTCCAGATCTGGTAGATACGACATTAGGCCTACCTGAGGCACCAGCTTTGCCAGATGAGACAGGCCCTAGGGAGGACGTACATGGTCTAACGCCCGAACTAGGCTTGTATGCTCTGCAGCCGATAGAGGGTCCTGCCCCGAGACGATCTGAGAGATTACGGCTGAAGCGCCAGAGGTAGTGCAGTTGTCGGGACGACAACAAAATCAGGCGGGGAATACGTAGCCGCGCCATCTTGTAATCGTTATGGCGTTTGTCGTTTAACAGTGCCATCTTGTCATCGCCATTATTTCCGTGGTTCACTGCCTTTTTACCACAACATCTTCAAGAGGAAGATATATTACTGGGCCACAATAAAGCCTAGAATTAGTTGTGTTTTATATTTGTGTTTTCGCAACTTCTAGAGCATCCATCGCGTGTGTTATTTGCGTGGCCCAATTACTACGCGCGCGCACTACACCGTGAGTGATTAGGCCTAGCGGCATATATAAAGAAGTGCGCTGGCCATGGTGTTTTACTGAAAAGATCAAACAAAACATAGAAGATAAGGAAGCCAAAATGATAAGTAGAGAGTTCATAGATCAACTAACTAAACAAAGTGTGGCCGTATACACTGATGGATCCAAGGGAGATAGTGGACAACTAGGTGCCGGAGTTGTAATACCACAATGGGGAATAAAAAAGAGCTACAGTGTAACAGAAGCGGCTTCGATTTTTACCGCAGAGATGGTAGCAATTCTTAAAAGTTTATAAATAATCGAAGATAACCCTCCAGAAGCTGTTACGATATTTACAGACTCACTATCATCACTACAAGCACTAGAACACCCAGGTAAATGCAGCCGGCCAGACATAAAGGAGGAAATTCTAGCAATTAATACATCACTAGGACACAGAGGATGTAGTGTGAGGCTAGTGTGGGTTCCAGCACACATAGGTATTGCTGGCAACGAGTTGGCAGACCAGAACGCCAAGAATGGAAGAACAAGTAAAAACAATATAAAAGCAGGACTAGGAAGGTCGGAGATCAAGAGCCAAGTGAAAATAACTATAAACGAGGAATGGAAGACAACATGGAAGAAAAGTAGAAAAGGCAGACACGCGTTCAAACTGCTGAAAGAACCAACAAGGACGTGCCAGGTCAGAGAAGAATTAAAGATACCATCAAACAAAAAACTGTGGCGTCTCCGTCTCGGTGCAGCATACTTTATGGTAGAAGAACCACACTGCCAAGAATGTCAGGAAGAGAATGACATAGACCACTACCTGATCCACTGTAAAAAGTATGAACAACAAAGGCTTGAATAAAAAACCTACTATAGAAATCACAATATAGACTTAACAGGTGATAAGGTTTTAAGTATAGATGCCCCAAGAGATGCCCAATCAATACTTAAAAGATATATACATAAAACAAAGGAAAACATATAAGGTTAGTACTCCAGGAAAAACATCCAACTAAATAGAAATTAAGCAACAAGAACCAACAAAGCATTAACAAAAAACTAACTACTCTTAGGACAAGGAAAGACAACAAGGTTAAAAAAAAAAAAAAAGGACAATAACTCAAAATGAACAAATACTAATACAAATTAAAACCAAGCGTAAAGGACAGTAGTTATCTATAAACAATACAAAAAAAAAAATAATAAAATTGACAAATACTGTAGTGAAATTGACAGAGATACAACGGTAAAATACCTCCAAAGATAACATGTAAGGATAAAAACATAATGCGTAGGCTGCTGATAGTACATGATCGCCCAACCGCGGGTCATCACCCTCCATAAAAATTGACTTGCTAGACAGGAGGGGAACGGCGGATAAAAAGGAAAAAAATATGACTGGAAAGATTGCGTGAGACTAGAAAGGCTAAGGAGACGCAATTGGGGGGGAAACGGAGAAAAGTCACGTTTCCCAAGTTGACATAAAGTAAGGAACTCGACAGAAGGGACCTTGGATATGTTACGCCACAGTCATTTATTGGTCGCTTTTGCGATACCAAGCCTTTGATTTGAATTCAGCGGCAGAACGCGGATGTTTGGAATATTACAAAAATTAAAAAGTAACTTTTTCGTAATATTAATGTTAGGAATATAAAAATTAGCTGGCCGGATGGCCCATTCTGAGCAGTGAACTAATATGTTCTTAATTTTACAGACGGATAGATAATATTGAAGATAATGACAAAAGACAGTGTTGTTCACATCAACGACAGACTGTATGGAATAAAAAGTGTCGCTATTTGCACAAAAAAACACGACCTCGAGACGCAGGTGTTCAAATCTACTTAGTAGGGAAGCGAAGGGACATTGGTGGGAGCTGTGTCTAAATATAACTTTTAACGACAAAATTTGGAGGGGAGAGAAAGGTTGGTTCAAAAATCAAGTACGTTTTGAAAAAAACAAGTAGAGACGGACAGACTAACAGATAAACATCCATACTTGACTGAAGCATGACTGAAATGACTTTAGGGTAGGAAATTTGAATTTCAAATAAACCTAGGCAGTGATTGGCCACAGACAATCATTTTATCGGCGCTCAGACGCGCAAGTGGGGCCATTCCTCAATAGTTGTTCGATGATAGACACAGTATTTTAAAGTGTGTGTGATTTCCAAATGAAAGAAAGTGAAATAAGTTCAGGGACGCCATACTATAGCCAGCAGCTCAGCTGAGTTTTGCTAGCATTTCTGTGTTCTTTATTCATAATCTGGTAAGATTGAAATTATTTCTTTGTATATTTTGAATATTGTTTAATGTTCGAGTGATTTGATACTGCCATATCGAAATCTAGCCTTACAAACAAGTAGGGATTTGCTCTAGACCCCCCGCCCAAGTCAGGGTCTAGGGACCAACAATATACATAAACTCCAGCAAGGGTTAGGAAAGACAGATCAAGTGTTGAGAATAATGAAACATATTACCTATCCACTTTTAGGGAAGGAAACTAATAAATATTTTTCAGAATCTATAGTCTGGGAGGACCTATCTGATGTAAAACCACCATGGTAAATGTGCTGTTTGGTCAGAGAGATCTGACCTGTCTGTATGATGTGGTTGTTGTGTCCGTGTTGTGTCCAGACGTGGGTAGAGAATAGAATTTTGACACATAGCACTGACTAACAAAAAAAAACTGTTTTTTTCTTTCTCTAACATTTCTATGTTTTTCTGGTCAATTTTAATGCGCTGTTTTAAATCTGCAAACCGTTTTTCTCTATCAGGTCGGGATCTCTAGAAATACGCAATTGAAGTTTTTTAACAACGCATACAGTATTACAACATCATTCGTACAAGAAGTATAACAGTTATGTAGGCTTGAATTTCTTTGCAGTCGACTTTCGTCGGTGAATGGCATGTGGTACATCGCGATGAAGCATCCAACAATAATCGGCAAGCATGGTCACACTCCACCATCCTTGATAACGTGACTCCATTACGGCGATATCTTGATGGAATCGTTCTCCATGTTCATCGCTGAATTCGCCAAGGTTGTCAGGGAAAAAGTCAAGATGCGAATCGAGCAAATGGATTTTGAGGGACATGATACAGCCCATAATTCTGTATGCATCTATGCACTGCTTAACAATATGCAACATAGTCGACAGATTTGTGATTTTCCAGAAAGTTATCGACGATCGATTTGAATGCCATCCATGCGCGAAGTTCACTACCATGTAATAAGTTCTCGAATTGTTTGTCTGCAATAACTTTCCTAATCTGAGGTCCTACAAAGATACCTTCCTTTATCTTTGCATCGCTAACTTGCGGAAACTTTTCTCGAAGATAAGTGAAAGCTTTGCTCGTTTTATCTAACGCTTTACAAAATTCTTCATGAGCCCCAACTTTATATGTAACAGTGGTAAAATGAAGCTGTCTTTGTTAACTAATGGCTCGCGTATTACATTTTTATGCCCGAGCTGCATACGATCCCGGATAGGCCACACCTTTCTTGCATAATGTTCCTGTCTGTTGCGGCTGTCCCATTCACATCGGAAGCAAGAAAATTTAGTATACCCAGTCTGCATGCCCGTGAGAATTGCAATGACCTTTAGGTCTCCACAAATCCGCCATTGGTAGTCACTGTACTTTATTTTTTCCAAACGTATAGCCATATTGTCATAAGTTTCTTTCATATGAACAGAGTAGGCGACTGGAATTGATGAAAAAAAAATTATGTTATACAATAACACGGCTTTTAGACTAGTCTTGGAAGAATCGATGAAAAATTGCCATTCGTTGACTATGTGCTCATGACCGTTTACATCTTTGCAATAGCAAATGTCATCACCCATCTCAAAGTATTGAACAAGTTCTCTGTGTCTATGACGAAATTTAGATATCGGAGTATTGGGCGCTAAAAGATTTCATTCTTTGAGTCGCGAACCGAGTAATTCCGCTTGTCCTTTGGTAAGAGCGAGATCACGTATTAGATCTGAAAGTTCTGAATGCTTAATTAAGTAAACACCATCATTCACCGGTATGTAATCTGAGTCAGAATTAGTTTCTAAAGCAGGTAAACTATCACTTTCTGATGGTTCATTTACGTCCAACAGATATTGTTCTGGTGGTACTTGGATCGGACACGTGATTGGATCATGAGGCACTGGTTTCGAAACCGATTCAATATTTGGATAAACCACAGACTTTCTAGTTTTAAAAGTGAAACCATGGATATTTGTCAAGCAGAAGTAACAATCAGTAATGTGATTTGTATGTTAACGCCATATTACAGGCACTCCAAAAGGCATCGACTTATGCTTCGGCGATTTTCGTAACCAACCTGCCAATGTATTTGCACAAGTCGAACAAACTGCATTTGGCTTCCAAGATTTATTTGCATCATCAACTTTCGAATCGAAATAAAGTTCATATGCTTTCTTTAGTAATGGTGTAAAATTTTTCTGGTCAACACGATCGGTAAAATATCCGCACACGTAACAGAACAGATCAGCCGAATTTCTACAACTTCTAGAAGCCATATTTTGCTCAGAATTATTTCAAAATACAGTAACTATTTGAAAAATCGCGTAACATATGTCATGCATCTTTTAGCAGTATAAAAAGTAGAATTATGTTGCTTTTTATTAATTTTTAATAAGCTATATAGTAAAAATGAAATGGAGCAAATAACGGTTTCCCAAAAATATATTTATTCACAAATATCTTAAGAACCCGACGTGATAGAGATAAACGGATTTCAGATTTGAAATCAGCGCAAGAAACTGACCTAAGAACACTTATTCTTATATAAGAAAGAAAAATGTTGTTTGTCAGTGTAGCCAATACTTTGATTGCAGAGCTGTGAGTTTCAGCTGTCAACAAGGCGGTGTCCATTCAGTTGGTGATCTTACTCGAGTGTATCTGTGCAGTACGTTGTGACAGAGACCACTATTATTGCCCGCCAGCACGGAGAGGTGGGACCACCAGATTTCAGCACCAGAGCTACATATGCAAGATGAGTGAGCCTCTGGTCTGCTGGAAGTTCACCAACGCCTTTTAGTTGCTAATACCCCATAAAATTCCTGCAATTTACTGGTCCCTGTGTAGTCAATATAGACAGGTGTGATGAGGCCACCCCAACAGCACAAGCATTAACTATCCTCCCAAGTAGATGACTACTAGAACATTTTAATAAAACTAACTAGTCTAGTACTTATATATGTACACTCTTGCATTTATTATGTAACATTCCATGCATTTCTTTCATAATTTTTAAATCTTTTTTTTAAAACAAAGTTTGGTCAACATAAAACTTGATCCAGAACAAAATAAATGTAATATAATTCTATCAAAAATTTTACACTCTTGAGTTAGTTCAGTGTATTATAATATTTGTTAAATATTATTAGTCTGCTTAAATATCTGTGGGTGTATCTATAATTATCACACCACATTACATATCATTACCCTAGACATTTTACATAGATACATTCATTAGAAAGAAAAAAAAAATAAGTGTGAGGTCGTAGTGGTAGCAAGAAAGGCCTTCTGTCAATTCACCACTACATTTTATCTCAGGAGCCTTCACAGCTGGCCTCATACATTACATTTAGTAATATCACCATCATACAATACCATCAAACCCACTACAAATACTAATATAAATAAAAATCAGTAACTGCAAAAGACAACAGTTATTTAAATTGAATACAAAATTAGTAAATAAAATAACACTAAATACCCCAATTATAACCAACTTTCAGGTTGAACAGGGTAGACCAAGATGGAACGAGAAGAGGCAACAATGATATGATGCTGAATGCCCGATCTCCACCCATCAACTCATCAAAACAACAACAACAACAACAAGCAGATAAATATGATGAGATTCCTAGTCTCATCAGTGGTCATATACGACACGCTTGTTGTCAGGTACACCAGTCGTCACATACGACATGCTTCACAATGTAGAAAAGTATATTGATATGGATCAATTGCGAGGTGGTAGTTATTCTCGTTAAGGAGAATATTCGTTGTACATAGCGTACATATTATGCCCATTTTAGTGTTATTTAATTATTGTTATGTGTGGAATGGTTTATGAGAGCACGTGGGTTCACTTGGAGATATATATTTCTCTTCTCGCTCCTTGTGGAGCATGGGACCACCAATGTGGCTGGCTTCCGCATGAAGCATTCATATGCTCTTGCAGTAGTGGTTTCGGTAGCAATCTGTGTTACATGGTGACTTTGCCAGCCTCATGCACAACATCACACTAGTCTCATTGGAAGACATGTATGAGAGTGGATGTGTGTGTAATAGTGGGATGTTTCAGGTAGCGTGGAAGAACGGACTGTTTGGCAAGTGAGAGCACGGTGTTTCTCATTAATTATATATATATATATATATATATATATATATATATATATATATATATATATATATATATATATATATATATATATATATATATATATATATATATATATATATATATATATATAGCTCAAAACAAAGTTGATCACTACTTAAATCAAGACTCGCTTGCCTTGTTGTTTGAAGAAACCATTGATTTAATCGGCACATCACCAGGAACCACCCGCGCCCGCTCCTTCAATTACGAAACACAATCTATATTTGCAGTTCATTATTTCCCTTATTTTAAACCTCTGACTTTAATTTCTACCTTGTTGGATAATGTTTTAGTTATTATATAAAATCGAGTTAGCTTATGCTGGTCAAAACGTAATAAATTAAAATGTACCAAGAAGAGGAAAATGTGAGCGTCAGAAACTGAAGAATAAGTTATTAACATATAATCCCAGTGAAATTCTGGCAGAGGGCGCCACAGTTGTCTAAGGGGTAGATATCGACGATTTCTTGACATTTTTCATTTTAAATACGAGATGACTCTTAATTGTAGGAAGGTAAGAATGGTAGGCAATATGTTTTGTCAATTACATTTAATAACAAGTAATTGTACACTTTTAAAATGCGTGGAAAAAAAAAGATTGAGTAAAATGTCGCACTGTCTCCTATTTTCATTTATGTTTTTTGCGGTCTAATTATTCCTTCAGACATTGAAGAGTTAAAAATGACATCCCTTGAAAAGATGTAGCCAGAAATTAAATTTCTTTTTGCCAGCTTTACAAGTAACTTTGTTCCGACTCAACATAAATGAGTTACTACGATGAAGATCAACAGTATTCTAAACGTCCTGCAGAGTGTGACAGGTTAAGACGTTGGCTATAATTATTCCTCCGTCAGTGTTTGAATGGGTATCTTTGCTGGATAGATTATGGAAAAGCAGGTCGGTTATTTAATTTGTCATTCGGGTACACAAACGAGGAAGTAATGTTAATTAAATTGGTTTGAAGTAATTAAAGTATTCGATTACGTAACAGTATCGGTTGTGAATCAATTTGTTTAAAGCCTCAAAGGCGCCAGTGCGTACAAGAAAACAAGTACTGGCGCCAAACAGTGACGTCATATCAATATTACACATTTTTTTTTTATGCATGAGGTGCGAGGTCAAAAGTACACTATGTTTTTATCGCCCTCGAACATTAATAATCGTTTTTATGCATCAAAACAGTCAGTAAACTTTAATATTTACGAGACTTTATCTCGAATAAGATATCTATATATATACTGAAGCACATTAAAAACGCACCACTATTATATATACTGATGCCGAGAAGCTGGCAAAAAAAAGTGTGGGAATGGATTTTCCCCGTGTTTGCCATGAGGTAGAGAGCGAATGGCTGCTGGAATGGAAAGTGCAAGATTCAACCCATGGGTATGTGTACAGACTACATGAAAACGATGAAAGTTACACGTGCAACACGATTCTCAACAGCTATGACCCTGAAAATGTGTACACGTTGTGGCAGTATACTCGGTATAAAAAGGCCGTTGAGACAAAACACCCAGTACATGTGCTTGAAATGCCACGACTATCTGAAAACGACCGCCAACGAGCCATTGGTATGTTGGAGACCGGAATGAGCTCGCGGGCCATTGCCAGAAGGATGAATTGCCACCACAGCACTATTGTACGTCTCAATGAAAGTTACGGAACCACTGGCAGTGCCCGGGATAAACTTCGGAGTGGCCAACCACGAGTTACTACCCCTGCGCAAGATCGTCATATTGTGCTGAGTCACCTAAGGAATTGACTCTCCCGGCAAGTCAAACAGCAAGAGCAATAGTGGGTAGACATGGGCAAGTCTCTCGAATGACAGTCATACGACGACTCAGAGATACAGGCCTTACTGCAAGACGACCTTATGTTGGGCCAAACTTGACTCACAGACATCGTCAGCAGCGCCTGCAATGGGCAGAGCAACATATCAGATGGACTAGACTGCAGTGGAATGCTGTCCTATTCACAGAAGAGAACAGATTCAACATATCCTTTGCAGATGGACGTATGCGGATTTAGCGACGGTGTGAAGAGCGCTTTGCAGATTGCTGTGTCAACCGATTTGGAGGTGGCAGTATTCACATTTGGGGAGGATTCAGTTTTCACCATCGCTTGCCTCTTCACGTCTTCCGTGAAAATGTTAATGCTGTGACATATCGAGATGAGGTTCTGGATGCACTGGTTGCTCCTGCGTTCACAATTTATCCAGACTTGCAGCTTCTCCAGCAGGATAACGCGCGTGCATTTTTTTTGTATTTTTGGTTTTCTCCCTTGCCTGCACAGAATGCAATGAATTTCATAACAATCAAATGTACAAATTAATGACCAGCATGGATTCATAGGAAAATGAATAAAGATTCCAAATATGTAAACTTGTACACACTTATATTTACATTTCACACTCTGTTCCTGGATTATACAGGTGGTGCGTTTTTAATGTGCTTCAGTATATATTGGTTGAAAATTCGTTGAAGATTGTTTTAAAGTGTAGCAAGTCTTATATGCGACGCAGTTTTATTTGTTTATTTCCTAAATCAAGAAATCTGATTATAACCACAACGGGTGTACACGACCTCGGGGGTAACAATGTACCATATCGTGGCACACCATACGGTTCCTGGGGCAGAGAAAGAGTTATAATGACAAAAACTCGAAAATCTAGTACTGTACGTCGCGTGTTAAGAGTGCTGGTAAGGCCCTACCGCGGCCCGCGCTGTCTCAAAAGTGACTTGTTAAAAAAGAGAGAGAAAAAATAATTGGGAGCCGTCGCCACAGCTGGCATCAGTTCAGGAAGTCTGCCAACTAAGTCTTGATGCTTTTGTAGCAGCAGTGTCTGTAGTATTTTACTGTACATGATGAGGTTACCAGGTCCACGCACAACCTCCATATTAGTTGCCTCTTATACCATGCCTGAGAGAGTTCATTCTGTGTCTCCTCAGAGCATCCGCAGAAGCTATACACGGAACACCTCTTACTAGGATAAAGAAATGTCCAACGTTACGACCCCAAGGCCTTCGTTAGACGAATTAAAACAGCAGAGAAAAGAAAGTAAGAACTAACGTAAATGCATAAAAAATTAAAACAAAAAATAGAATCTACGGGATCTCCAAACTTACGCTGAGAATGCAGTCTGGCACATTTGATAAAGACCTCTTTTTTTTCTATTAAAAACGGAAAAACAAAAATTAACATTCAAAGGCAAAAAAGAACGTGCCAATTCCCCTAGAAACACTCACGTGCGAGATCTGGCTACGTAGCATAAAAGCGCGAATTGCCGTTCTGCGGCTTTTTCAAGATGCCAGTTGCTAGAAAGAACAGTCTTGGCCCGCTTCTGTTGTAAAGTCGCCCAAATTAGTCGAGCATACGTACATAATCGATAAATTTCGGATGGCAGAAGACATGTGCTAGCACTATTTGACAGACGTGAAGAATAGTTTTGTTTTGTGAGGTAGATGTGATGTTGGCGGAACGATTTATACACAGTTATGGCCCTTTTTAATAACCAATGATGCTGTCCTACAGAACAACATATCAATAAATGAAAGCTAGCAAAATTAATATCTATGCATTTTTTATCTACCGATTTTTCTCACCATTTGGTTCCTTCGCTGATAGCCTCTCTCCGAATTATCCACTACTTCTTTGTATGCGTTCTTATTTTTTAAATTGTATTAATGCGCCAATTACCCAGTTCTATTCTCATGGCCATTTTGTTTACTTTAGAAACAAAACCAGCGACTGCTGTGTTTTGGTCGTATTATTTTTATTTACTTACAATTTATATGCAACAACTTGATCTCTATATAGCTGAGCCCAAACTATAGGTGTCGGCACAACACGGGAAGTAGCAGTTACCGGTTATAATAACGTCTGCGTTACCAGCACACTTATATATGGCAGCGAGACATGGACAAGCTATACTAAGCAAGAAAGGCGGCTCAGTATCTTCCATCTACAGTGTCAACGCCACATCCTCGATATTTCGTTGAAGGACAACGTGACAAATATCGAGGTGTTGTCACGTGCTGGCCTTCAAATGCATGTATACACTGCCTAGGCAGCGCAGACTACGCTTGCTTGGCCATGTCCACCACATGGAGGATAGTCGCATCCCGAAAGATATCTTTTACGGACAACTCGCAGATGGCAAAAGAACAGTTGGGCGACCGCAGCTGAGGTTCAAAGATATGTGCAAGAGAGACATGTGGGCGCTGGACATAAATCCAGCAGCCTGGGAGGATGAAGCTGCTGATCGCACCAAGTGGCAATATTCTCTATGGCGCCACCTCAGATAGGAGCAAAAAAAAGCTTTCATGGCAAGCAGAAGAGAGCAGAAAACGTCGAAAGGAACACCAGAACAAATAGGTATTTATTGAGTAAAATGTCGCACAGTCTCCCATGAGGGTTGTCACCTCATGGGCGCATTCCCATAGTCAGTTATGACTGAAGTGGTTATTATATTATTACACTGTTTATATATTTAACTTACTTCTCGTCTTCTTCCTCATCTGTTTTGGTTTGATTGGTCCATGACAAAGGCCTTGTGTCCGTAACGTCTGCATTTCTCTTTGTCCTAGGAAGAGCATCACCCACTTTTGTTTTAAACTCAGTCAAGATTAAAGAGCCATAATAGTAATACGACGATTTTAAAAAATACGGGACACTTTTAACATTATGTCATGGAGAATTTCATGAAAGTTGTTTTGATACATGATTGTACAAAGGATAATACGACGGTAGTTTCCCTTTGCTTTCTGCCTCTTTGTGTACGGTTGTCTCCGACTGCCTTTGACTAAAAAGTCTAACCAACAAAGAAGTGGAGAGAGGAGATTAAAGCGCCCCCACAACCCACAATGCAGTGGGGGAGAGGAGAGATTAAAGTGCCTTCCTCTCGCTGGTTGTCACGTCTTAAAGCTTCAGAGGTGATTTCGTACCTATACCTGCCTCTCACACACAATTATCCCACCTTGCCGTCAGTGACAACCACCTGTTTTGGTCAACGGCTGCTTATTTCGTATTCATAGCTAACTCATCTATCTAGAGGTCGTTCAGCCATCTGCCACCCGCTTGACGCGCCTGGTAGGAGGACAAGTTCCACGCGCCTGGTAGGAGGTCAAGTTCCACCTTCAGGGGCATGGATAATAGTTAATAACAAAACCGAAACACAGTAATAGAGTCTTAATCGCGTACGATAGTCGGCATAATACTCGAAGCGAAAGATTATCTTACGGGGATAACTATCATCATAACACTTCAGCTGCCCACGAAGCAGAGCACTTCTCACGGCTGTTTGCGAGCGATCTTTTAGTTATTTCCCCTTTTTCCCCGACCGCGCTATTTATAGCCCACTTGACAGAGGTCACGTGGTCAGCTTCCTAATAGGAAAAACATGTGGCGATGTTTACTTTTGATAGGGCTTAATTAATGCTTTTAGGCTACTTTTTTATTATAAATACCGGCTTTAATTTTGCGTAAAGCTAGACTAGAAATGTTAGAGTAAATTTTAGAACAAGAACAAACATTTTATCACAATTAGAACAGAAGATATAATAGTCTGAAATAGTGTAAAATTTACGTTTTTTTTTTTACATTTTGTTATGGTTTGTTTCTAATTCAATTTACACTAAAACGGTCACAATCAACATGCATAACAAATTACAGAAATCAAAAGTAGAAAACCTGCAGAAAATGGATATCAAAGTTTTGTTTTGGTTTCATGCGTCAAACATTAATTATTGAAAGTTTAAATTGCAAGTCCACATTTATTACCTTAAAATAACACACCCAATTGTCCCCAAAACATGTTTGAATTGCTTTTATGCTACTTTATTATTATAAATACCGGATTTAATTTTTCTTAAAGCTAGACTAGAAATGTTAGAGTAAATTTTAGAACAAGAACAAACATTTTATCACAATTAGAACAGAAGATATAATAGTCTGAAATAGTGTAAAATTTACGGTTTTTTTTTTTTACATTTTGTTATGGTTTGTTTCTAATTCAATTTACACTAAAACGGTCACAATCAACATGCATAACAAATTACAGAAATCAAAAGTAGAAAACCTGCAGAAAATGGATATCAAAGTTTTGTTTTGGTTTCATGCGTCAAACATTAATTATTGAAAGTTTAAATTGCATGTCCACATTTATAACCTTAAAATAACACACCCAATTGTCCCCAGAACATGAGAGCTAACAATTATCTCAATCATACATCATGAGTTCTGATCCAGTCTGCGCAATGTTTTTCTAATATGTGCTGTTTATGAATTGTCTTACTAGGGAATAGCTTTCTGAACAAAGACATATAAGTCTCTATCGATGCTGTTATTGATTCTTTACTAATTGGTTTACTGTGTGATATTTTGTTGTGTACTTTCTCAAATGCTTCTTTCAGTGAGTTGAATTGTTCTTGGGCAATAAAAGCTATGTTAGTTATATCTTGTTTGTCTGTAATTTTCAGTGTTTGTGTAATGATTGCTCTTGTAAGATCTTTATAAACTTTCTGTGTGAGATATCTGTGGCAGTGATTCCCTATAAATGCTCTGCTATTATAAGCCTGTTGTATGATTTTGTGTTTGGCTAGTACCTTGTCCATGTGTGAGCAAACTGGACCGGACCTAGTACACAGATCTTGAAACTGAAGTTTGGCCAGCGCATCTTGTGCATTTTCAAGTCTAACTTTAAAATTATCTGTCTCCTCCTTATCCTCACAAAGTTCAATACCTACCTGAAAAATTCAATTTTAGCTCCTAATTCTTCTGCCTATTTCCAGTTCCTACTAAATCTCTTCAAGTTCTTAAAAGTACTAATGTTTGCATGTATCTCTTGCGAATTCTCAAATATCTTTGCGTCTATTGTATCAGCTACCTGTTCTAGAAGTCTGTGGTGTTTCAAAACAATGCCTAATAAAATATGAAGGTAAGGAGGAGCTACATTTTCAATTTCAATCTCTAACATTGGTTTGTGTAAACAATTATGGTAATGTGCCACTTGCCTTTTATTCCCTTTCCCATATTTCATATATCTATTGTAATCTCTTATCAACATGGCCAAACTTCTTGGTTTGCAAGTTGTATGCTCTCTGGATGTCTTTGATGAAAATGTTTGGTTTGTCTGGAGCTCAAGGAATATACCCATGTCTGTGGTGTCTCCAGCAAAACAAGGAAATAATCCCCGAATAAGAAAACAACAACTTGTTTACCATCCCACTCTAAATATTTTAGTGACTCTATCTGAGCTTTCATGCCATTCATAAATATTTCTAAATTATCATATGTATCTCTGACTCTAGCCATTGATAAAAGGATGGTATTAGATTTAGAATTTGGTTTCTCTAAATTTACTACCTGCATTGTAACTTTGAATGAAAGAAGATATACAAACAGTTACTTAGAATTCGCTGGCAGCCGTCGTGTGCACAGGATTGTCTACCAAAGAACACCAATGGAACAGTCCTTATCTCACACACAATTTAAAAAAAATTCATATTATAAATAGAAGATTAACAAGACTTGAAAGATAGATCAAATTATGTGGAAGTAATCTATCTATAGCTTTACATGTTTTCTGACGCTTATATACGTAGCTAAATATCATTAAAAATGAATGAAAATGCAAAAACAGATGGTGCTTTACAAAAAGTTATTTTTTTACTACCTTATTTAAGATTTGTGGGTATCAGGAATGCGTTTAAAGGGATTTAAATGCTATAAAATCTGGTGACAATATGCTTGTTCTTGTAATGCCACACTCACAAAACTGACTACCACACATTCTCAAGATATGAAACCAAAAAAAAAAGTATGTGGAAATAATCTTTAGCTTCCCTTCGAGAAGTCTTTATAATTATAAACTCAAACGAATGGGCCGATTTTTAGATATTAAATTAATAAAAAGATTACTTATTTTATGAATTTCCTTAAATGATGACGCTGTTTTCAAAAGTCTGTAACTCCGTCAAAACTAATTTCAAACAAATAAAAAAATGCAATCAAAAATAGAACACAGAACAAAGTTATAGTACACAAAAGAATTTTAGCGCTGTGTTTATCCAGAACGAGTGTGTAATGATTTATATTTTACTGATTTTACTCACACATCAGCTGATTTTCCCCGCCAAAAACTTAAATAGTCTTTTACGGTGCACACAAAATTTTATACCCTGTGTCAGAATTCCGGTCACCGAAACTAAAAGAGCGCTCTGGTATAGGGCACAAACAGCCGTGTTCTGTCATTTCGTGCACAAATCTCTAGGCGGCTAATCCCTCCCTAAAAAATAAAATAAAAACTTGTGTTTAATTTAATGTGAGTGTTGTTTGGATGTTTAAATATTTGATCCCTTGGTTCACCATTTTTCAGACAACGTGCGGAGCTAAAAAATCTGCACATGAACCTATATCATGGTACATTTTAAAATCTGAAGGAACCTCGAGTGACCTGTCCCTGTTCCGCCATACAAAAATTAAAGCGTAAGAAATTATAGAATGTGTGCAATAATACATATTGTCAAAAGATCACAGAACTTGGTGATGTTATACACAAAATTGTAAATAGGATCACATAACTTGGTAACGTTGTACACAATAATTGTGAACATTGTTATAGCTTTGTTGCTATTCGTAGCGTCGGGAGCAACAATCTAATTAAAGAATTTGTATTGAATTTGGTAACAATAACACAAGTGAATCCCCAAAACTTTTTTTTGGCTTAACTTGTTCTGTTCCATCCGTTCAGCTCGGAAATAATTATAGGCAATGAAAGTACAGACAAGAAGCCGAATGAAAGCCACAGACATATGCAGAGGCGCACTTTAAGTACTCGACACCTGGGGCAGGTCCCACCTTTGACACCCTCTACCCTAAAGAAGCACACTTGCAAGTATATTTTTCTGAGTAAGTTCTATCATAACAGTTTCCCGATGACACCTCTTTTATGGCTGTCACCCGGAAAGGGGGGGGGGGGGGGGGGGGGGGGGCCCCGCCCTCTCATTAGCGCCGAGACACGCGTCTTTCAACCATAGACAGAAGTCCTTCGATTATATCAGAACGCAATAACCAGTCCCAAAAAAAGTTATAATAATATAAACTGTTTGTCTAAACTCAAGTTCGGCGTTGGTCAGCATGAAGCCCTGGTCAAGACTAGTGGTGTTTTATGAACTAATGTGATGGCGCACTGAAAAGATGTTGTCCTGAAAAGATGTTGTCCTGAAAAAGATGTTGTCCTGAAAAAGACTGCATACATGCAACAAGAGCAGAAGAGATTCCGTCTTTAGAGATTAATCATAATGATATTGTGCCTACATCTACAGAAAATGTTAGGACATCCTTGGACGGCTCGAAAAAAAAGTGTATAAATTGGGATGTCCTGAAAGTGGACAGTGTAGGCTGAAAAGTCATAACAAAGAAGAACCACACCTAAGTGGTCAGGGTTTGAGACCAGGAAAGATAGAACACTTCTGTGAAAACAGACAGTCATCATTAGCATTTCCTTTCAGCTCCTCAAGGATCATGGACCTTCGGTAAACTCATGGTGTTGTGTAATCTTGAAAGTTCATGTTGGATACTTCTATCAGGATGGACTGACTTACGGATTCACACACCATGGATTGAAGGAATAATCCAGACCAGAATAATCCAAGGTTTAATTCACGTAATAAAAGACAGCAGAACGAACTGTGTACATATCATTTTAGAGTTCACTTTCTGATATCACACGTCCGGAATCTTATGTCTTGGCCGATGTCATTTATACTGCCCGTATTTCCATTGTCGGACCCCGTCTGCTGTTCACTGCAGATATAATATCACTTCCTGTGGTTTAACTATTTATCACCACGGATACCTGAGTGGCCAACCTGCCTAGGATTTACACAAAGCTTGGATAACACGAATGATGAGCACATCAAAATGGACACCTTGTCCTTCCACAGGCTCGACCAACATACAATCTACAACTGACGTCACATTTTCACTCCTACGTCATCTTCACAACGCATTTTACGTTTTTTTTAAAATAAAGCCTGCGCAACGATAAATAAAAGAACTCTCTATTGGGAAAACCCGAAGTCTTCAATGATCGTGCGCAGCTCTTGAAACATGGCAAGTCCTTCTTTAAATAAATAAACAAACAACACACAAAGGTATGATCAGGCATTCAGTGGGAAAATAAAGAAGTAGAAGACCAGACAACAGAAAAACAACAGAAGTAATAGGCTTACCGGGATCGAACCAGGACCTTCCGAACGGCACCCACCGCCTAGCCACAAGTCCTTCTTTCCCGTACCGTCAGCTCAAAGTTTTTCCATGCTCCACAAGGACCGTAGCCTTCAATAAATTTATGCCAAGTCCTGCCAATCGCGTGCCACCAGCTAGAGAGGTCTTTCCGTCTTTATTATCTATTTCCTTTCTGGCTTCAGTTCTCCTCAACGAGCATTCTTTAGTCTCTTTCTACGACTTTTATCATGCGGATTCCAGAATAAGACAGCCTTGTGGTGTTATCAGCAGGTTTCATTTTGTGTGCGTTCAGTCTGTCGCCAGCATCTTCTCATCTCTTATGCAGTACTGATGCCAAAAGAAGTTAAGGGACACTAAGAAAAAAACATACTAACTGCGAACACAGTGACATTCATTTGTAGAGGGACATCGTCGCCTACATCGAAAGGTGCAGCACTTTATGATGATGAATGCTTACCGCTGGTGTAAACCGTAGCACACAGCGCGAAATATAACAACGGTTAACCGCACCTGACAGTGATACGGATCAAATGAATGTCAAGGTGAGCTCCACTCCCACGTTTAAGTAGAGCTTCTACACGCATAAGTCGAGAAGTGTACAGCCGACGTTTGCTGCACCTGTTGGCAAGAACAGACAAAGGAAACGAATGATGGAAAAGAAGCTGTAGGAGATGTATAATAATATGCGTGTCAGACTTCAAGAAGCTTTGAAGCTAACAGTCAACTTTGTTGTGAACGCTGCGTTTAAGTCCGTGAAGCCTGGAGTTCATTCAATCCCTATGGAGCATAGACAGGCCCCCAGGAAGCTCAGATGAGGCCCGGGCTATATGTGAGGCCCCTTCAGTGTTTGGCACGAGGGATAGAAAGTATGTTCATCATACATCCTTGGCAGAAGTGAGTTTCCCCCCTCCCCCCTTTCCGTGAGATGAGTCCTGGGCCAAATGGCCTAGTGGCCCCCTTTCTCGTACTGCCTGAGCATAGGCCTTCAACAAACTCACTCCAAGTCTTCCTGTCCTGTGCCATCCGTTCAGAACCCTTCAATGTCATCTTAATCCAGTTGCTCTTGAACTTGCGAGGCAAAACTAACGAATATTGATCACGTTCTTTCGCTGTCCCAATGTTTGAGCAGGCAAAGTAAACGGAGGCAGAATTATTTCCCTTTTTATTCATTCACTTCTCCGACCGTGCAAGCTTATTAAGTTTATCACTACAACTGGTCGCCAAAGCTGGCGCCGCATTTCATTTCGGTATGTGTAGTAGTGAATATTTCGGTATGTGTAGTAGTAAATATTTCGGCCAAATGTCTTACACCCGGGCCTACAATCTGGCATGAACTCCACGCTGTGGGGGGGAATAAAAAATCTTGAGAACCGTTTCCTTGGAGTGAATTTGTTTTCCATACCTTTGGGAGCGACATTCGAGAGTTACATTCGAGAGTTGTGAATATGTCACTGGTAACTTTTGAAGTCAGTATCTTGTTTGATAGTTGGGAAAGTGAATTGCCGTGTTTGGTCTCAAGCAATTTTTGCATTTTAATGATGGAATACGGTATAGTTAGAAGCAGCAATACAGAGTTGTGAATATGTCACTGGAGGAATAATTTTGAAGCCAGGATCGTGTTTGATAGTTGTGAAGGTGAATTAATGTGATTGGTCTCAAGGAATTTTTTCATTCTAATGCTGGAATACGGTATAGTTAAAAGCAGCATTAAGGGTTGACATTCGCGGTTTCCGAACGAATACTCGGGTAATGGTTTGTAGTGTAAACAGTGTGTAGCGGTTGAGGCTATTCTTCAAGGATTCTCGTTCTTGGACAAGAGGGAGGTCTGTTATTGCGTCTTCTTGTAATAGAAGGGAGATGTTATGGGTTATTTCGGTTAGAATTGAGATATATTATAGCTCCTACCTGTTACAGAATCCAGATCTTTTATAGCTTCTCCCTGTTACAGAAGCCAGATCTGATATAGCTTCTCCCTGTCACAGAGGCCAGATCTGTTATAGCTTCTTCCTGTTACAGAGGCCAGATCTGTTATAGCTTCTACCTGTTAAAGAGGCCAGATCTGTTATAGCCTGTTACAGAGGCCAGATCTGTTAAGCATCTTTCTGTTACAGAAGCCAGATCTGTTATAGCTTCCCCCTGTTACGGAAGCTAGTTCTGTTATAGCTTCTACCTGTTACTGAAACCAGATCTTTTATAGCTTCTACCTGTTACAGAAGTCTGATCTGTTATAGCTTCTGCCTGTTACAGAAGCTAGATATGTTATAACCTCTACCAGTTACAGAAGTCAGATCTGATAAAGCTTCTACCTGTTACAGAAGCTAGATCTGTTATAGTTTCTACCTGTTACAGATGTCAGATCTGTTACAGCTTTACCTGTTACAGAAGCCAGATCTGTTATAGCTTCTTCCAATTATAGAAGGGAGATCTGTTTAGTTGCGAAACTACATAAGGGGTCCCCGGGCACAAATTAAGTGGGGCCCTTCTTTCATAAAGACTCAAGAACTATAATCAATATATGGCAAATCTGTAGAAAATGCAACTGTTTACGTCATCAGTATCACCCCTCAGCTCTCCAAGGAGCATACGCCTTTTATTTATGTCTCCACAAACTTCGACATATATGTGATATTTAGCACAGGAACATAGGACATTAAAGGTATATGTTTTCAGGCAAGGGTCCCTCCTGACAACTTCTTTCTGGGACTCACTCGATGCTGGGGCCTCCGATACGTGCCCAGTTTACCCCGGCTATAGTTACGCCACTGGATCTATTATAATTTCTACCTTTTATAGAAGGGAGATCTGTTATAACTTCAACCTGTTATAGAAGGGAGATTTGTTATAACTTCAACCTGTTATAGAAGGGAGATCTGTTATAACTTCAACCTGTTATAGAAGGGAGATCTGTTATAACTTCAACCTGTTATAGAAGGGAGATCTGTTATAACTTCAACCTGTTATAGAAGGGAGATTTGTTATAAAGGGAGATCTGTTATAACTTCAACCTGTTATAGAAGGGAGATTTGTTATAACTTCAACCTGTTATAGAAGGGAGATCTGTTATAACTTCAACCTGTTATAGAAGGGAGATCTGTTATAACTTCAACCTGTTATAGAAGGGAGATTTGTTATAACTTCAACCTGTTATAGAAGGGAGATCTGTTATAACTTCAACCTGTTATAGAAGGGAGATCTGTTATAACTTCAACCTGTTATAGAAGAGAGATCTGTTATAACTTCAACCTGTGATAGAAGGGAGATCTGTTATAACGTCAACCTGTTATAGAAGGGAGATTTGTTACAGCTTCTTTTGTAAAATTTAGTTAATTCAGTATCGCTGTTGCTCCCTATAGACCACGAAACCACCACTGCTGCTGGTCTCCTTGCAGGAAGCATTCACCCAAGCTTCCATGTGCTCTTGCAGTAATGGTTTTTGTAGCCGTTTGTTTTACGTGATGAAGTTGCCAGTCCTGGAACCAACCTCGCATTAGTCGACACTTACGACATGCATTAGCGAGGCTTAGTGCTATTCTTTATTTGATCCCCCGAGAGACTCCCCAGGGAACTAAATACACGGGAGATTTAGTATTCGCACTTGAAAATCAAAGAAGTCTGTTGTAGCAAATTTAGATTTTGCTGGGAAGGTTATGATGGTATCCTAGAAGAATGAAATCCGTGTATGTATTAACCGTGTGAGGTCAAGCACATGTAGGCCCCTGACTCTATAAATGATGATGATGAATTATGTGCAGGGAACCTAACGCTACCTCCCTAGATCTCACACGGTCACTATTTTGGCTCTAGTGTCTGGTGTATGATGTACCTAGTGTCTAGGGGAGAAATGAAATGATGGTACACAACACGAAAACACTTTAAGTTTCTATGAGGAAGTGAATAAAAACCTGTGGTTAAGTTTTTCTTTAAATTTGATAATTTTTTGTACAATTTATTTTGCCTGTCTAGTCATATCTTTTGGACAGGTCTTTGACAATGAGGACAAGATAGTTTACAGAAAAGATTAACTAAAAATGTGTGGACAATCTGCCCAAATAACTACAAAGTTAATATATGTCTTTCCTGTTGGAATGTTCACAGCTTACACTTTATTCATCTAATAGGGAGAGTCACTGTGTATGAGGGGCTGTATTATCATCATACCCCATCAACTTCCTGAGTATGATTTGAAATACTAGTGTTTATTTAAAACGAAACTGTCAGATATACCCAGGTCCTTAATATATCACCTGGGGTTTCTTGTTGAATGATAAGATAGTGTGTAGTTGCAGAAATATCGATATCACATCACACGCCCAAGCTCCTGCTGTTATCTCTTGACAGCATACATGAATTTTCGGAGACTTCTTGGCGTTATCGTCACTCCTCAGGTTTCCTGTTACCAGCTGGCAACAGGAAATAAAACCTCTGCAACAAAAGGACACCCTGGCCTTTTATATCTGATCACTTTTGGTATTATTTATTTCCCTACGGAGATATGGGGTCAGCCTTGCGTGCATTACAGGTGCACTCGCCCCTGACTTTACATGACTCCCACCTTGCTGTGACCACACCTCAGGTCCCTATGGCAGATACGCCACTGTACATTTACATAGTTTTCCTCAATAATATAATGTGGGGTAACCACATTTCCTTTTATATATTTTTCTCTTCTTTTTCTTTTTAAAATATAAATGCTTCAGGCATGTTGAACAGTGTTCATGGAACACGGAGGCTTACTAATATACTCTAATACAATAATATTCAAACATAATCATGACAACATACATTTCAATGTGAGGACTCAACAATGTCTGCTCCCGGCACGTCCTTCACTTTCCACCAATAGCAGTATCTAACTTTGGCAGTGGGATTAAACATATGAATTCATAAAGCATTCTTACCACAACTCAAGAAATATAAACAAATGACGCTGACTTACAAAGAAATGGCTTCCGTTTCTTCTGCTCCGTCCAGAATGTGAAATACTTATTTAGTTATTTAATTTACTTTTAAATTTATCACAGCTGTTCTCAGCGTATCTGAATAAAAGTTTTGTTCAACTGGCAATGAATAGTGAAAGCTTTTTGCTAATATTTAGTAGCACTGGCCAATCGAAAGCTTGCGACTACCAGAATTCAAATGCAGTTTTTGAAAAACAAAAATAATTCCAAACATACTCTGCGTCTGGTAGTCGATTGGCCAGTCTGCTTTAGTTATGCCAATACAAAACGATGTTAGTTTTTGGTAACAATTTTCCTACCGCTCCCCTCTCCTCCTATACTCTTGTTACCCAAGCGAATTTGAATTTACCTCAATGCCTCCCTTCTAAGCCGGTGTCCCCACTAACGTTATGAAAAAAACAAGCAGGAACAACAGTCCGTCTGGTCGTGCGTCCGTAGACATTTAGTATTTTTTCAATAACTTGGCTAATACTGGGGCTATCATATTATTTAAAACACATTCTTGCTCAGTGGACTCTAAGCTATACTACCATATGATTTTTATGGTCAGATTCTTGATGGTTTAGATTTTTCAATTTTCTCACCGGCAATCGTCAAATAAAATTTTACACAAGACGGCCATCTTCCCCTCTCGCTAGCATGTATTTTCAAATAACTAACTTGTTTTTGTGACGTCAGAAACATTACCGCGAGGAGGCAATAAAATTGTCTGCGTGTTTGCTTCTGTTGGCGTTGTTGTGTATATATGCATGGCAGAATGTGTCAAGCGAAGCGGGGTTGTGCATGGCGGGTTAAGAATAGGCGTTAAATATTGGGAGTGTCTCGTGTTACACTACCAAATTTGTAAGGATTATTACTTATTACCAGCGTTAAAGTCAAAATTTTACGTTAATTCAGATAGTTATTTTGCGGCACACTTCCGCAAAATCGTTAATTATAAGGCTAGGCTGCATTGTGTATGCAGCAGATCTGGCAAAATGTTAAATATTGGTAGTACGTTTTCGAAACCGAAACTAAAACGCGTGTTAGATTTTTACCGTGGGATCGTTCTATAAGCTTTAGCACTGCACAAATTTCAGCGCTATGCTGGCGTGTGAGAACATCACCGTCAGACAATAGGGCGGGTTTATTTATTATCATTTTATGCCTAAAATCTTACTGAAATGAGCGATTATTCTCGCAGATTTTACTACATTTGTCATTGTTATCCATGAAGACTACTGACTGCCACACAAAAACACACGCCGTGCACACACAACCTGATATGAATAGAGAAGCTGTGCTTTTCTGCATATTTTCTAGTTTACCCCGAGGTGCGTGGGAAAAAAATACAGAGGGGTTGGGACTTGCAGTGAAAAGAAGTTTCATGGGAACAGCCTGTGCAAATCTCGGGGTTGTCTCAAAAATTGTTTGACCTCTAGAAGTATTAGAACTTTCTCCGTTTGCTTTGGCCATGTCCACATCAGGTAATTCTTGCTCATCTTCTTTGATCCTTAGTCGCCCACCGTCAAAGCAGTCAGTGGCCATCGCGCCTAGTAGCGTCTTGTAGGGCAACAACAAATTGATTCCACTTTGCTCGGTCGGTGGCCATCCTTCGTACAAAGCCCCAACTCTGGTTCATTCTTTGCATCTCAGCCTCCACAGTCCTCCGCCAGGTTGTTTTTCGTCGGCCTCTCTTTCGTTTTTGTCGTAGATTTCCGATAGGAGAATTAAGACTAGGTTTGGTCCCTTCTGAATAGGTTTGAATAGGTGATAGACTCAGTGAGAGTTAGTGAAAGTTAATAGAATTTCCACACACGTGAGATGATAGGTTTTGATATAGTGGCTGTCTCTGAAAGCGAAAAGAATTCTTCTCTCTCTCACCTATCTTCTACAACAGTTGTTACAGCGTCAGACAGACTACACCAATATACATATTACGTATATTTCTATCACTCACAGGCACGCACATACACGTGACGACAGGTAAACACACAGACGTGGGAAAACTATAACAATGATATATATATTTATCTAGAACGAGCTGACCAAACACGATTATTAAGTTCAAGAGCGATTTTAATATCAGGAAAAATCGGCTCACAACATCAAAGAAAATACATCAAGGAAAATACATATACACATAGTCACAAAAAATCAAGGAAATGTTGCAAGGATGATAGCCCCGTTATAGTGTTAACTCTAGGTTTAGCCCGGCCCCGTTAAGAGAACAGATGATGGCGCCCGAGTCACAGATACATAGGGTTTGAGTCTAAGAGTTTTTCTTTGTTTTATCTCGTAATTATATGCACAGAGTTTGAAAAAAATCTGATTTAACCTAAGACAAAAACACAAGAACTCTAGCCTTAGCAACAAATTATGCAGATTGAAAAAAAAAAATTAGGACAGCAACAGGGTGTCAAAGATATAATAGTGAAAATATCACTCAGACCAGCGTACACTCATTCATTCCGCCATGGCTTCTCATTCAGGTACTCACGACTTTGCTCGCTGCCTCTTGGAACACACTGATTTTAGATCTTTACACAGACTCAAAAAAAAATGCAGTCTTCTGCCAAGAAGTCCCCAGTTCCAAAAGACGTATTTAACTCGGAGTCTCCGGGAACGACTACTTGGGTGTGCAAATTTGTTCAAATGTCTGATTAAGTCACCTAACAATTATTCCAGGCGCGGGAGTTAGCAGAGCACAGTGTCAATAGCGTAGGTTTCTAAAAAATGATGAATGTCAGGTCGGTGCCTTCCCTCAGTATAGGATTCACTTTAGTCACACCACAGATTTGTCCACAAAATATAATCTAGTCGGGAAATGATTGTTAATATTATTACGCGCCACCAGGCAGCAAATTATATAGAGTTTCTAGAAGAAATTAAGTGCTGGCTCCAAGGTCCAGTATTTATCATTACAGTCTTTGAAAACCCGTTATAGGGATATTAGTATTTCTGTCTAACTTGCACCGTCAGATCAGTGTTACTTGAGAAAACCCACGTGGTTCAAAATAAGGACTGTCTATTTCTTCACAAGTATGGAAACTACTACTAGGTGCTGGTAAAGTTAGGGTCACCCCAAAACTTTCACTGTGTGGAGGAAAAATAACACATCTAATATAATAAACAGAATCTGTACTGGTTATGACTTACATTTAAACTTGCAAGCAGAGAGCTTTGCTTATCATTTAAACTTCCCGTGACGTAAGTTATAATTAAAAATCAGCAATCCTCATAAATTAGGAACACGTGCGTATTCCGTCACCATTCATGAGGCTCGATTCTAGAGTTTATACGTTAGTTTAGAAAAATACACTCGACTGAGTATTAGCAGTTAAATTAAATTCATAAATAGCTACAATTGCCGTTATAAGCTAGAAATTTTAATTTTAGTCTGCTTTCCACTGAATGCTTCCCTAGAAAATATAATAGCCTACCACTTTATTTCTCTTCTGCGCTAAAGAAATAGATTAAAATGAATTAAGCGATTTAACACTTTAACACTCACAAAATCTATATATCTATCATATTAATTACCTCAACCACAGAATTACAGGTAGTCGCACAACTTAAGAATAAAAATGCTGAAAATATTTCTGGAAGTCTAGAAGTTCGACAAATTGCCGAAACAAACTGAGATCTTCGCTAACAGCTATTCTGTTTTCGAGCGACCTATCTACTGTGGAGTCTATGAGCGAGAATGAAATTAAAGTTTCAAACTTGGCCAATATCTTAAAATCAGACAAAGGGCCCAAACTTATTTCGCCAAGCGAAATTATCTCCCCTACTCCCAACATTTACGTCCGCTTAACGCGTGTCGTAACTGTCACCTACTGACCACGATGTACGCGTGTCAGTTTCAAATCCCAGACAGCCTGACTCCATTGCAGGGCAGTTTTCACACTACAGCTGACCATGGCCCAAGTGAGCGCCGTGTCAGTTTGGGATTTTCCAGACAAATGTCTGGATACTGACCGGTGCAGATGTAAAGTATCACACCTCACCGGGACTAATGCCGAGAAGAAGCTCGCGCGCTCGGTGAGAATGTAGACGATTTGCTACGTCCTATGTTCAGCGAACCGACTTATCACGCCTTCTGACGCCCTGCAGCCCTGACATCTACGTAATATCGTCCTAGCGCGATTCTCAGTTTTGAGAAAGAAACAGGTAAAGTTTGCGAATTATATGAAAATAATATTCGCAAAACGAATGGATGAAAAATATACAGGAAAAAAAAAATACAGAGATAATAAAAGAGAGAATTTTGGGTGAACGAATAGGAAGAAGATGTAGGAAATTAAATGAATATAAACCCTACGTGACAGAGCCTCCCCCCTTTAAGATATGGAAGCACTCCATGTCTACGTTATGGAGTTTAATTTCCTATAACCGTAGCTTCGGGGTGTCTGTCCTCTTCCCTCTCATCTTCCCCCTCCATCTCTGTCCAATTCCTACTCAAGTCCACTCCTCAAAGTTTCCTTCCCCTGGAATGTCTCATATGCGCGCTTGAAAGAGCGTCGCCGCTTCTGACATTTTTGAAAGATTTCCTGTGATAGCGGTGGAATATCCCTGCCACTATCGTCATCTTCGTCAGTTTTGGCGATCGTCAGGAGATGGTCGGAGGTTGGCACTGGTTTTTCCAAGTATCTCTTTAAGAGATTTAAATGGAAAACCTTCTCCTTTCCTTCAATAGAGATCTGGTAGTTAGCCTTAGAAATCTTTTTCAGGACGGTAAACGGCCCTTGCCATCCGATCTTCAGTTGGTTGTTCTCGGTAGGGAGCAACACCAAAACTTTCTCTCCTGCTTCCAGTTCTCTCTCTTCCGCGACTTTCCTGTATCGGTTAGCGTGCTTTGTGCGAGCTCGCTTAAAGTTAGTCGTTGCTAGGTCCCACCCTAGTTTCAACCTTTCCTTTAAAACCGACACATATTTACTTGCTGAGACGACTGTCTCATCCGCCTTCTCGTCTGTCAGAGACTGAAGTAAGGCTTCAAGCGGGCCCTTAATGGGTCTGCCAAATAAGAGTGTAGCTGGCGGAAATCCTGTGGAAGTATGAGGAGATTCTCTGTAGCCAAATAATGCTGCAGGAATACAGAGATCCCAATCTTCAGGTTTCACTTGTGCCAGCTTACTTAGCATCATGGTGAGGTTTCCATTAGCACGTTCCACGAGCCCATTTCCGGCCGGAGTATATGGCTTAGTGTGGATGTGCTGGGTCCTCAAGATCTTAACGATCTCATCCATCAACAGGTTTCGGTATGGAGATCCATTATCCGTCAACACTTGCTGAGGGAATCCCAACCGAGTGAAAATCTGCACGAGGGCTTCTGCGACATGCTTGGCATCTGCGCATGTTAGCGGGATAGCTTCTGCCCATAAAGTGCATGTATCGACTAAGGTCAGGATAAACCTGTTCCTTCTTTTAGTCCTTTCGAAAGGCCCTAAAATGTCGATCACAACCCGTTCGAATGGTGTTCCCATTATTGGCATTTCACCCATGTGGACTGGGGGTGCCCGTTGCTTGGGTGGCACACGTTGGCACTGGGCACAGGATTTGACATATCTGATAATATCAGTATTCACTCCTGGCCACCAATAATGAGTGGTTATACGTTGGTTTGTGGCGTTCTGTCCCATATGTCCGCTAAAGGGAAGAGAGTGCCCCATTTCTAGGATTTGGCTTCTGTACTGTTTCGGTACTAGGAGCTGGTTGTAACCTTGGTCAGGCTTGCCCGTTCTCCGATAAAGTACGCCATCCTCAGAAAAAATGTCCCCGTGCTGTTTGGGTTCCTTCGCCATGGGCAGTTTCCTAAAGCAGGGTGCCAAAGTAGGATCCTTTTGTTGCGCTTCTTTAAGTTCCATAGGTAACAAATTAGGCGCAGGCTCCCGTTCCTTCTTGGTTTGCCCTCTTGTAGTTACTGCTGCCACAATCGGCTCTTCCGGTTTCCCAATACACACGTATCTCCCGCCAAGTATGACTGGGTAGATGGGATCATCCATAACAGCCGCTTTGATCACACCTCTGACAAAGTCAGAGTGTATCTCCACCAATGCGATGGGAAGCGCTGTAGGTGCATCACTCTTACGAACTCCACAAAGTTTGACGGTCTCTCCTGTCTCTTGACCGGGTTTAACCAGGTTTCTGGCAACAATGCAATCGTAAGAAAGCCCCGTGTCAAATAAGCAAGAAGTTTGAGAACCGTTCAAAATAACAATACCTCGCGTTGAGGGTCTATCCCCAAGAGGTTGGGAATCACTGTCAATAATTCCGCCTTGCGAGACTGTTAATAAGCATCCGATGCGTTTAGGCTCGGTGTGCTCGGTCTGATCATATGTCCCGTGCTCGGGGGTTCTCCCTTTGCCACCTTGTCCTTTCTGGCTACGCTGCCATGTAGGGCGGTCGGGTTGATCAGACTGTTTGGGGTGGTTGGGGTACTTGTTCTTGTAGAACTTGGATTTTTCAGGAGGGGGGTTTTGAGGTCCAGTTTCTCTGTGGTTGTTTTGGTTAGAAGCCTGAGAAGATTGCTCTAGGTTATGTTTTCGAAAATGCTCCTCTGTCGGTTTCCGCTTTGTGGCCGGTAGTTCAGCCAGCGCATTGTGATAACGCTCAGACTTTTCCAAAATGTCTTCAAGTTTTTCTGCCCCCTGCTCAGCGAGAAATCTCCGGGTATCAGCAGACAAAGTGTTCTTTATTTGTTCAGTTAGAACAAGTTCCTCAAGACCTTCATAGGTAGAGGGGAGCTGCGAAAGCTCAAGGCACTTTGTTAGATATCCCTTAAGACGAGATGAGAACTGGTGAAAAGTTTCAGAATTCTCTTTCCGGCTGTTGCGAAACAGTTGCAAAAACTTGCGAGCGTTCATTTCAAAGCGCTCCAGTAACGCTTTCTTCAAAACATCGTAGTCGTCTTGTTGGCTACTTTCCAGCTTAGAATAAACATCATAAGCAGAACCTTTTAGGGCCTGGGAAAGTTTCATATTCCAACGCGACCTCTCTAACCCGTACAGAGTTGCAATTTTCTCAAATTTTTCTAACCATGTGTCAATCTTCTCATTTGGACAAGGAAAAGATTCAAGAGTGAAAGACATAGCATTTAGTTGAAGAGATTGAGTGTTAGCAGGGTCAGTTAAGGAAGAATGAGGAGAAGACTCTCCATTGCTGGAGGTAGAGGCAGCACCACGACTTTGGAACTCTAGAGTCTTAAGCGCCAGCTCATGCTGTCTCTGTTTCTCTTTTTCCTCAAGCTGTCTCTCCTCCCTCTCCTTCTCCTGCTGTCTCTCCTCCCTCTCCTTCTCCTGCTGTCTCTCCTTCTCACGTTCCTCCTGCTGCATCCTGCGGATTTCCATTTCCTCATCCATCTTCTTCTGCTGTAAATCTGCGGCTGCTTTTTCCTTAGCTTCCGCTGCTTTCCTCTCCGCATCATATCTCTCAAGTTCGTCTCTGACAAATGCTTTCGCTTCTTCTCCTTCCAGTCCCTCCTCTCTCGCTTCGTCCCTGAGAAGTTGTCTAAGCTTTGCCCTCTCGGCCATATTATGTCAGTGACTGAGACACGTGGAGATAGAAAATAGGAAAAAGAATAACCTGGTTCCTACCACTTACGAGAAAAAAAAATTCCAAAAATCAAAAGATGATATCCTTAACCCTGGGATACCTCCTCCAAAATAAAATCTAACTATCGCTGCTATTATCGGCAATAAAGCACTCAATGCAAAACACGACTACGCCAAATAAATGGTAGTTAAGATTACAACTGAAAATTAAGTTGCTACAGTGGAAAAGCAAAAGAATATTGCAAAAATTAAAGAGAAAAATAATCCCTTAATTTTTAAAAATCCACTATAAGTTCGCCCCTGAAGTCAGATCGGGTAAGGGAGGGAATTAATCTGGACAAAAAGTCCGAAACACACTCCTTAACTTAGTTCAAACGCCGTTCTGCCTCAGTACCCAGTGAATGTTATACACTCACCACTTTACCAGCATTTAGTATTACATCAGCAGTTAACATATATCCCGACAAAATCAACCTGTAACCAAAATGTATATTATTCAAAGATGCTGTGGAAAAAAAAAAACTTATTAGTTTGTGTGGTCAGCACGCCCGTAAACAGATCGCTAGTCTAGGGGGTAATTATTTAAAGATATAACAACTCACAAGACATCACACTCTTACTCTATATCAGAATACAGAATCTTAAGTTCAAAATCCAGATAGACGAGTCCACGTTTGTCGTACTCGTCTTCCTATTCTAAGTTCAAAGACCGGAAACGAGCCCTCATTTGTCGTAGATTTCCGATAGGAGAATTAAGACTAGGTTTGGTCCCTTCTGAATAGGTTTGAATAGGTGATAGACTCAGTGAGAGTTAGTGAAAGGTAATAGAATTTCCACACACACGTGAGATGATAGATTTGATATAGTGGCTGTCTCTGAAAGCGAAAAGAATTCTTCTCTCTCTCACCTATCTTCTACAACAGTTGTTACAGCGTCAGACAGACTACACCAATATACATATTACGTATATTTCTATCACTCACAGGCACGCACATACACGTGACGACAGGTAAACACACAGACGTGGGAAAACTATAACAATGATATATATATTATCTAGAACGAGCTGACCAAACACGATTATTAAGTTCAAGAGCGATTTTAATATCAGGAAAAATCGGCTCACAACATCAAAGAAAGTACATCAAGGAAAATACATATACACATAGTCATAAAAAATCAAGGAAATGTTGCAAGGATGATAGCCCCGTTATGGTGTTAACTCTAGGTTTAGCCCGGCCCCGTTAAGAGAACAGATGATGGCGCCCGAGTCACAGATACATAGGGTTTGAGTCTAAGAGTTTTTCTTTGTTTTATCTCGTAATTATATGCACAGAGTTTGAAAAAATCTGATTTAACCTAAGACAAAAACACAAGAACTCTAGCCTTAGCAACAAATTATGCAGATTGGAAAAAAAAAATTAGGACAGCAACAGGGTGTCAAAGATATAATAGTGAAAATATCACTCAGACCAGCGTACACTCATTCATTCCGCCATGGCTTCTCATTCAGGTACTCACGACTTTGCTCGCTGCCTCTTGGAACACACTGATTTTAGATCTTTACACAGACTCAAAAAAAATGCAGTCTTCTGCCAAGAAGTCCCCAGTTCCAAAAGACGTATTTAACTCGGAGTCTCCGGGAACGACTACTTGGGTGTGCAAATTTGTTCAAATGTCTGATTAAGTCACCTAACAATTATTCCAGGCGCGGGAGTTAGCAGAGCACAGTGTCAATAGCGTAGGTTTCTAGAAATGATGAATGTCAGGTCGGTGCCTTCCCTCAGTATAGGATTCACTTTAGTCACACCACAGATTTGTCCACAAAAAATATATAGATATAGTCGGGAAATGTTAGTTAATACTTGAAGTATTTCGCGCCACCAGGCAGAAAGATTTACGTAGAGTTTCTAGAAGAAATTAAGACCTGGCTCCAAGGTCCAGTATTTATCATTACAGTCTTTGAAAACCCGTTATTGGGATATTAGTATTTCTGTCTAACTTGCACCGTCAGATCAGTGTTACTTGAGAAAACCCACGTGGTTCAAAATAAGGACTGTCTATTTCTTCACAAGTATGGAAACTACTACTAGGTGCTGGTAAAGTTAGGGTCACCCCAAAACTTTCACTGTGTGGAGGAAAAATAACACATATAATATAATAAACAGAATCTGTACTGGTTATGACTTACATTTAAACTTGCAAGCAGAGAGCTTTGCTTATCATTTAAACTTCCCGTGACGTAAGTTATATTTAAAAATCAGCAATCCTAATGAATTAGGAACACGTGCGTATTCCGTCACCATTCATGAGGCTCGATTCTAGAGTTTATACGTTAGTTTAGAAAAATACACTCGACTGAGTATTAGCAGTTAAATTAAATTCATAAATAGCTACAATTGCCGTTATAAGCTAGAAATTAAATTTTTAGTCTGCTTTCCACTGAATGCTTCCCTAGAAAATATAATAGCCTACCACTTTATTTCTCTTCTGCGCTAAAGAAATAGATTAAAATGAATTAAGCGATTTAACACTTTAACACTCACAAAATCTATATATCTATCATATTAATTACCTCAACCACAGAATTACAGGTAGTCGCACAACTTAAGAATAAAAATGCTGAAAATATTTCTGGAAGTCTAGAAGTTCGACAAATTGCCGAAACAAACTGAGATCTTCGCTAACAGCTATTCTGTTTACGAGCAACCTATCACTGTGAGTCTATGAGCGAGAATGAAATTAAAGTTTCAAACTTGGCCAATATCTTAAAATCAGACAAAGGGCCCAAACTTATTTCGCCAAGCGAAATTATCTCCCCTACTCCCAACATTTACGTCCGCTTAACGCGTGTCGTAACTGTCACCTACTGACCACGATGTACGCGTGTCAGTTTCAAATCCCAGACAGCCTGACTCCATTGCAGGGCAGTTTTCACACTACAGCTGACCATGGCCCAAGTGAGCGCCGTGTCAGTTTGGGATTTTCCAGACAAATGTCTGGATACTGACCGGTGCAGATGTAAAGTATCACACCTCACCGGGACTAATGCCGAGAAGAAGCTCGCGCGCTCGGTGAGAATGTAGACGATTTGCTACGTCCTATGTTCAGCGAACCGACTTATCACGCCTTCTGACGCCCTGCAGCCCTGACATCTACGTAATATCGTCCTAGCGCGATTCTCAGTTTTGAGAAAGAAACAGGTAAAGTTTGCGAATTATATGAAAATAATATTCGCAAAACGAATGGATGAAAAATATACAGGAAAAAAAAATACAGAGATAATAAAAGAGAGAATTTTGGGTGAACGAATAGGAAGAAGATGTAGGAAATTAAATGAATATAAACCCTACGTGACAGAGCCTCCCCCCTTTAAGATATGGAAGCACTCCATGTCTACGTTATGGAGTTTAATTTCCTATAACCGTAGCTTCGGGGTGTCTGTCCTCTTCCCTCTCATCTTCCCCCTCCATCTCTGTCCAATTCCTACTCAAGTCCACTCCTCAAAGTTTCCTTCCCCTGGAATGTCTCATATGCGCGCTTGAAAGAGCGTCGCCGCTTCTGACATTTTTGAAAGATTTCCTGTGATAGCGGTGGAATATCCCTGCCACTATCGTCATCTTCGTCAGTTTTGGCGATCGTCAGGAGATGGTCGGAGGTTGGCACTGGTTTTTCCAAGTATCTCTTTAAGAGATTTAAATGGAAAACCTTCTCCTTTCCTTCAATAGAGATCTGGTAGTTAGCCTTAGAAATCTTTTTCAGGACGGTAAACGGCCCTTGCCATCCGATCTTCAGTTGGTTGTTCTCGGTAGGGAGCAACACCAAAACTTTCTCTCCTGCTTCCAGTTCTCTCTCTTCCGCGACTTTCCTGTATCGGTTAGCGTGCTTTGTGCGAGCTCGCTTAAAGTTAGTCGTTGCTAGGTCCCACCCTAGTTTCAACCTTTCCTTTAAAACCGACACATATTTACTTGCTGAGACGACTGTCTCATCCGCCTTCTCGTCTGTCAGAGACTGAAGTAAGGCTTCAAGCGGGCCCTTAATGGGTCTGCCAAATAAGAGTGTAGCTGGCGGAAATCCTGTGGAAGTATGAGGAGATTCTCTGTAGCCAAATAATGCTGCAGGAATACAGAGATCCCAATCTTCAGGTTTCACTTGTGCCAGCTTACTTAGCATCATGGTGAGGTTTCCATTAGCACGTTCCACGAGCCCATTTCCGGCCGGAGTATATGGCTTAGTGTGGATGTGCTGGGTCCTCAAGATCTTAACGATCTCATCCATCAACAGGTTTCGGTATGGAGATCCATTATCCGTCAACACTTGCTGAGGGAATCCCAACCGAGTGAAAATCTGCACGAGGGCTTCTGCGACATGCTTGGCATCTGCGCATGTTAGCGGGATAGCTTCCGCCCATAAAGTGCATGTATCGACTAAGGTCAGGATAAACCTGTTCCTTCTTTTAGTCCTTTCGAAAGGCCCTAAAATGTCGATCACTACCCGTTCGAATGGTGTTCCCATTATTGGCATTTCACCCATGTGGACTGGGGGTGCCCGTTGCTTGGGTGGCACACGTTGGCACTGGGCACAGGATTTGACATATCTGATGATATCAGTATTCACTCCTGGCCACCAATAATGAGTGGTTATACTTACTTCGTTTTCTTACCAACCTCTTTCTTGCTGGGGAATCCTCGATTTATGGCCTGACTGAAAAAGTCTCCTAGCCGCTGCTTTTCGAGTGGCCAACTCTTCTTTGATGCTTCCCTTTCGGTCTATAATAGGTCCGAGATATTTAAAGTGGTCGACCTGCTCCAGGACCTGTTCTCCCAGCTTAATCTGATGTCTTTTTTCTTCTCGTGATATCACCATGGATTTCGTTTTAGAGCTGCTTATGACCATCCCTCTCTTCTCCAGCTCTTCCTTCCAGACTTGCAGGTTGGATTGGAGATGTGCCTCTGATTTAGCAATCAGGGCAACATCATCAGCAAATGCCAGCTCTGAAATACGCACCTGTCTCATCTTCCAGTACCCCACTGAATACTTTCTTGTTCTCTCCTTACATGCCTTGATAACATCGTCCATGAGGAGTATGAAAAGATAAGGTGACAGGATATCACCTTGTCTTACACCAGTGGTGGTCCTGAACTCTTCTGACTTATGGTTTGCTGTCGTCACATAATTTCTGCAAGACTTGTAAAAGCTCTGTAAAGCATGAATCAGACGTGCTGGAATGTTCTTCCTTGCCAAACAGTCCCAAAGTTTGCTCCAGGGGACCCTGTCAAACGCCTTTTCCAGATCTATGAAACAAAGTTGGATCTCACTCTTATACTCAAGGGCCTTTTCACTCAGCTGTCTGAGTGTGAAGATTAGGTCTTGAGTACTTTGGTTTGCTCGGAATCCGCACTGGACCTCATCCTATTGTGACTCAGCTAGGCGTCTGAGTCTCTGCTCTAGGATTCTAGAGTAGATTTTACCAGGGACACTGAGAAGGGATATGCCTCTATGGTTTCCACATTGTCGATTGTCACCCTTTTTGAAAATTGGTGTTATGAAAGCAATCTCCCAATCCTTTGGTATGGTCTTGTTGCACCACGCTGCCTGTGGGACCTTTAAGAGTAATAGGTTAAGTCTGCAATACTTTAAATTAAAATTTTGTCTTGAAGAAACAATCAGAAACTTACATTTTAAGGTAATTTTTTATTTTTATTTTTTTCAGAAAAATTATGAGTTAAATCCGTTTCCCGAATGACCCTGGACAGAAGAGTATCTTGACTGTCTGTTGATTGATATACTTTTGGTATTATTTATTTGTTGTTGTTTTATTTAAAATGTTTTAAAACTTTATATAATTGTCGAGCGTTTACGTGTTCTGTGATCGAAATCGGTTATCGTCACGCTGCAGTCTACCCAGCTTTGAATGGGTACCTGACTCTGCTGTTGTGCTATGAACGGCAAAGGCAACGAGGAAGGGAGCTGGTAACCCCATCTCATAAAAGCTGGTCCTAGTATGATGAAGTTTAAAACACTTCACTCCCCTACCGTTGTTTCTGCTAGGTGACTACCTTTACCTATAAGATTTGTCACCTTTTTTATATCTATGACATATATATATATATATATATATATATATATATATATATATATATATATATATATATATATATATATATATATATATATATATATATATATATATATATATATATATATATATATATATATATATATATATATATATATATATATATATATATATATATATATATATATATATATATATATATATATATATATATATGTCTTGCCCATGACGAAGACTTTGCTATTGTAACCTGTACCTTTTCTTTATGCATTATCCCAGCAAGACTATCGCTGCATATTTCTTTCACCTAAACCACAAACTCACAGACATGAATTATGAAAATATATCCTTTTTTTTTTCTTGTTCTTTCTTTTAATTACACGATTCCCATGAGCCTGTATTAACACTCATCTGCAAACCCTCAACCCTTGGCTCACGACAGTAACATATGGCAAGTCCAATTTGGCTACCTATACGTCTGCAAGTAATCTGTGAGGATTTCGCAGTTATTCGAAAACATTGCAAAGCTGTTGCAAGATGTAGATATTTTACACATTTTAATGCGGCCAAGCGATTCTGTAAACATATTTACATACGTGCGTTACCGTTTTACTTTGTTCCGTTTACTAAGTTGTGCTTAAATCGTGAACCAACTTTGACAGTGATATTACAGGAAATTGCTCGATATGGGAATCATAATAATCCACTGTGTATTGTTGTGTGCTGCGTCTGTTGCAAAGCCGACCCTATGGATTTTCCAAGCTGTTGCGAGGTCTAGTGATAGCGTTACCCCTCCCCTGTTGTATAGTGATGTTCGCTAAAGCATTTTACAAAAACATAATACACTTAAGTTTTTAAGATCTTATGGTACGTAATTTAAAAAAAAAAAGTGATGTATTACAGATCGGCACACAGAACGCTATGTTTAAATAGGGGAAAAAAATATTGGCGCGGAACAATCGAAAAACATATACAGTATTTAAGAAAGAACATAAATTTAAACGTATAAATAATTCGTACGTCAAACTCCGAAACAATCCAGTTTCAGTTGTTCTATTGAGATGTTTTTTTTTTAACTGCATTTCGGCGCCACTCTCAAGTCCGGCCCCGGTGCGGCAGCACTGTTTAAGAACCGGCCCCGGTGCGGCAGCACTGTTAAGAACCGGCCCCGTCTGTTATGTCATGCGAATTTAAACTGTTACAGTGTTGCCGATTTGCTGTTTTATTCTTGCAACAGAGTTGTGTCGTAATCCCTTTACCAGAGGCGGACGGAGATTCGCGCGTTTCGGGCGCTTTCATGGCGCTTTCGGAGTGCCCACAGCTGGAATTTAGACATTTAGAATCAGTAATAAATGTAGAATCAGTAACCAGGGGCCAGTGACCCTTTTTTTGCCCAGGGTCCCGAGCACTGTCAGTCCGCCCCTGCCCGTTACTGTGTTTTGATATGTAATTTGACATAGGCTGTTTATCGTATCTAACGTTATTCATTATGTCATTCATTACCTTTCAGCCCCAAATGGAGCACGAGCCATCAACAAGCCATCCAGTTCTGTGCCACCTTTTCAATGTCTGTGCATGTCTTCCTTATACCGGTAATATCCGGCCTCAGTTCCCTTCTCCCTGTGTTTTTCGGGTTTCCTCTACCTCTTTGTCTTGGGATTCCAGAAAGAAAAAAAAATAAAAGACTGGTCTTGTTATGATCTCAATCATCACCATCAGGTGCCATATTCACATCGAAGATCGGCTACAAAGGATCTCCAGCGTCTTTTGTCTCTTGTCTTGGTGGTGCTCTCTGATAGAATCTTTCCTGTACATCTCTTGATGTTCCTGTCCAAATCTTGATGTTCCTGTCCATCTCTTGATGTTCCTGTCCATCTCTTGATGTTCCTGTCCATGTCTTGATGTTATCTTCTCACTTAAAGCGCTGTCTTCCTGTTGCACGTTTGCCTTCAGCTCTGCCTTCTGTTATAGTCTTCTGTAAGGTGTTGTCTTTTTACATGGCCAAAATATTTGAGCTAACTTTGATCTCCATTAATTCTCTTTTCATTCCTTGGTTTTCTGTGACCTCTTTATTTGTTTTCTTCTCTTTCCATGAGACACGCCCCATTCTTCTATATATCCACGTCTCAATGGTCTCAGTTCTTTCTTCTAATTGCTTGTTCATTGTCCATGTTTTTACACCATACAATAATTAAGAATATATATAGCTTTTGATGATTCTCAGTTAGAATTTGTGAGTTAGTTGTTTAGAAGTTAGTATCTGTCTCATGTTGTTGAATGTAGCTTTAGCCATACATATTATCCTCTTGATTTCTGTTTCTTGATCTCAGGAGGTTTACTCAATGAGTGTTACATACGAGTATAACACCAGGGTCTGTTTCTTGATCTCAGTAGGTTTACTCAATGAGTGTTACATATAACACCAGGGTCTGTTTCTTGATCTCAGTAGGTTTACTCAATGAGTGTTACATATAACACCAGGGTCTGTTTCTTGATCTCAGTAGGTTTACTCATTTGAGTGTTACATATAACACCAGGGTTTGTTTCTTGATTTCAGTAGGTTTACTCAATGAGTGTTACATATAACACCAGGGTATAACTTGACCAGTAGGTTTACTCAATGAGTGTTACATGGGTTTTTCTTGATCTCAGTAGGTTTACTCAATGAGTGTTACATATAATACCAGGGTCTGTTTCTTGATCTCAGTAGTTTTACTCAATGAGTGTTACATATACCACCAGGGTCTGTTTCTTGATCTCAGTAGGTTTATTCAATGAGTGTTACATATAACACCAGGGTCTGTTTCTTGATCTCAGTAGGTTTATTCAACGAGTGTTACATCTAACACCATGGTCTGTTTCTTGATCTCAGTAGGTTTACTCAATGAGTGTTACATATAACACCAGGGTCTGTTTCTTGATCTCAGTAGGTTTATTCAATGAGTGTTACATATAACACCAGGGTCTGTTTCTTGATCTCCGTAGGTTTATTCAATGAGTGTAACATATAACACCAGGGTCTGTTTCTTGATCTCAGTAGGTTTATTCAATGAGTGTTACATATAACACCAGGGTCTGTTTCTTGATCTCAGTAGGTTTATTCAATGAGTGTTACATATAACACCAGGGTCTGTTTCTTGATCTCAGTAGGTTTATTCAATGAGTGTTACATATAACACCAGGGTCTGTTTCTTGATCTCAGTAGGTTTATTCAATGAGTGTTACATATAACACCAGGGTCTGTATCTTGATCTCAGTAGGTTTATTCAACGAGTGTTACATATAACACCAGGGTCTGTATCTTGATCTCAGTAGGTTTATTCAACGAGTGTTACATATAACACCAGGGTCTGTTTCTCACCTCGGTTTTCACAGGCGCTTCTCTTCTCTTTCTTCTAATAAGTTCCACATTATCTTATCATTCCATTTATTTGACTAACATACACTCTGTCTTATTCGGTGGAGTTCACATTTCGGTTTAGTGTCCTACCTGTGTGGTCTTATCTTTAATCTAGATAATGTCCTACCTGTGTGGTCTTATCTTTAGTCTAGATAATGTTCTTTATTTTTATATGTAAATTTGTTCCTCCTTATTTTTGTACTTTGTGTTTTCCACAAAATTTAAAATATTTCTTCACTTTGTCTGTTTTCTTTATTTGACGTTGTGGATGAAGACGGGGGTCTCCCCTCATTCCCTCATCCCTGCCTCTCCCCCTCCCCTCAGTCCGTTGTTACTATTTTATTGTTACTTTCTGAACGGATAGGATAGCACAAAGTATGGGTAAAGGTTCTCTTTAGATTTTTATATTATAGTCACATCCCAGTGTAATGTTTGTCGTGATCAAGTATTGCAGGCAATTATCGATAATATAAAAGGGTGTTACTCTGTAATATAAAAGTCTAAAAAGAACCTTTACCTAAGACATGATGGCTTGGCGTGTATTTGTTGAAGACCTGTGCTCCACAGGAAGCTGGAAGGTCATTATGAAGTGTTGTGCTTTGTTATTTTTTTATTTATTTATTTTTTTTTTTTCATTTTAGAACTGTAGGCCTACCTTCTGATTTTAGTCACGGTCATCTGTATACAAAAGTCCTGACTCTAAAGCTTGCACAAAAGCCTAGAACACTGACATCACAATATAAGAAATATTGGGATTCGTCAAGGAAAGAATGCAAATATAGCATGTTTGTGGGATTTTTGTGGAGTGGGCGGGGGTCGGATGTAACATCTTTATTGCATACGTTGTGGGGACACTGTTCTAGGCTTTTGTTTAAGTGTAATATAAACCTGCTTGGTATAAATAATAATGCTTCATCCTAGCTAATTCCAGTTTATATTTTTTAAGACGTAATATTAAAGATAACAGTATTATCCAATACCATAATTCCCGCCGTTAGTACGTCGGTCGGTCACATCATGCACACCGTCATTTGCGTACTTTTCTATTTTCGAGAGAGTACATTAAGTTTAACCCCCAAAAATGAAGAGTTTCATTGAAAATATCAAATTTTAGATATATATTGCACTGGAAAGTACATTCATTTGCCCACATTTATGTATGTTTATTTTCACTAAAACCTTTGTGGATGATTTTATATAAATTTTTTAAGTATGTCAGGTAAGCTTATTTCTACCTTATTATATACGCAAAATATACAAATTGGTATATCTTCGCTTCTAATGCATGGATTTTAATTTTCGGTATTCATCCCTGAAGCAAACAGAATTAAAGTTTTTCAAACATAGTTTCATGTGTAAAAATAATTGGGACTGGCTAATTTTTATTAACCATGGGGTCCTTTGATGGGTCATCCAAATAATAACGTGGCTGGAGGTATTCCAGTAGAGTGGTAGGGTATCTCCTTATACGCAAATAAAGCTGCAGGTAAGAACGAATCACAGGATTCTAGTTTCTCCTGTGCGAGCTTCCGTAAAATTGTAAGTAGAATCGTGTTATATCTTTCCACTTGTCCGTTGGATTGTGGATGATAAAATGGGCGGACGAGCATATGTTTAAAAATACTAAAAACTTCCACCATCAGTTTCCCTCTGAACTGTGAACCATTGTCAGTTAATATCTGATAAGGGTATCCTAATCATGTGATTATTGAGAGCAAAGCCTCTCCTACATGTACTGAGTCTGCTGAGGGTAGAGCAATTGCTTTCCCCCACATAGTACATGTCTACCAGAGAAAGGATGTATTTTTTCGGAAACTGACGAAAAGCGCATACAGTCTGCTGAAATGAAGAATTTAATTAAAAGTAAGCTGCGAAGTATGAAATAGCCCATGGAATCAATAAAGGAACATACCAGAGATGATTCCTACATAGCAGGGGGATACTGAAGTGAGTAAATTTTGTGTAAAAGTGTAATTCCTTCCTTTTTTCTTAATTTTCTCAAAACCTCATTTTTCACACAAATGTGGGCACGTTGCCCATGATTTTTCAAAAACTATTAGTGATACAACAGTAAATTTTGGGCCACATGCTGTACACATAGTGCTCATAAAAATAAACTAAAATAAAGGATATATGTTTACAAACTACAAAACTGTTAAGAAATAGCTAAGATACCCCCCTTAAAAATTTCAACTATTTTTCGATTGGTATGTTAAAATAAAAAAATAAAAACTCAGATATCAAACCAATCAAAATTATTTTAGTATAAAATCATTATCATATATTACAAATAAAACAGTGAAATTTCATAACTCAAGTTGTACTCACATTTGAGATATCTTGGGCAACAAAATACCCCAAAAAGCTAAAATTTGCCCTTTTTCCACTGTTTTTTCGCCATAGACTGCAAGTTTTTAGTATATACCTCAATGTTTTGTATTTTTTTCAGTATTTTTGCTTGTATAAATGACCAGATATAGCTATTAACTTATAATTCTGTGTTTCTCATTTTGGGGGTTTAACCTCCCCTTAACTTTCAACCATAGCTAATGGGTGCAACTGTGGTTGAAGGTTAGACAATAATTGTATTGTTTCCCTTATATGTACTCTCCCGAAAATAGAAAAGTGCGCAAATGACGGTGTTCATGAACAGTTTGATTATGGAAAGAAGCCAACAACACAATTGATAAACAGTACATGAACTGGAGACAGGAAGGTGCGGAGATGCAAATTAAATCAACAGACAATCAAGATACTCTTCTGTCCAGTTTCATTCGGGAAACGGATTTAACTCATCATTTTTCTTAAAAATAACCTTAAAATGTAAGTTTTTGATTGTTTCTTCAAGACAAAATTTTAATTTAAAGTATTGCAGACTTGTTATTATGGATCAAAATGATAAGATGGCTGCAACGAAAAACCTGTCAATTTTGACGGGTGGTTGCTAGTAATATAATAATCCTAGTAAATATTCTTGTTGAGCGTCCGATTGGTAGAGTAGTTACAGTGCTATCAGGGAAAACTATGTGGCGACGAGGAATACCTGAGGCAGACCGCCAACTTTATGAGTGAAAGAGATGTAATTATCAGTGGCGTATTCTCTATGTGTGCTGTGCGTGCTGCGCACACCTATGCCCGAAGGAAAATAAAAATGTAATTTATTATTCTATAAAATATTTCTCTTCTAAAGTTCTGCTTTCGGACCGCACGCATAAGGCTAACGGATTTTCCCGCATAGAATCTACGAGTATATCTAGTTTCAGTTTCCCAGACGCGTTTTATAGTGCAGTTTTTATTGGTTGGTTACAATCGCCCAAAGTTTCTCGGGTAATTCCGTCACAATGCGTGCTGTACCTTTCGGATTCACGTCTGAAGATTGGTTTGTGTGGATCGGGGTCATGGCCAGATACGTCAATACAATAAGAACATGCGTGCAGTGGTCTTGCAGCTCTCGTGTTGTAAAAATCGGCTGTGTCCGTCCAGTGTTTTTTGTGATTAATTTTTGTTAGTTGCCGTGAATGCAGATTATTACAGTGACAGTGAGTTTCAAGTTGTAAGTTAATTAGTATTTCGGAGATAATTGACAAATACCCCTAATAACTATCGTTGCGTAATTGAATATAGTTGGTTTTTAAATTAAGAGGGGAAGAAGTTAAATAGTAGGCGTACATATTCATTTTAAGTAGCAGCACTCCTAGCTCGCATTACCAGGATACGCCACTGGTAATTATATGACCGCGATGAGGACAGCCTGAGACGGACCACCAACAGTGAAGTAGATGTGGTTATATGAGAGAAACCTAAGACAGACCGCCAGCTTTACGAGAGAAATAGATGTGGTTATATGAGAGTGACGAGAGAAAGATGAGACACGCCGCCAGCTTTACGAGAGAAATAGATGTAGTTATATGAGAGTGACGAGAGAAACATGAGACACGCCGCCAGCTTTACGAGAGAAATAGATGTGGTTATATAAAAGTGATAAGAGAAACGTTTCATCTCTACAGCTTCACTGCTCTACTGTAGTATTTGCTAAAAGAGGGAGTACCTACCACTCAAGCTGTTTTCATTATCGCACTTCAATTTGTTTTACTCCTTTGTTTCTTTCTTTTTCTTTCTTTCTTTCTTTCTTTCTTTCTTTCTTTCTTTCTTTCTTTCTTTCTTTCTTTCTTTCTTTCTTTCTTTCTTTCTTTCTTTCTTTCTTCCTTTCAGTCTTTCTTTCTTTCTTTCTTTCTTTCTCCTTCCTTTCAGTCTTTCTTTCTTTCTTTCTCCTTCCTTTCAGTTTTTCTTTCTTTCTCCTTCCTTTCAGTCTTTCTTTCTCCTTCCTTCCAGTCTTTCTTTCTTTCTCCTTCCTTTCAGTCTTTCTTTCTTTCTTTCTCCTTTCAGTCTTTCTTTCTTTCTCCTTCCTTCTTTCCATTCTTTCTGCCTGCCCGCCCGTTTGTTCGTCCGTCCGTCCGTCCTTCTGTCTGTCTGTCTGTTATTTAATAATATTTGTTTAAATGGTTCATCGAGTTTTTTCTCTACTGTTTCTTTCTCGCAGACCTTGGCTCCCCGCAGCGTCATCCTCCGTCTCAAAAAAAAATAAAAAAATGTAATGATAAGGAGCTGAACCATTTCCCTACCGGCGTGATTCTGAAATAACGAAATGGCGCTCACATGTTCCCTCCGTACTCCTAGAGGAGAGACCATGCTACGAAAATCTGTTTATCTGCTGTTCTATCGTTCATTATGTCGCCCAGGACTGTCTACTTACATTGAAGGGAGGATCTACAATACTCACGGTGTGTTGTAGTATGGGGCCTCGCACTTGAGAGAGTAGGGGAGATGGGCCCCGAGTAGGCGTTGAACAAAAAAAAAAGAGGCCAATATTATACCGGTGGACCTCAGAGAGATAGGGCAGTGAATGTGTAGTGGGGCTTCAGAGATAAGTCAGTGAATATCTAGTGGGGCTTCAGAGATATTTCAATAGGGAGTGGGGCTTCAGTGATATGTCAGTGAATAGGGAGTGGGTCTTCAGAGATAGGTCAGTGAATAGGGAGTGGGGCCTCAGAAATAGGTCAGTGAATATTGAGTGGGGCTTCAGAGATAGGTCCGTGAATAAAGAGTGGGACTTTAGATATAGGTCTGTGAGTAGGATGTAAGGCCTCAATGATAGATCAGTGAATAAGTTGTAGGGCCTCCAAGATAGATCAGTGAATAGGGTGTAGAGGCGCAGACATATATAAGTGAATAGAGTGTAGGGCATCATAGATAGGTCACTTAATAAGGTGTACAGCCTCAGATAGGTCATTGAAGAGGGCACATTGCCCAAAAGATGGGTCAAAAAGTATGGCATACGACCTCAGATAGGTCAGTGAAAAGGGCGTAGGGCCTCAGAGATAGCTCATTGAATAGCGAGTGGGGCCTCAGTTATATGCCACATTGTATCAGAGATAGCCAATGAATAGGCCACTAGGCCTCAAAGGTAGATCATTGAATGAGGAGTAGGGCATAAAAGATAAACCAGTGAATAGGACGTAGGGCCTCAGGGATAGGTCAGTGAAAAGAGCGTAGGGCCTCAAAGATGGGCCAGTGAGTCTTGCGTAGGGTCTCAGAGAAAGGTCAATGAATAGGCCGTAGGGCCTCAGATGCGCCAGTGAATAGGGAGTAGGGCCTAAGAGTTAGGCCAGGGAATTAGGGCCTCAGATATATCATCACGCATCATCATTTTCTGTTTCGCTCCTTATAGGCACTACCGCTGGCCCCATTTCCAAGAAGCCTGGCACCAAGCATTAGCATGTTATCACAGCGTTCTGTTTCCAGTCTCATGCACAAGTTCGTACTAGACGCCTTGACCTCAGATACATGTCAGTGAATATGGCCTCCAATATTGTCAGTTCACCGCTGCTCACGAGTTTCGTAACCCGAGCATGTTTTTTTTTTTCCTTTCCTATATTCGTTCGTTATAGAACATAGCCCCCACCCCCCTTTTTCACTGCAGTTGACCCTTTTTTAGAGAGCTATCGACGAAGTTCATGTGCTCGTTAGTGATGGCTTCTGTAGCAACTTGTTTAACATTATGAAGTTCCTAGTCCTCTGCGGAAAACTTCCTAGTCATCTTTTACGACTTCCATGATACAACACAATAGGGGATCTCTCTGCTCCCCAAAATCAGACTGTGAGATCAAGACCGGGAAATCACAACATTGGCCAACACGTGTGGGGGGGGGGGGGGGGGCCGGACGTTTTTACACGCGTGTAGGCCTACTGTGTTTGATCGCACGCTCTCATTGTGTGCATTTTGAAGATGGCCATAACTTCTTCAGTGACAACGTTGGCGAATGGGCTGTGAAAATCAATTCCCGTTCTCTCGCGGTCTGAGATTGCTACGCAGGAACCGTTAAGACTCCTCCTGGCACCTTACAAGCTATTTGTTTGTTATTAATCATAATAAATAAACATAAACGAGGCAGTATGCGATTTTGAATGATTACATGACACCGTGTTTAGCATAATAAACGTGCGTATTTGTTATAATGATTTTACCTGCGTAAATCCACCGTCTCTAGTATTTTGTAATTACTTATTGTAATTCAATACACTTTCTTGAATTAATTTATCGCAAAGAATGTGCAGCGATAATTCTAGTCAAGATGAACTTTTTGACATTGTAAAGAAGAAATTAGTTCTCAGCTAATACTAAGTGGCCATACCCTTAATTTGAAAGAATCTTCGGAGATGGAAAACTTCCCTCTTCGCCTCCAGGTTTAACGAATAAGAACTTACGCTCTTTTGTGAGTTGCTGGGGCGTGCTACCCCCTCCCTTAAGCAGCACGAAAAGCATCATTTCTCGGATTTGGAAAACTCATTAGGAACGTTTCTGCTTGGTGCTAGTGGTTCAGGCAGTGTAACTAGTTAAAGGAATCTGCTCTTTCATCGTGCACGTACAAAACAGTCTGTAATGATTTGTAGTGAAGGAACGAAAACTGAAAATAAACTACACTTAGTAACTAGAAATGTGTACGGTTTTCCAGCACGGTTATCATTGGAGTTAAATGTAGGGATTACCCTGAACACAGCAGATGTGTAAGAGTTCCGCGTGTGTTCACCGAACGTGTTACTGTTATGGTTATATTCGGAGATTTACCAGTCATGTTTTGAACTTTGAATTTACTCACGCTGCACGTGCATCGTTCGTACAATGGCGTTTTCACGGAGAAAGAGCAGGAGTATGTTGTTGTTCTTCTCAAGGTCGAACAAATCCAAGAGGAAGTCTATCGCAGGTAGGGGACATTGGAGAATGTCATATGTATTTGATTGTTTTAATTGTTTTGTGAAGAAGCGCTGAGTTTTGAAGCTGCTGTCTTAAGATCCGTGAAGTGACGAAGAAATAATAAGATTACTGCACCGTCAGGCACGTTGGACAAAGCGACTAATATGAGGTTGTGAACGGGGCTGGCCACCTCATCATGTAAAACAAATTATCACATAAACCACATCTGCAAGAGCATGTGACTGCTTGGTGCAGACCGCCTGCGCGGCGGCCATTGGCATTGGTGGCTTTATGCTCCATAGGGAGCGTAAAGTAAATGAAGATGGTGATGGTGATGATGATGATGGTGATGATGATAATGTCTTAAGATAGTTCAAGATTCGCACGGAGCTTCACAAAATATAAAATGTTTCACTGTTGGACTTTGGACGGTCACGATTGTCCACTTCCTGTTCTGTTTTTGTTTGCGCAGAGTGCCATGTGACCAGTTTCTTGAGGGCACTTTTTGTCTGTCTGCTTGCCTGTCTGTCTCTGTCTGCCTGCCTGTTTCTGCCTGCCTACTTGCCCGTCTTCTGTCTGCCTGATTGTATGTCTGTCTTCTGTCTGCCTGCCTGTCTGTGTCAGTCTGTCAGCCTGTCTTGTCTTCTGTTTACCTGATTGACTGTCTGTCTGTCTTCTGTCTGCCTGATCGTATGTCTGTCTTCTGTCTGCCTGTCAATCTGTCAGCCTGTCTGTCTTCTGTTTTCCTGATTGGCTGTCTGTCTGTCTTCTGTCTGCCTGATCGTATGTCTGTCTTCTGTCTGCCTGTATGTCTTCTGTTTTCCTGATTGGCTGTCTTCTGTTTTCCTAATTGGCTGTCTTCTGTCTGCCGGATTGTCAGTCTTCTGTCTGCCTGATTGTCTGTCTGTCTTCTATCTGTCTTATTGCCAGTCTCTCTATCTGTCTCTTGTCTGTCTGTATCTTTGCCTTTCTGTCTGTCTGGCGGTCTGTCTGTCTGTCTCTTTGTCTTTCACGACTCCCGCTTGTATTGATTTTACACGTTTACACAAAAGTACTCTTGTAAATGTAGAATTCAGATTTTGAAAATTAAGACTGAAGGTATAAACACAGATAAAAAGTCGAAAGACTAGAAATTACTTGAGAACTTATATTTAGGAAATAATTCAGAAAACAATAAATTTATGGAGAACTTAGGTTTACGAAACGGTACTAAAGAAATACTGTAACAGTGAAGGGATTAACATTGTATAAATCAAATACTAAGACTTAAGACTCGAGGAGAATAAATATTTGGAAGTTTAAGAGGGTAAAGCCACAGACTAGAGGGTGACTCTAGATTTAAAAGTGAAATAATCAAGACTATAGATTTGACGGAGAATAATGCAGGAAATGATTTTCTTTTTTAAATCGACAGACAGAAAGATAGATCCATGGGAAAAATAAAAGTTAAAGAAGCAAGCTGTGTTCCAGTAGATGTAGATTTCAAAACAGAAACGAGAGAGTTTGTAAAGAGTGAGAATATGCCTTTGAATAAAAAAGGAAGAATCCGTACGTTAAACAAATTGTTTCAGTAATACCATGCAAGCAGTAATTGACAGGATAAATATACATCGTGGTACCATGCAAGCAGTAATTGACAGGATAAATATACATCGTGGTACCATGCAAGCAGTAATTGACAAGATAAATATACATCGTGGTACCATTCATGCAGTAATTGACAGGATAAATATACATCGTGGTACCTTGCAAGCAGTAATTGACAGGATAAATATACATCGTGGTACCTTGCAAACAGTAATTGACAGGATAAATATACATCGGTTTACCTTGCAAACAGTAATTGACAGGATAAATATACATCGCGGTACCTTGAAAACAGTAATTGACAAGTTAAATATACATCTTGGTGCCTTGCAAGCAGTAATTGACAGGATAAATATACATCGGAATGCCTTGCAAGCAGTAATTGACAGGATAAACATACATTGTGGTGCCTTGCAAGCATTAATTGACAGGATAAGCATATATTGGAGAGCCTTGCAATCATTGAATGACAGGATAAATATACATTTTGGTGCCTTGCAAGCAGTAATTGACAGGATAAATATGCATCGGAGTACCTTGCAAGCAGTAATTGACAGGATAAACATACATCGGAGCGCCTTGCAAGCAGTAACTGACAGGATAAATATACATCGTAGTCCTTTGCAAGCAGTAATTGACAGAATAAACATACATCGTAGTGCCTTGCAAGCCTTAATTGACAAGTTAAAATATCTTTAAAAAATACACGTAGAGCAGTGATTCTTAACCCTTTTGCCCTCACGCCTTCCCTGGGAGTGAACTTTGATTTCCTCAGCTTAATCAACAAACCAGTAAAGACATAATTAAGATGTTTCTACCGACATTTTATTTCTAGCCAGCTTTTGACATCAACAGAGAAACATATTAAAAAACAAAAAAACAAATCAACTTAATAAAATGGTTGTTCTAAAGACAGAAAATTGAGAGACAAAAGCATTTATCAACAACATGACACTGAATTTGACAAGGAGAATACATTTTCAATGAACTTCAATTCTTTTTTAGCCGCAGTTTGATTCATACTGTAATAAATATATTAATCAAAAGAAGAAAATGGTATAGGATCCAGTTGTACAAATTAACGAGTTAACGATAGTTATTTTATGTTTCTACTTGATCTTATATCATGGATTCTTTTAGCAGGATTTCTTTCACTTGTTTTATTTCATTTTCACTTTTTGATTTTCGTTGATTGTTGAATTTCTGGTATTGATATTTCTTTCTTTCCGGTTTTGTATTTTTACTTGCTTTAATTATTATTCTTGTTCCGCGCATCACCTGGGTTGTTTACTTTTTTTTATATATTTGTATCGCTCTTCTTATCTGTGTTTCTCATCCTGTTGCGTGTTTGCATTGTATCTAGTACTTTTCGTTTGACCTGTCTATATATTTCCTTGTCGCCTGTTTGTAACTGTGGCTGATGAAAGGTGAACCCCGAAACGCCCCGCGTGTCGTCCTGTATACCGCTAACTTGTAAAACTGATTTCATACCATTTCTTTTTAAAATTTATATACAGTACTTATTTCCTTGCCAGTTCTACAGTAGCCCCCGTATTTATTTTCTTACTGTAAGCAGCTTTTATTTTTCTCTTTTAAAGCTGGTTGTTTCCTGTAGCCACGCCTTCTGTTTTCTTCTAAATATAGGCCTTAATGCCCCGTGTAGTTACCGGGGTTTTCCGTTGATATTAAGAACGAATATGTGTACTGCTTCTTCAGGCAATCGTCATAGGGCTGACCATCTCATTATGTAAAACAAATTACCACATAAACACTGCAACAAGAGCATATGCATGCATGGCGCAGGCTTCCTGTAAGGACACAGCTGCAGTAGTGATTCCATGCTCCTTAGAGAGCGAAAAGGGAAATGAATGATAATGAATGAACAATAATACAAAATGGAACTGTCGTGTAAGTAGTTCTTACCCGAAAATCCATGGATTTTTTTCTTGTGGCGTATTTATACTAATTACTGTTTGGAAAGGGATTAAAATAAGAGCTATCACATGCTTATTGTAATGCAAATACCAATAATTAAACGTGTCGAGTTTGACTGAGGAAATATATCCCAATATACGCATAAGGCAGAAACCAGTGCTCTCCAGGTTGTTCGTTGTGACGCCACTCCTCTTAGCTCTTGCACATTGTTTAATCCCAACGTTCTTCCTTCTCTTATTATTGTTCTTCTGAGTGTTTCTTTTGGTCTTCCTTTTTTCCTCTTACCCTCAGGAACCCAAGTGAGCGCCTGTAGTGGTATTCTGTTGTTTTGCATTCGTAGGACATGACCGATATAAGACCATCGTCTTTTCCTTATATAGTCGGAGACATATTTCTGCCTAGAGTCTTCTCTTATTTGTCGATTAGTCTTGAATTCTTTCCAACTGATGTTCATGAGTTTTCTAAGACATTTGTTCTCGAATGTATTCAGCTTGTTCTCCAATGATTTTGTTATTTTCCAACTCTCACAGCCGTATGTTAACACTGAGATAACATTTGAATTAAACAGACGAAGCTTGGTATGTATATTCAATGATCGTAATTTCCAAATGTTAGATAATCTATTGAAGGCGCTAGCTGCCAAAGCAATTCTAGTATGGATTTCTCTTGTTGTGTCACCATCCTGAGTCATTTTACTGCCTAAATAATTGAAACTTTCAACTTTCTGTAGTTTTTCCCCGTTCAAGATGATATCAAAGGTCTCGTTAGAAAAGTTCATAGCTTTAGTTTTAGAGGCATTACGTCACAAATAAAAAATACATTGTGATTGGTTGTTGCCCGATGACGCTGTAATTAAAGCATGAACCAGATTGGTTTAGAGCTTTGACAAATCAAGTACATTTGATAAAGATAAATTCTAATCTATTAGTCGGGTAATTCCAGCAAGTCTTTTCAGTAGGGGAAGGAGAGATAATGCTTGACATGCTCTATCACAGAACATTGCGCTGTTAAATCCCCGGTTCGTGCGATTGTTTACACCACATATTATAAGCACATAAAAGGGGAGTCCCACTACTGCTGTGGTGGAGTGAAGTGATAAAGACTCCACTATACTAGGTCCATCTTTATATCATCATCATGCTTTTCCTTTTCGCTCCCTATGGAACACGGGAGTCAACACGGCAGCTGGCTGTCTTGCAAGGAGCCTGCACCACAGCGATGATGTATGTAGCAGTTTGTTTTACATGATGTGGTTGCTAATCCGATACACAACTTCATTGTAGTCGCCTAGTACGACATGCCTGAGGGAACAGTATTTCTGTTCTTTCTTTGTATAATAAGAGCCCCCCCCCCTTCCCCCCCCCCCTCCCCAGGGAACTACTTGGGGCGCTTACAATATAAAAAAGTAGTCCCGTAGCAAATACTGTTGTAGCGGAGTGAAGTGTTAGAAACTTCACTCTTCTAGGTCTAGCATCAAGAGATAGGAGTGAACATTTCCCGTCCTCGCTGCCTTTTCCTTCCCTAACTCAAGAGCAACGTCAGGTACCTATTTACAGCTGGGTATACTGGAGCGTATCGATACCGTGAACCGAACCCAGCACCTTTGCTCATGACGACCATAAGTACGTAGAAGAAACATAACCAAGGATAATAGAGACCACTAGGGAAATAGATGAACGCCGAAGAAGACAACGACACAGTCAGAAATAGATAACATTTTAGAAACAGAAAGAAAGAAAGAAAGAAAGAAAGACAGAAAAATCAAGGCAGAAAGAAATATCGGGATTGGAAATGCGTCGAAGAAAGGGCGGAGATAACTTAATATTATTTTCACATAGTGATTACTTTTCAAACCTGGTGTAAACACAGGTAGAGTTATAGAGAACGTATGGAGACGTGCTTGCTCGCAATAGAAACACAAGAAGCATTGCTAAATGATGAGTTTAACGTGTAGAGGAAAGTGAGTTTGCAGGTGCTGTGATATTCAGTTGTAAGACGTGAAACGTTGTCTGCTGGTAATGCACGTGTTTCTCCACCCAACGGAAATAGTAGATGTTTTTCTTGGTTATTGTTGTTGTTATAGCTGTTAGTGTGTTATGGTTGCATTTTGTATAGCTGTTGATGTCTTTAACATTGACGTCCCTACCTGTGTTATCATGGTTTTTTGTTTTTTTTTAAATGAGTTACTATTTCTGATTTCCTTATTCGCTTTCGTCAGAGGAAAAAAAAAGGTCAAAGTTTCTGGAACGGATTTTTTTTTTTTTTTTTTTTAAAGAAACCAATGCTTGGCTCTATCTAAAACGCAGGTCTTGCGTGGTTAATGCCTGTTTTGTTGTTGAGGTCAATTGACTTTTTTTGTTGTTGAAAATTTCTGAACAGTTACAACGTTTGCTTCACGAATCCAGAGTTAGCGGGTTTGAAATATGGGACCGTCACGCTCCGGTCTCATCATCTCTTGATGTTCCTGTCCATCTCTTGATGTTATCTTCCCACTTATGGCGCTGTCTTCTTCTTGCACGTTTGCCTTCAACTCTGTCATCTGTTATGGTCTTTGTCCCTGGTTGCCTCCCTTTGCTCTGCAGTAGTGGTCCAACATTGGCCAAAACCTAGAATATCTAACGTGGGTATTCAAAGGTGTCTACCTTTGCACAAGATTACTCTTGGCAGAGTTAAAGATAGTAGGATAATGATGCTTCTACCTCGAGGGAGTTTACACAAGTTATTTCTCAAGTCAAGAACCGTGCTGAAAGAGTCTGAGCAAGTTAACTTTTTATCTGACCCGCCGCCCTTTTGTGAAGATGGATATTGTATGATTTAGCTCGTTCAAGCCCCGAGCTGATTTAATTAAGTGAAATTCCTCTTATTAGCTCGATATATATATATATATATATATATATATATATATATATATTTAAATATATATATATATATATATATATATATATATATATATATATATATACACACACACACACACACTAGAGGTTCTGGATCAAACCTAATCTCTGTAATGATTAATTCAACTATGGATTTGTCAAAATCAACATATGCAAATTTAATGATCAATTACTTTGAAACAATTGTAAATAAATATGACTGGTGATTATGACAAATAATTAGGTTTCTTCAGCGGAAAGTTTTTCGGCAAAATAAAGTTCGGTTGTTTTGGCCTGCTAAAATTGGGACTTGCCAAAATGCTGAAGTGCCGATGTGCTTTTTCGTAGATTCGTCTCTGTGGTGAGGGGCAAGTGTCCAGATCAGTTCAGGAAGTAACCGCTCTGGGTCAAAGCCAGAATCTTCAGGTGTCGATCTCAAGCTCCGAACTACAGTCTACTGGACAGTAAATGGTCTCTCCGGGCCGTACCACAATTAGTTGGGTCGCCTCGTACTGGTACCACAAACTCAATAATTGAGAAATCTTAGACTTCTTGCTCAGTAGGATAGTCTTGGCAACTTAACACAGATGCCTCGAACATACGTCTGGGGTATTATTTCTATTTCAGGATCCCTCTTTGACTTGTGATTGGTCCTATAGAATTCCGTGTTCCGTATTAATATTAGCGAGTTTTCTACTAATGTACAGAGATGCTCTTAATACACTTTGTCCGGTCCTATAAATTCTTGAAATGTGGATATATAAAAGAATGGGGCGTATCTCATGGAAAGAGAAGAAAACAAACGAGGTCCTAGAAAATCTAGGTATGAAAAGAGAACTAATGAGGGAGATCAAAGTTCGGCAGCTAAAATACTTTGGCCACATAAAAAGGCATTACACCTTGCAGAAGACCATAATAGAAGGGAAAGTTGAAGGCAAACGTGTGAGGGGAAGACAGCACTATAAATGGGAAGATAACATCAAGATATGGACAGAAAAGAGTCTATCAGAGTGCACCACCAAGACGAGAGACAGAAGACGCTGGAGATCCATTACAGCCAACCTTCGTTGCGGAGATGGCAGCTGATGATGATGATAAATTCAGAATCCAACTCTATTCTTTTCTGTGGCAAAGTCCGAGCTGTCTACGTTGACGATTTCTGGAATGCAGTCAATCAATACCCTTTAGCTCCCCAAGGAGCATAGGCCTTCAACAAACACATGCCAAGTCTTCAATCCTAAACGGTTCTGTAAATTTTCCTTTATGAAGAACTCTGCATGTCATGTCTTCATATGACTTCCTTATTAAGTTAATGATCTTCATGGGAACTCCATAATGCCTCATCAATTTCCAAAGCGATTCTATGTCTACACTGTCAAATGCCTTTTCATAGTCCACGAATCCGATGTATAGCGGTGAATTCCATTCCAGACTTTGTTCAACTATTATTCTCAATGTGGCTATCTGGTCTGTACAGGATCTATTTTGTCGAAAACCTGCTTGTTCATCTCTCAGTTGCTCGTCTGTGGACTCTTTTAATATATCAAGGATTATTCTGTTTAATACTTTTCCTGGCACTGATAGTAACATTATTCCTCTATAATTTGTGCACTCTTGTAAATTTTCCTTCTTAGGCTACTTGACCAGATAACCTTCCTTCCATTCTGCTGGTATTTCCTCTCTCTCCCAGACTTTGCCAAGTAGTTTGTATAATATCTCTGTAGCCGTATCAATATCTGTTTTGATGGCCTCTGCTGGAATGCAATCTGGACCAGCTGCTTTTCCATCTTTCAGAAGCTTTATGGTTTTCTTTATTTCTTCTTTACTTGGTCGTACACAGCTGATTTGTAGCTCCTCTTCTGCTGGCTGGATGTCCGGGGTATTAGTTGGAGATGGTCTATTGAGAAGTTACTCAAAATGGTCTGTCCATCTCTTCATTTGTTCTTGTATATTACTAAGCAATTTTCCATTCTTATCTTTTATGAAGCCATTTGCTTGCTTATATTTCCCTGTTAGCTTATTTGTGTTGTTGTACAGGTCCCTCGTATTTCCTTTGGCTGCAGCTTCCTCTGCTTCCCTTGCCAAATCATCAATATATTTCATCTTGTCTCTTTTGATGTTTCTTCTTACTTCTTTGTTTGCTTCTGTGTACACTCATGAGCCTTGGCTTTGGAGCTTCAGGTTTTGCTTCTGTTTAAATCTGCTTTCTTATTTTTCCTGTCTTCTGTCTTACTGATGGTTTCTGTTGTTATCCATGCTTTGTGCTGATGTTCTCTTTTTCTCAGTACTTCTTCACATGTCTCGTTCCATATATTTTTTACTTGTTGCCAGTGGTCTTCCGTATCTGTTTCATCTTCCAGCTGTTGGAGTACTTGGTATTTGTTGGATACTGTGATTGAAAATTTTTCTCTTATTTCTTGATTTCTTAGATATCCCACATTATACTGTTGTCTATAGCTATATGCTGTTGTAAATTTCTTGGGTTTTAATTTTGTTTTAGCCAACAGAAGATGGTGGTCTGATACAACATCTGCTCCTCTACATACTTTCACATCATGCAATGAATACCTAAACTTCTTACTTATGCATGTGTGATCAATCTGATTCTCAGTTCTATGGTCTGGGGATATCCATGTTGCTTTATGTATTCTTTTATGTGGAAATATGCTTTTTCCTATAGCAAGTTGATTTGAAGCACAGAAGTTTGCTAATAGTTCCCCATTCTCGTTCATCATACCTAATCCCTGGAATGCAGTGGCGTATGTCAAACTTTTTCTACGTTATATCGTAGGTTCCAGCCCCACGCTTCCACCTGGTGTTTTCGACAAAACTCCCAAATCAGCGCAGTTGTTTATTGAGGCCTCAAATGCCAGCCAATACATTCAAAGTACATGTAAATTGGTACCTGGCTCTGCTCTTGAGTTAGAGAAAGCAAAGTGCATGCACCCCTGTTTCAGAAGCATTGCCTCATGGCATCTCATGGAATGCCTCGCGTGTTTCTCCCTCCCTCTTCCTTCCTCTTCCCATTCCATCCTTCCCTTCTCCCTTCCCTCCTTTCCTCATACTTTTCAGCTTACCTTGCCTCCTCACATATTGCAGGTTTAAATAGGTTATTTGTAATTTTCCTGTTTCCTGTCCCACAAGCACTAATCGCCCTCTACAGATGTATCCAATACCATAATTCCCGCCGTAAGTACGTCGGTCGGTCACATCATCATTTGCGCAAGACAAGTGCGCAAATGACGGTGTTCATGAACAGTTTGATTATAGAAAGAAGCCAACAACACAATTGATAATCAGTACATGAACTGGAGACAGGAAGGTGTGGAGATGCAAATTAAATCAACAGACAATCAAGATACTCTTCTGTCCAGTTTCATTCGTGAAACAGATTTAACTCATCATTTTCTTCAAAATAACCTTAAAATGTAAGTTTTTGATTATTTCTTTTCATTTTAATTTAAAGTATTGCAGACTTATTATTATGGATCAAAATGATAAGATGGCTGCAATTAAAAACCTGTCAATTTTGACGGGTTATTGCTAGTTAATTAATAACTCACATAAAGGGGTATGCTGCAGGCACTCGTAAAAAATAAAGAAGTAGAAGACTAGACAACAGAAAAACAACAGAAGTGATAGGCTTACCGGGGGACTCGAACTCCCGGACCATCCGAAGGATAACACCCCCTCGCTAATGGAGGGAATCGTGACTTACCAGTCTGCTGGTAAAGCACCACAAAAATAGTGCTTCGTGGACAGGGGTCCAGGGATTAGGTATGACGAATCCTCAACGTAACTATCAAATTTAGTACAGAGGAACGACACAGACTTAATTATAGATGCAATTACTGCTATAGCTTTTCCATTAACCAGTGTAGGCTTAATTAAGTTATTTTGTAATTATCCTGTGTCCGACACACAAGCACTAATCGCCTTCTACAGATGCATATGTGTATGTTCATCTACCCATCATCCTAGATAACTTCTTTTACCTTGTCGATTTTGTAATTTCCGTCCGTCGTGCCTTAATCACAAAGGCTTTGTAGCCGCAACGTTAGCTATTTTCTTTGTCCTTTGTCTTAGTATGACGAATGAGCAAAGCAAAAATAAAAAATAACAATTAAAAAAAATGGCATAAGAAACATCCAGAGCCCAGTAATGCTGAACCATACCAAACATTACCAAGAAGAGTAGAATGACAAAAAAATTACCAAAACACAGAAACAGTAATACGTCTTACAAAGAGAAAGGACAAGAAAAACCTATGTTGCATCCACAAGGCCTTCGTCAGGGACAGACAAACAAGAGACAGGAAGGAAAGAAACTATTTTTTTTTTTTTTTTTTTCCCGTAACCAGCGGCACTTGGGCTTTCAGCCCTTAGGCCCAATGACATGTCATTGCGAGGCTGGGGAACCTGAGGACTTTCCTTCCAACCCGGTCAGGAGCTTCGCTCCTTCCCATCCACAGAGGGTTTATCACAGGAGCCGTTCAGGCTATTCAGTCAAATTTCCGGCCGTAAACATTTCTTCAAACGCCGACGCCCGGGTTTGAACCATGAACACCTGGTCGCCAGTACAACGCCGAAGCCATTACACCAGCGCGGCTCTAGAAATAAGAGAAAAATACTCCCTTATGTGTTGTCACATGTTGGAGCAAAGATGGCTACCACTAAACCGGAAAGCGCAAGTGGATGTTGTCCTTTCTCTTTGAAAGACGTATTACTATTTGTGTGTTTTGGTAATTGTTTTTTGTTTTTTTTTCATTCTACCGGTTTACCCCCGTCTTACGGCAGTTCTCCTCGTATACTCATACCAAGAAGAGATCAAGTAATAATTGTCAGATTAAGGACTGGCCATTGCAAGCTCAAATACCACCTGTACAACAAATTGAAAATAGGACAGACAGATATGGGCCCACGTGGGGAGGACAAACAAACATACTCCAAAATTGTCGGCTCTGTGAGAAGAACAGGATGGTAGCATGATCTTCTCCAACACAGTTGTGGGAGAAACTGTATGGTGACGAGAGACGCCTGAGACGGACTGCGAGCTTTATAAGAGAGAGAGAGATATGGTTATTTGAGAGCGAATGGCGTTAGAAGAAGCTCCCCAAGGAACATAAGCCTGCACCAAGTTCTCCTGTCACATGCCATTAGCTCAAGGTCTTGCTGTTTCTTCATGTGTTTTTTCGGTTCGTCACTGTCTCTCCTACCCTGGGGATTCCAGAACAAGGACTGCACGGTAAGGCTATCATTAAGTTTCCTCTACGTGTGTCCAGGGGCGTACTTAAAGTTTTTGGCACACAGAGCGGATTCTATCTCTGGCGCACGCCCCCCCCCCCCCCCCCCCCCCCCCACCCCCCCCCCCCCCCCCCCAAATTAAGTAATCATACAGAAAAATATATAATGCTTATAAGTAGATTTTCAAACTGTACAGTGTAGTGGTTTTTGATGTTATTGTATGGTTGTTATGTTACCTAGTGTACTGGATGAGGTCAGCTGTGAAGGCTCCTGAGATAAAAGTTTATGTGAGTTACAAAAGGCCTTTCTGCTACCACTTACGACCTCAAACAGACCTATTCTACTATTATGAATGTTAGCTACGTTAAAAGTCTAGGGTACTGAAATGTAATGTGTAGGTAATAAATACACAGACACACACATGTAAATTCTAAGTCTAAGAATGATAATAATAAACTCTATGATACACTGAACTAACACTAGCTTTTAGAATTTAAGTTTGAAAATTTTTTTTATTTATTAGTCCTGAACCAATTGTTTCTTTTGGTCAGGACATATGAAACAATATGTATTTATCAATCAAATTGCATATATATATTTAATAATCAAATGAAATTTTTGTACATAGATATATTCTTACATTGGTTAATATTAATAATATCTACAATGTCCTGGGAAAATTAGCACTGGATGTTTAGTTGGGGTGGCGTCATCATGCCCAATCTATGTTTACAAAGTTCAGTGTCCTTGACATATGGACTGATATTAGTGTTTAAAATTTGTGTCATGTGTCAACACTCTATTTACTGCACCACTCTTACACACAACACAGCACAACAACATTACACAGATTGGGCCAGATCTCTCTGACCAACTTAGCACATCTCACCCAGTTGTTATCAAATAGTACCAGCTTCCCAAGACTGCATTGCATCCGAAATATGTTCAATAGTTTCCTCTTCAATTCAATAAGGTGGGTGATATGTTCCCACTGATCTCAAATATAGATCCGCCTTCCATAGTCTTAGATAGGTTTTCATATATATTTGTTTGTCTCTAGGCCCTGGACTGCGGCTGGGGACCTAGAGTAAGCACTCACTTGTCGTAATCATTTTTCATGATATGGCAGTATCAATCACTCAAAATATTAAAATAAACAAGATAAATGCTTTTTCCCTTACCACAATTCAGAATTGAGAACACAGTTACTTAGTACTAGCAAAACTCAGCTGAGCTGCTGGCTAGATTAGGGCGTCCCACTGATTTTTATTTAATATTTCCTGGAAATCACCTCTAGCAGTAACGAACTGTGTCAATGGACAGTCTTCTATAAAATGGCACAAATGAGCGTCTGTCATTCAGTAATATAAAAACTTCTGTCCAATCAACGGACTTCCCCTCTAACTTTTTCAAATATTCAAAATATAAATGTCCAATTTCAGCCCAGTCTCAGTCTAGTATGTAGTATTTTCCTGTCGGTCCGTCCGTCTCAACTTGGCTTTTCCCAAAATTAAACTTGTTTTTGGACGAAACTACAAGAAAAAAACCACACAAATTTTTGTCTCCCCCTACTTCTAAGATCCTATGCTAGTTATTTTTAGCTACTATCCTCCGACTTTGCCCCTAGTTCAACGCAGTTTGTTTTTTGCATTCTTAGGCTCAAGGACGCCAAAATGTAACTTTAGTGAAAATACGCACAAAAAACTGTTCGCTAGTTTGTATTGAACAATACAGTCTTTCGTCAATATCTTCAGTGTTATCTGTCCGTCTGTGTAATTAAAAGTATATTATTTCTCTGCTCAAGATGGGCTATCAAACTAGCTAGTTTTTATTTTCATAAACTTATTATTAAGAAAAAAACCTACTTTTCTCAAGGTTAGTTTTGAAATTTGTTTTTGAACCTTCGTGTACGGCGTTTGCCGCTATATTTAAATTAAAACGACCAATTACGGTAAAACGTCTAAGATACGTCTGTTTCTAATAAGAGCTAAGGTTTTTTTTTTTGTCCATTTCCTTACATTGTGTCAACTAGTGGCGTAATTTTTTCCTTTAAACTACAAATTGCGTCTTTTTTTTAGCATTTAGATTCAAACACGTGTTCAGACCGTCATAATAATTTTGTTTCTTTTATCTCCGTTTCCCTCCCGTCTAAAAGGGTAAACCGTTTAGTCTGCATGTTCCAACTAGTTAGTTTCAATGGCGCTAGAAAGCGCTGGCGTAGGCGAGAATGTATCCTCGTATCTTACGTATAATTTTATCCCTACATGTTATCTTACCCGTTATCTTTATAATTGGAGGTATTTTAACGTTGCATCACTGTAATTTTCACCACACATCTCCCCACCTGAGAATATGCACTAATGCAAGTTCCAAAACCAGTGATACACATAGATAAAATTAACTCCTCACGCCTACCAACTATTCTAATTTTGATCACAGGGGTGCCTACTGAGGAAATCTGCACCGACATTCAGTGACCCCGGGATATATTCAATATTAAACTGATAAGGTTGCAACAATAAAGACCATCTTAACAATCTTGCATTTTCATGCTTGGCCTGAGATAAGAACACAAGTGGCTGGTGATCTGTCTGGACCACAAAAGTCCTACCATACAGATAGATTTGGAACTTTTTTATTGCCCAGATTAACGCTAAACATTCTTTTTCGCTTGTGGAGTATCCTTGTTCCGCTTTGTTCAACTTGCGGCTTGCATAAGCGACTGGGTTCAGTTCCCCATTGGGTGAAGAGGACCTTTGCAACAGAGCCGCCCCCAGGCCTACATTACTTGCATCTGTTCTCACCACAAAGTCCTGAGTCAAATCAGGCAATTTGAGAATAGGCTTGCTAGTGAGTTTTTCCTTTAACTCTGGAAATGCGAATTCACATTGTGCTGACCAAACAATTTTATCTGGATTTCCCTTGCGAGTCAGATCAGTCAGAGGAGCACATATAGAGTTAACATTTTTGATATATTTTTGGTAAAACCCACATAACGACACGAATGATCGCACGTCTTTTTTTTGTTTGTGGTCTAGGTGCTCTCTGCAGTTTTTCCAAGTTCTTGGGGTCAGGGGTCATGTTACCCTGATATACAGTATGTCCCAAGAATTCCAACTCTTTGCATCCAATACAACATTTTGTTGGTCTAGCAGTTAAGTTCGCTTCTCTGAGCCTATCAAATAACATATTCAGAGAGTTAATGTGTTCTTCAAATGTTTCTGTGGCGACAAGAATATCATCCATGAAATTTGTGATACATGGATTATTCAAGGGATCCAACAATTTGCGCATCATCCTAGAAAATACACTCGGAGCATTTTTCAATCCGAATGGTAGCATGTTGAATTCATAATGTCCTTCCGAGGTGCTAAAAGCTAAATAAGGTCTAACTTCAGGCTTCACTGGAATCTGGTAATAGCCTTTGCTAAGATCCACCTTCGAAAAGTATTTTGTCTTGTTCAATCTGGCAAATAACTGTTTTGTGTCTGGTAATGGATCCACTTGTCCTTCTGTGACAGCATTCAGTTTCCTGTAATCTATGCACAGTCTATGTTCCCCAGACGGTTTCCTCAACAAAACTACACTGGAGCTAAAAGAAGATTCACTGTGTGAAATAATCCCTTCTTTCAACAAATAATCTATTTCCTCTTTCAATGCCTTTTCCTTCGCGAACGGAACAGAATAGGCTCTCATACAGATTGGGTTTGAGTCTACCAGCTTCATGTCATACTGTACCAAATTTGTATGTCCTGGTTTATCATTTAATACATCTGTATGTTCCTCCAGAACCTGTTGAACTCTCTCCCTCTGATTTTTAGTCAGGTGCTTACTGACTTTTACCTGTGCGGCTGTCTCACAGGGATGTAATGGGTATTCATGTGAGGTGAGTGGTTCCTTTTTCATTTTAGTTGCGATAGCCAAGGTCAGTAAGGGGGTGCTTTCCTGGAGTGGTCTGTCCAGATACTTCTTTAAAAGGTTTACATGATATATCTTCTCCTTCCCCTTTTTGTCAATTTTATAGTTTGTTCTAGACACCTTCTCTAGAACAGTATATGGACCTTGCCATCCAATTTGCAACTTATTCTGGCTGCCGGGTAGTAGAAGAAGCACCTTCTCTCCCACAGCTAATTCTCTGTCCTTTGCTTTCCTATTAAAATACGCTGCATGTTTCTTCCTGGCTTGTCTCAAATTATCATTTGCCAGTTTCCATCCAGCTTTCAGACGAGTGGTCAGCTCGTTCACATATTGATATGATGAGGTAACAGTCTCTTCTGCTTTCTCATCTGTCCAGGTCCTTAATAATGCTACATCTGGACTTTTAATTTTTCATACTTATTTTTCATGGCACCCGTCGGGTCCTTTCCATTAGAAGCATTATAGTGAGGACTTTTCTTCCTAGAATCATCACTCACAAATCGACCACTACCAATTTTTTTCTTGGGGTTGTCTCTCCCCACTTTAGATTACTTATGAGAGATCTTCGCTCTCTTTTAGGTTCCTCCAGTTTATATAAGGCTGACCGAGGGATTGTCAGCTTATTCTGGGGTAAAATTACTCTTTGTACTCGTCGCATAGTGGCCATGTTAATACATTCAAGTGAAGACTGGGTGTGAAAAGGGGGCTCCCATTCCACTTCGTCTACTTTATTATAATTATTTTTCCTTCCAGGCCTAATTTTGCCCCGTGGCGTTTCTAGGTCCTGCACATTTTTCCCCTTTGTGGGTGTTCCCTCATGAAATACGCCACATGTTTCTACAAAGTTCTCAATGTCGACATTTACGTCGGGCCAATAGTATTTTCGAGCAACCTTTTGGCAGATGGTACCTACTTTCTCATGGTCACCATCTTTTCCAACATGTAAGCTCCTTATTAAATTTGCCCTATATACCTTGGGAAGAACCAACTGTCCGTGACCAGTGGATCTAGTTCCTGTCTTCCTGTATAGCAATTTGTCCTTCATAAAGTACTCTCCCTTGCTTGGAGGTGTGTGGCATTTGGGCAATTTTTTAAAACATGGCTTGAGTGTCCTATCCTCAGCCTGCGCCTTCCTCATCTCCTCTGGATGAGCATTTATAGGTTCACCTTCTTCCTCCTTTTTCTGTGACCTGGTCTGCACTGTCGCCATGATCACAGGTCTCTCGGGATTCCCCAAGAAGACGTATCTACACCCCAATATCAGAGGGTAGATTGGTTCATCTATCACTGCTGCTCTGATTTCTCCTTCCTCATAGCGAGTTTTCACCGTTATCCTTGCGATGGGAAGTGTCATGAGTAGTATGTCCTTAGTCGCCCCTTGTATTTCCACTGTTTCTGTGGTATACTGACTTGGGTCCACTAGGCTAGACTTCACAACTGAATCATAATCCAAACCTGTATCATATAGACACCTGATGGTGACCCCATTACAAATAACATCCTCACTTCTTCTTCTTCTTCTTGCGATCGCATCTTTGATGATTACACCGTCAGACGAGTTCTCATGATGAATTCGACTGTTGTTTGAAGTTCCTCTTTAACTCCATATAGCTTTGAGTTTAGTGTTGAGTCATTGGGCCAGTATATCTTTCTTAACTGGTCATACAGAGGACAGTCCTGTAGAACATGCTCAGCCGTTTGTTCGTTTAATCCACATGTGCACAGTGGTGAAGCAGACAATCGTAGCTTGTGCATGTGTTTATTCAGTTTGTTATGCCCTGTCCTGAGTCGAAAAATAGTTATCTGTCCCTGCCGGTCGAGAGTGTGATAGTCGTCTTTGGGTTGGTTCTGTTCTCTTCTGATAGTCTGGATAGCTCTCTTTTTCTCAAAGTATGTGACTTCATTATCTTCTTGTTCACATTCTCCTCCCTTTTTTGCAAGTTTATCTGCCTTTTCATTTCCGGGTACACCACAATGAGATGGTACCCACTGAAGTATGGTTCTCTTTTTGGCAGCTACCTTGTTTAGTTCATTTCTCAGATGCGGGAGTTTACCACCCTTGAGAGCTTGCAGGACAGACAGTGCATCTGTGAGGATGACTACCTGGTGGCAGTCAGAGTTGGTGTTATAAATCATATTTGCAGCTTGCTCTAGAGCTTGAACCTCAGCTGTATAGTTGGAACAGAATTTACCAGTGGGAATGTGCCTAGTCTCATAGTGGTTGTCAGGATATGAGATAAAGATACCGGCACCTCCATTCCTAACAGCATTAGTTGCTGATCCATCTGTATAGGCATGTATCCATGATTGATCGGGATAGCTTTCTTGGATCATACTCAATGTAGCAGTTCGTTTTTGCAGATCATTATACTCATATCCACTTGTGAGACCACTGACTGATGTATTAATTTGGAGGGCACTGCTGGCCTGCTCCCATGGTACAGGGGATAGGGTGGGCTTCAGTGGTGTTGTCTTCATGGATAGGTCTTCTTGATGCTGTCTTATAAGTCTTTTCCCCCGATGCACAAAGCTGCTACGCTTTAGACGTCCCAATGCCAGATCATCTAGTCTTGCCTTCATTGGGTGCATTGGCATACTGTTGTACTTTTCCATCTGGATCATGGTTTTTGTGTCTCTTCTATGGGACAATGTCTGTAATCCAGCAACCTTCTGCATCTCTGTTATTGGTGTAGTTTTCATGGCTCCTGTAATGAGCCTGAGAGCTTGATTTTGCACCTTGTCCAAAGACTGCAGATGTGAGTTAGCAGCTGATGACCATGCTGCTGAGCTAAACTCTAAGTGTGGTCTTATTACTCCATTATAAATCTTCTTTAGATTTCGTTCATTTGCTCACCAGTTGGTACCTGCTAATTTTCTGAGTATGCCTAGTCGTCTTCGGGCCTTTCCTTCTGCATTTTCAATATGCTTATTCCATGTAAGCCTTTGGTCAAATGTCACCCCAAGATAGGTGGGGTAGCTTTCTTCCTTGATTACGGTTGTCCCTAAATGTATGTTAGCTGATTTGTCCTTGGGGGCGAGGGAGAACAGTGTTATGGAGGTTTTGTCTGTGTTTATTGTGATAAGCCATTTCTCTGCCCATGACACTAGCATGTCTGCTGCCCGCTGCATTCTATAATTTGCTGTGGTGACATTTTCATCAGCGCACCAGAGTACTAGGTCATCTGCATATAAGGCAGCTTTAACTCCTGCCGGGAGATCTTTCACCAGGTCATTGATGTAAACAAGGAAGAGTGTTGGGGAAATTACTCCTCCTTGAGGTACCCCCTGATGGAGCAACACTTTTCTGCTCTGCAGACCGTCAAGAGTGACTCTAGTTCTCCTGTTATGCAAGTATGACTGGATCCATTTCATCATGTTGCCTTGGTGTCACAAAATTAACCATGATACAACGTTAAAATATCTCCAATGAAACAACGTAGGGATAAAAACTAATGCGTAAGCTGCTAGAATACATGATCGCCCACGCCGCGGGTCATCACCCGCCATGGAAATTAAATTGTTAGACTTGAAGGCAAAACGGAACGGGATGAGAACGGAGATCAAAAGGAAAAATCTGACTGAACGCGTGCTTGAAACTAGCGAGGCTAAAAGGACGCAAATTGGTGGGGCAAGGAGGAAAAAATCACGTTCCCCACGTTGACATAAAGTAAAGAAATCGACAAAAGGGACCTTGGATATTATACGCCACAGTCATTTCTTGGACGCTTTTGCGATAACTTAGCCCGTTTATTTGAATGCAGTGATGAACGCATTCCAGAAGATTCTAGAAAATATTTGAAAAGTAACTTTTCTTAATAATAATGTTAGGAATATAAAACCTAGCTGGCCGGATGGCCCATCTTGAGCAGTGAAATAATATGCTTTCATTTATACAGACGGACAGATAATAAGAAAGATATTGACAAAAGACTGTGTTGTTCATATCAGCGAGCGTCTGCATTGAAATAAAACATGTCACTAATTTTCAAAAAATTGTGGCCTTGAAGACGCAAGTGCTAAAATCTAGTTGGAATGAAGAGACGGGGTGGGATGGTGAATTGTGGCTAAAAATAACTTTAAAGGCAAAATTGTGTAGGGGAAGGCAGAGTTGGTTCAAAAAACAAGTGTGTTTTTTTTGTGAAACGCAAGTAGAGACGGACGGACCAACAGACAATAAGGCATACTTGACTGAGGTATGACTGAAATGACTTATTGGTAGGATATTTGAATTTGAAAAAAAGAAAAGGCAGTGATTGGCCATAGATGAATATATTATCGGCGCTCAGACGCGCATTTTGTGCCATTCATTATAAGTTGTCCTAGTAGACACAGTGAATTATTAAGTGGTGTAATTCCCAGAAGCTATTGAAATATTTAGAGGGACGCCATCCTAAGGCCAGCAGCTCAGCTGAGTTTTGCTAGCATTTAACTGTGTTCTATATTCATAATTCTGGTAAGACTGAAATTATTTCTTTGTACATTTTAATATTTGTTTAAGGTTTCGAGTGATTTGATACTGCAATAGCATAATCTGTCCCTTACAACAAGTAAGGATTCGCTCTAGACCCCACGCCCCAGTTCAGGGTCTAGAGACAAATAAAATACATAAACTCCAGCAAGGATTATGGAGGACAGACCAAGTGTTGAGATCAGTGAAACATATCACCTATCCTATTCTATGGCAGGAAGCTAATGAACATATTTCAGAATCTGTAGTCTGGGAGAACTTATCCTATGTGAAACCAACTTGGTAAGATGTGTTGTTTGGTCAGAAAGATCTGACCCGTCTATGTGGTGTTGTTGTTGTGTACTGTTGTGTCCAGAAATGGTTAGAGGGTGGAATTCTGACACATGACTAATACTTTGATTGCAGAACTGTGAGTTTCAGTTGGCACCAATGCGGTGTCAAATGAGTTGTTGAATATTACCAGAGTGGACCCGTCCAGTAACATTTTGTCAGAGCAGCCTATTATAGCCCCCAAGCACGGAGAGGTGGGGCCACCAGACTTCTGATATTGCCCCCAAGCACGGAGAGGTGGGGCCATCAGACTTCTGATATTGCCCCCAAGCACGGAGAGGTGGGGCCACCAGACTTCTGATATTGCCCCCAAGCACGGAGAGGTGGGGCCACCAGATCTCAGCACCAGAGCTACACCTTCAAGCTACGTGAGCGTCTGGTCTGCTGAGAATTCACCAACTCAACTTATTTGCTAACACACTCATAAAATTTCCATCAAATAACTGGACAATGTGTAATCGCCATAGACAGGGAGTGATGAGGCCACCCCAACAGCACATCCATTAAATGTTCTCCCAAATAGATTACAACTATAAACAGTAATAATATTAACTAGTCTATTAACATATATATGTACACACCTTGCATTTATTATGTAATATTCATGCATTTCTTTTCATAATTGCAAAACCTTTCATATGTTCTGGCCAAAATAAAACCTTGGTTCAGAACAAATAAATGTAAGAAAATTACTATCCAATTTTTACACACTTGAGTTAGTTCAGTGTATTATAACATTTATTAATATTATTAGACTTAGTAAATATCTGTGTGTGTGTGTATGTAAACTACCACAACACATTACATATCATTACCCTAGACATTTAACGTAGCCACATTCATTAGTAAAAAAAAGATAGGTGTGAGGTCGTAGTGGTAGCAAGAAGGGCCTTCTGACAATTCACAGCTACATTTTATCTCAGGAGCCTTCACAGCTGACCTCATGCATCACACTTAGTAATATCACCATCATACAATACCATCAAACCCACTACACTTGGATTCCACTTCTCCTAAGTTTTGCAATGAGGCCATCTTTCCACACCTTGTCAAAGGCCTGCTTGAAGTCGACCCAGATCGTTAGGACCTTTTTCTTCTGCTGGAAGGCATCTTCTATTGCTTGAGACAAGTAAGTAACTTGGTCTTCTATACTGTAGCATTCTCTAAATCCAGCTTGTTCCGGCACCAGGATCTGCTCAGACTCTAAATACCATTTCAATCTGTGGTTGACTATTCGCTCCATAGTCTTCCCAACACAGCTTGTGAGACTGATTGGCCGGTAACTTGCAGCCTCGGTCTTACATTTCCCTTTCTTTAGTATGGGTATTGTGATGGCTTCTCTCCATACTTGGGGTACCGTTCCTTTCAACCAGCTGTGGTTGAATATCTCAAGCAGTTTTGTCTTTGCTGCTGAGCTCAGATTTACTAGCATTTCGTTGCTGATTTTGTCTGGGCCGGGTGACTTTTGAAACTTAAGCTTGTAAATAGCCTTCTGTAGTTCTCCTAGTGTGATGGGTTCCCTCATTGGGGCAGGAGTATCTGTCTGTCCCATGGTTGCCAGTATTTCTTTTCTTATCTCTCTCTGGTGATCTATGTTAATGGGTAAGTTGCTTTCTGAACTGTATCTTCTAGCAAACAAGTCTGCAGCTTGTTTTCCTCTGAAAAGTTTGCCACCTTCATCCAATGTGATAGTCTGCCTAGGTGAGGAACGCTCTTCATTTAGAGACTTGACTAATCTCCAAAGTTTCCTGCCGTCTTTCTCAAGGTTCAGCGATGCCGTTTTAGTTCTCCAGCTTTTCCGTTTTTCATCTAGCTTTGTTCTCTGAAACTCTGCTACAGCCTTTTTCCATTTGTTGTGAGTTTCAAGTGAAGGCTGAGACTCTGCGTCCTTTCTAGCCCTGTCCATAGCTTCCTGACGTTCTTGGAGTGTGCTGGACCAATATGGTATGTAGTTACGCCGGCATCCTTTAGAATGGTTTCTTTTGCAGCTTGTAGTATGCATCTGTTGAAGTCTTTTACCACTTCATTAATGTCTCTGTTCTGTACCTTGAGGGTAGACAGCAGCGTGTTCACCTGATGCCTGAATAAACCCCAGTTGGCTTTTTTGTAGTTCCATCTTGTAATGGCTGGGCCTGTACTGAGAGTTGCACTCTGGACAGTAAGAAAGATTGGGCGATGGTCGCTTCCCCCTAGTTGGTCTCCTACTTCTCTACTAATAGATCCAGCTATATCTGGTGTGGAGAAGGCAAGATCTGGTGTTGAAGTTGTGTGCCATCCTCTGGAGTAGAAGGTAGGAGTATCTGTGGCATTATTGACTAGGATTAGGGAGTGATCATCTTGCCAAGTTTCAACCTCTTCACCTCTGTGATCCAGATGGTTATAGCCCCAGCTCTGGGAGTGGCTATTAAAGTCTCCAACTGCTATAAAGTTGGTGGCTGGTACCTGTATAGAGCTGAGACTCAGGGGTTTGTTGTTCGGACAGTAATAGTTCAGGAGTTCTATTTCCATCTTGTCTACCTTTATCTGCAACAGCTGATATTCTGCTCCATCCATGAAGGTTTTCCTTTCGTGTGCAGGAATGTTATTCCTTACAAGAGTAAGTACTCCTCCTTTTCGTCTATCTTTTCTGTCGGATCTGAAGCATTGATATCCCCTTATTTTAAAGGTTTGATCTGCTTTCAAGTGAGTCTCTTGGATACAGCAAACACTGACTTGCTTCTCATACAAGATGTTTTCCAGCTCTGTCTTTTTGCTGTATCCAGCCTGCTTGCTGTTCACTCCCTCTGCATTCCAGTGCATCATGACAAGTGGCATTCTGGGTTTCTCTTTTTCTGTTTTGTTTTGGTCAGTAGTTCTCCTCCGCCGTCTGCTGACTCCACAAGACGGTCTAGAGGGTCCTCCAGTAGCTGAGGGTGGGCTCTGTCGAGGCTCAGAGCCCGGCACTGCGCCTGCCTGGTGGAGCTCCACAGGGCGAGCACCAGTACGAGATTTATTTGACGGTGTACTCTCCATAGAAAGAAAAAAAAAGCGAGTTGCTTGATACTGTGGTTTCCGGTGCGCCTTCTGGCCCAGTATCTATGACTTTAGCACCTGTTCAACGGGAGAGTGGGCTCATCCCTAATCTGTTTATGTTCCCAGTAGTAGACTATACGCAAGCAGCCTGGGGGTGTCACTGCTCTGCGCGGACCTTGTTTACCGAGGCGGCGTCCGAGCTCGTATGGTGAAAATATGGTTGCGTTATCTTCAAAATAGCCCTGTCTTTCCCATGGCTTTTCTGCCATCCTGCAACTTTGAGTTAGGGAGTTCTGAGCTCCAGTCTCTTTCCCAGGCATTTTATCCTGGCCTGGCACGCATACAGAGGACCCCACTTCTGGTTCTAAGTTAGCAGTTGGGGATAGGTGGGGTAGCACACTGTGCATTCCCCGTCATCCAGGGGGCTCTCCAACTATGCAGAGCTTGCACAATGCTGTGCTCTGGTTCTGGGCTCTCCCAAGGAATCCTCACGTCCTGCACAGAGCCACTTCCAGATACCCACCACCTGTCAACCCTCCATTGTAGAAATCTCCTGCATGCGGCCATCCAGTCAAGAGCCAGTATTAAGTCTGGTGCCCAAGTGATCCCCCCAAGCTCAGTGTGCAATGCTGGGTTCTCATCATGCTGCAACACAGGGGGGATTGTGATGCTCAGTCATCTCTCTCAACTCTGCACCGATAAGTGACATCGGGGACTTAACTGTGCCTCAGTACTGGGAGGCCCCGTTTCCGGGTACACCACACACAGCCAATTGAGGCAACGGTCGCCGTGGGCGTGTCTTCAGTGGGGAAGTTGTGGAGTCTTCCTGTCCATGTTCTTGCACATCCTAACACTGCCCGCAAGACATCGGAGGTTTGGAGAGTGGCCTTCTCTGCTTTTTTTGAGCCGGGGTGGACTCCCCGGGCAAGTCTCGATGGGGATCGGGATGTGTCCACGCGCCAGTGGGCCCAGCATCGGCCGCATCTGATGGAGGACTTGCTCTGCCAGGTTTGATGTGGATTTCCTACCGCCAAGGGTAGAAGCCAGAAGTGTACTGTGCCAGCTCTGGGGGAGATAAAGGGGGTGTTTCTGCGTCTCCTTGTGATACGTAGCCATGGTAGGGTTTACAGTGCTCTTTCCCCGCCACCAAATTGCCTGCTGGTTACGCCGAGTTCTCCGAGGCTCTAGGCATGTGACCAAGAGTTGAAGGCAATAGGATCGTCAAGTCCTGAGTCTCTGTGCCTGTACGATGGGTTCCAATCTTCAGGGAGCAGTCCACACTCGTTCCCACTCCCAAGACTTGTTCAGTATCCATCTGGCTCCTTCCCACCCACAGAGGGCGTGTACGGTGTAGTGCACCGGTTTTATTATCGAGGTTTGCTCCTCTAGATCCGTTGTGTTTAGCCTGAGGATTCGCACCCTCAGTTACCAGGACTACCTCGAGGAGGGTGTGGCTCTTCACCACGCACAACGATCTTGGGGTATGAGAGGTTTTGCTAGGCCAAGAGACTAACACCGCAATGGTCGCTCCTTTCATGAACAATAATTCACTAGGCCTACGGTGAAGCAAGGGGGGAACCCACTACCCACAACACCAGCACATCATACCCCCTGTCTGTAAAAGACTTTGCCCCACATCCTCACAAACTGGGGGTGATAACGTTCCTGCTGTCCATTAGGATTAACCTTTAATCTTTGGTTCCCCGATTTCATTGCAGCAATGTTTGAAGGTTTCTATTTACAAAATTCGGTGTTATGGTTGTCTTTCTTACACCATTTGCACCATCTCTTTCCTTGGTTAAAAGGTTTTCTTTCATTATATTTTTGGTCATTGAACTGTGAGTTTCTATCACGATAATCATTTCTTGGCCTATAAAAATTTGTCCTGCCTTTATTACCTTGTTCTCTGGTATCAAATTTACTAAAGTGCTGTGGGGCTTTAAAATTTTCTACATGCTTCTTTTTAGTACCACTTACCTCTGCCTGGGCTGCCTGATACCTCTCAGCGACATTCAAAACCTCCCCCAACCTCTCTGCACCTTGTTCCATGAGAAATTTTCTCAGGTCTGGAGCTATGGACTCTCTTAATTGCTCTATCATGATTATCTCTTTAAGATCTTGGGTCTTCCCCAGAGCAGTCCATTTCTCCAAATAGGTTTCCAGTCTGGCAGAGAATTGGTGGTATGTCTCCCCAGACAACAGTTTGGCATTTCTAAACTTCTTACGATAAAATTCACCATTCTTTTCATATCTCATTAACAAAGCCTGCTTTAGCATGTCATAATTGTCTTGGTCGTCTCTATCATCTTAGCAAAAACTTCATAAGAAGTACCTCTAAGCCCTTGGGATAACTTAAGACTCCACCTCTCTCTCTCTCTCTCTCTCTCTCTCTCTCTCTCTCTCTAACCCATACGTAGTAGCTAATAGTTCAAATCTACTGAGGTACCCCTCGATGTCATCGTCTTTCTCAACAAAATGGTCTAAATGAAACCCCATAGCTGAGGTTGAGGCTCCCTGACTAGGCATAGCATCTGAGGGAAAGGGGCTGGCACCATTTTCAGGAGCATGGCCTTGTAATTCCAGCTCCCTTAGTCGTAATTCGTGCTCCCTTTGCAATCTTCTATCTTCTGCTTCCCTTTCGGCAGTCAATCTCTTTTCTTCTTCCTCCCTTTCGGCAGTCAATCTCTTACCTTCTGCCTCCCTTTCAGCCTTTTTTTCTTCTAATTGGAGCCTTTTAATCTCCCTATCTGCCTCCAATGCCTTAGCCTCTTTGTCAGCCTCAATCTGCAGCCTCTTAAGTTCTTTATCAACCTAAATTTGTAACCTCTTCTCTTCAGCTAACCTCCTGTCTTCCCTTTCAATATACTTATCACATTCTGAAGTTACATACTGAATTAAAACTTGATCCTCCATGTTCATCTCCTTCGCCGTCAGCACAGCAGCCGATCTAAATTTTGCTAGATCTGCCATACTAAATCACACAATTTAACAATAACTAAGGTAAACAACAAAGTGTAATGACCAAGGTAATATATTAATTAATTAATCACCACTGGCTGTGAAGATTCATCAACTTTTACTTTCCACTTTTTATTTTAAGGGACACTTTTAAATTTATTCACTTATGCCCCCAATAGTTTAATTCCCGGACCAGGAGACCCTAATATCTTTGATAAACTTAATCCCGGACAAGACCCCAATATATGTAGTGGTTTTTGATGTTATTGTATGGTTGTTATGTTACCTAGTGTACTGGATGAGGTCAGCTGTGAAGGCTCCTGAGATAAAAGTTTATGTGAGTTACAGAAGGCCTTTCTGCTACCACTTACGACCTCAAACAGACCTATTCTACTATTATGAATGTTAGCTACGTTAAAAGTCTAGGGTACTGAAATGTAATGTGTAGGTAATAAATACACAGACACACACATGTAAATTCTAAGTCTAAGAATGATAATAATAAACTCTATGACACACTAAACTAACACTGGCTTTTAGAATTTAAGTTTGAAAATTTTTTTAATTTATTAGTCCTGAACCAATTGTTTCTTTTGGTCAAGACATATGAAACAATATGTATTTATCAATCAAATTGCATATATATATTTAATAATCAAATGAAATTTTTGTACATAGATATATTCTTACATTGGTTAATATTAATAATATCTACAATGTCCTGGGAAAACTAGCACTGGATGTTTAGTTGGGGTGGCGTCATCATGCCCAATCTATGTTTACAAAGTTCAGTGTCCTTGACATATGGACTGATATTAGTGTTTATATTCTTCTTCTTCCGTCCTTAGCCAACGACCGGCAAAGCAGTCAGTGGCCATTACGCCTAGTTGCGTCTTAAGGGAACAGCGAATAGATTTTCTTTGCCGTTGTTCCCATCACGCCTAATGGCGTCTTTAGGGCAACGACAAATCAATCCGTTTGCTGTTGTTTCCGTAATCAAAGTGACTGGCAAACGGGTGATCAGCCCGTTGGGAGTGTTTATATAACAAGATTTTATTTCTTTAATGATGGTGGACACAGTTGATGAATCTGCAGCAGGCCAGGTTTGCACTTAACTGGCCTGTGACGATGTAGTACAGAATTCTGGTGGCCCACTCCTCTCAGTAGCTGGAGTAAAATGTTAGGCCGCACAGGCATCCGCTCTTGTACTTCTACAAAAGCATCTGGCACAATCGTAGTGCCAGATCAGAAACTCTGAAACCAAAATTTGTGCCATGTGTCAACACTCTATTTACTGCACCACTCTTACACACAACACAGCACAACAACATTACACAGATTGGGTCAGATCTCTCTGACCAACTTAGCACATCTCACCCAGTTGTTATCAAATAGTACCAGCTTCCCAAGACTGCATTGCATCCGAAATATGTTCAATAGTTTCCTCTTCCATTCAATAAGGTGGGTGATATGTTCCCACTGATCTCAAATATAGATCCGCCTTCCATAGTCTTAGATAGGTTTTCATATATATTTGTTTGTCTCTAGGCCCTGGACTGCGGCTGGGGACCTAGAGTAAGCACTCACTTGTCGTAATCATTTTTCATGATATGGCAGTATCAATCACTCAAAATATTAAAATAAACAAGATAAATGCTTTTTCCCTTACCACAATTCAGAATTGAGAACACAGTTACTTAGTACTAGCAAAACTCAGCTGAGCTGCTGGCTAGATTAGGGCGTCCCACTGATTTTTATTTAATATTTCCTGGAAATCACCTCTAGCAGTAACGAACTGTGTCAATGGACAGTCTTCTATAAAATGGCACAAGCGAGCGTCTGTCATTCAGTAATATAAAAACTTCTGTCCAATCAACGGACTTCCCCTCTAACTTTTTCAAATATTCAAAATATAAATGTCCAATTTCAGTCCAGTCTCAGTCTAGTATGTAGTATTTTCCTGTCGGTCTGTCCGTCTCAACTTGGCTTTTCCCAAAATTAAACTTGTTTTTGGACGAAACTACAAGAAAAAAACCACACAAATTTTTGTCTCCCCCTACTTCTAAGATCCTATGCTAGTTATTTTTAGCTACTATCCTCCGACTTTGCCCCTAGTTCAACGCAGTTTGTTTTTTGCATTCTTAGGCTCAAGGACGCCAAAATGTAACTTTAGTGAAAATACGCACAAAAAACTGTTCGCTAGTCTGTATTGAACAATACAGTCTTTCGTCAATATCTTCAGTGTTATCTGTCCGTCTGTGTAATTAAAAGTATATTATTTCTCTGCTCAAGATGGGCTATCAAACTAGCTAGTTTTTATTTTCATAAACTTATTATTAAGAAAAAACCTACTTTTCTCAAGGTTAGTTTTGAAATTTGTTTTTGAACCTTCGTGTACGGCGTTTGCCGCTATATTTAAATTAAAACGACCAATTACGGTAAAACGTCTAAGATACGTCTGTTTCTAATAAGAGCTAAGGTTTTTTTTTGTCCATTTCCTTACATTGTGTCAACTAGTGGCGTAATTTTTTCCTTTAAACTACAAATTGCGTCTTTTTTTTTAGCATTTAGATTCAAACACGTGTTCAGACCGTCATAATAATTTTGTTTCTTTTATCTCCGTTTCCCTCCCGTCTAAAAGGGTAAACCGTTTAGTCTGCATGTTCCAACTAGTTAGTTTCAATGGCGCTAGAAAGCGCTGGCGTAGGCGAGAATGTATCCTCGTATCTTACGTATAATTTTATCCCTACATGTTATCTTACCCGTTATCTTTATAATTGGAGGTATTTTAACGTTGCATCACTGTAATTTTCACGACATACAGTACTGTAATATTTGTGTCCGATGGCACCCCCTTCTTGCTGTCCACGGAGCGGACCGCCCCCCCCCCCCCACCTCGCACCTCCCTTAATACGCCACTGCGTGTGTCCAATCTATCGCCAACTCATCTCTTGTCCCACTAAGAAAGGGTCAGATTTGGGTTACCGTAATTTGTTTTTGTTAGTTTCGTCTGCGATTGGTGGTGGGGTGGTAAATGGTGGAATGCTACTAAGTGTTTATTTAAAGAGAATACAGTTAAGAGCGTAGAGTAAGGGTTCAGGGGTTAACAAATTAACCTCCAACGCTAACCTTTGCCCTCATCCCGAACCTATTTGCATCAAAGGTGGCGTAGTTACATAGAACTGTTATTCGAACGGTCACATCTGCCATTCATTCTCACACGTTCTATTGCTTCTCTTGATAGTTATGTTCTATTATTGTCGACCAATCGTTTCGGCAGCTCTGCTGTACATTTCTCAGAGCTTCTTAGCTCATTGTGTTCTATTTTCATTTTGTGTGCTGCTGGAACCCTAATTTCTTCTAGATTTATAGCTTGCTTTTAATATTTATTGCCGCCACCACCCAGTGGCGTACCGAGGGTTTTTAGCGCCTAGGGCGAGCCAGGAAAAATGCGCCCAGGTCATCGCCAAATAAATTACATGCTCATGTTGTAGACAAAAGGAAGTATAAAGAACTGTATCCAGCAATGTCGTGAATTTAGAATTATATTAAGAACAGTCAGTTGCTCAATATCACTAGTTGTGATCATACATTGGCTACTGCCTTTATTAGAGTCATTAATGTGGACGTCTGAAGGCGAACGAGGAATAAGGAAGAAGAAGATATAGCCGAAGAAGATGAACTTTTTATATTTGAAGACGAAGATGAGAATGATAGAATCGACCGAGAAAGACAAGATTCGGAATGCTTTAATAGGACAAAAATGTTCGCAGAGAGCCGACTTGACTTTATGGCCCCCCCCCCCCCCCCCCCCCAACTGCAAATTCCGGGCCGGCTGCCCTTTCCCCTTCCATTCGCTACGCCACTGCCACCACCACCATCATCGCCATTATTTCTTTTCGTTTTCCTTGAGAAATAGAACATGAGGAGGGTGGCAATAAGATGATAATAAAAGTTTGGAGTGAACGAGAATAGATGATGTGTCTTATTATAATAAAATAAAAATTAAATAATTAAAAATTATACGACCTGCAAGCAGAAGCAGCTGGTGATACTCTCATGAAAAGCTACACGGACGAAACAGTCCACCAGCAGCTTCTATTTGCTGGTCCTTTCATTATTTATTTATTTGTGTATTTAACTTAGTTCTTGTTTTCTTTCGCTTCTGTTTTCTTCCGTTTGTCCCTGACGAAGGCCTTGTGACTGTAGCGTAGGTAATTGTAGTTGTCCTTGTAACGCTCATTACCTATTCTCTGTACAATCAATTGAAAATGTTAACGTGCACAATATGGCTCGATGACGCTGTAATTAAAGCATGAACCTGATTGGTTGGAGTTTTTACTCAGGCCAATCAAAGACTCAAATCGTTTATAAATCAAGTGCATTGGATAAAATTAGATCTGCAACTATTGCTCACAATAGTTATAGGGATCCACTCTTATTGTTGTAATAACAAGCAGGCCCTTAGAGAGCTCATATGAGGAACGAGCCATTTCACACTGTGTATTCAGTGTTTGGGAAGTGGGGTAAAAATAAAATACTGTATTGTAAAGAAAGAACGAGGGATTATACTTCCTTGGCTGGAGTGAGGTCTAAGTGTGAGGTAAGACCTGAGCGAAATCATCCTGCTTCCCTAATTTAAAAAAAAAAATTTTTACGAAATACCTTGACTAGATCGACGCATCATCGTTTACAACCCGACACCCGCCACTTTCAAATATGAAACACAATTATATTTGCAGTTCATTATTTCTTTTACTTTAATGAAGTTATTTCCACCGTACTTTACGTTATTTATAGTTATTATATAAAATCGGCCGTTAAACGCAGGCAAAAATGTACCAGAATGGAAGCTATACGCAAATTTCAGATCTCTACGATGAGTGGAACATATAAATTTGAAGCGCGACAAGTATATAAACCTTATGTGAACTTAAATAAAAATGGTTTTAAACAAAAACAGTTGCCATCGTTATTCCAATTTGTTATTGCCGACATATTACCATATTTTGAAACTCATTATCGCTTCAGTGCGCAAACATCCCACGTGTAATGAATCATACACACACAAAAAGTTGAGTTGTATTGCCACTTATCCGAATCTTCCCTAACAGGGAAGCTTATAAATTCACGAAAACGTGAGTACACTGCTGAGACAAAAAGTAAACATTTGCCTTGCTATCATTAAAATCGGGGAGCTTAAATGGTGTACATTCTTTTGCGGTAAACATTTTGTAAAGTGTGGATTCTAATGTGGTGCATGTCTCTCCCTCTTTCACTTTTCTTTCTATCCCTCGTCCGATCGTTCTCTCGCTCTCTCTTTATCTCTCCATTTCTGGGTATGTATATGTGTGTGTGTTTCTGTGTCCTATTACTGAATTCAGTCTTAATATTAAATACTTATTATTGAAGTTAAAATTGTCAAATTGCCCAAGAAGGAAGATCTTGCAGACTGCAATAATTGGAGAGGAATAACTCTTCTCTCAGTTCCCAGCAAAATACTAGGCAGGATAATTATACAGAGAATCTCAAAAGCAGTAGACCACAGAGGAAAGAACAAGCAGGATTTAGAAAGAACAGAAGATGTGTAGATCATATATTTACCCTCAGGAACATTATAGAGCAGTGCTCAGAATGGCAAAGACAGCTGTACATTAATTTCGTTGATTTTGAAAAGGCTTTTGACAGTACATAGGGACAGTTTATAGAAAATACTGAGGGCTTATGGAATTCCAAGCTGCATAGTGTCAATCATAAAAAGCCTTTATGCCAACTTTACGTGTAGCATTGGGCAGAGCAACCTAACCTTTGAAGTGAAGACAGGAGTACGACAGGGATGCCCCTTATTAACCACTCTATTTTTTAACAGTCATAGACTGGGTGATGCGCCAGACAACAGAGGGCAATCCAAGAGGAATAAGATGGACTACATTTTCTACATTAGAAGATCTGGAATATGCAGATGACATTGCACTGCTAGCACATTCACATCAGTACATCCAGGAAAAAACGGATAGACTTAATAAGTATAGCCAGCAGGTGGGCTTGAACATCAACCTAAAGAAGACAGAGGTCATGACGCTCAATGTGAGCAACCCTGAGCCCATATCAGTAAGGAATCAGCAACTGGAACAGACAGATGCCTTCACATACATAGGATGCATAGTAACACCAGACAGCGGAGCAAGCAGAGACATCAACAACAGAATGAACAAAGTAAGAACAGCCTTTTTTAGTCTAAACAACATCTGGAAGTCCTCTCAGTACAGCACAAGCACAAAATTAGGATTATATCAGAGCTGTGTGCTTTCTGTGCTTCTCTATGGCGCGGAGAGCTGGAGAGTTACAGAGAAGGAAATGTCGAAATTGTCCTCTTTTCACACAACATGCCTAAGAAAAATTCTCAGAATCTTTTGGCCGAATACCATCACCATCCAAGATCTGCTTACTCGGAGCAAGCAAGAGGACATGCACACCATCATAGCTGGCAGACGCTGGCGCTGGGTTGGCCATGTCCTCAGAAGAGACCCCGATGCCATCACAAGAACAGCTATGCTATGGACCCCTGAAGGAAAACGAAAGAGAGGCCGACCAAAAACAACTTGGCGGAGGACTGTGGAGGCTGAGATGCAAAGAATGAACCAGAGTTGGGGCACTGTACGAAGGATGGCCGCCGACCGAGCAAAGTGGAATCAATTTGTTGTTGCCCTACAAGACGCCACCAGGCGTAATGGCCACTGACTGCTTTGACGGTCGGCGGCTAAGAATCAAAGAAGACGATTGAAGTTAAGAATGTTTTAATGTAAAAACATTTTGAGAGTTATCTTATTGCAGGGCAGAAATGTAAAAAGGCAAAACTGCCTATTTCTTTATCCTGATGAAATAAAGAGTTCGTTCGTTCCTTTACACATCTCCGCAGCTTTTCAGCTTCCAGGCATTTCCAGTAACTGCACATCGTAACAGCTTGGCGTTCTCACTTATCTTACAGCTCATGAAATATCTTCGTCTATTTCAAGTTTTGTACCGACAGGTAGTGAAGACTTCGACGCTGCACAACTCATGGTTCATGCTGCTGTTTGTCATTTATGTTGTTTGCTTGAAATGTTTATATCAGCATGCATTATGTAATGTAATCACTATTAGTTTAAATGTATAATTGCTGGGTTTTTTATTTTAAATAGCTTCAGTGCGTCCGCTTCATATCTCTCTCTCTCTCTCTCTCTCTCTCTCTCTCTCTCTCTCTCTCTCTCTCTCTCTCTCTCTCTCTCTCTCTCTCTCTCTCTCTCTCTCTCTCTCTCTCTCTTATTCTTAACACTTTGAAAATAAAGTTCGTTCGCTCGCTCTCTCTCTCTCTCTCTCTCTCTCTCTCTCTCTCTCTCTCTCTCTCTCTCTCTCTCTCTCTCTCTTTCTCTCTCTCTCTCTTTCTCTCTCTCTCTCTCTCTCTCTCTCTCTCTCTCTCTCTCTCTCTCTCTCTCTCTCCCTCTCCCTCTCTCTCTCTCTCTCTCTCTCTCTTTCTTTCTTTCTTTTTGAGCTACGTCAGTGAATGCAATGTTAGCATTTAATATTTACTTTTGTAGCTTACAGTTTTCAAAATTTACAGCCACTTTAATGTTTTTTCAACATTGTCCCCCACCGGTGTCTTAATATCCCTAGTACTAAAGGTACTATTTCCGCTTTCCCTATGAAAACCCACACGAGTTGTTTTACCGCTTTCCCTGTGAAAACTCACGAGTTAACATACAAAAACTCATTTTAATCTTGAACTACATGACATAGGAAAGCTATCCTTTCTCTGAAGTGAAGTTAACATTCAGTTAAATATCACTTTGTTTGAATTTTCGACCGCTTAAAATTACATTTAGGTTGTATTTATTCTAAACCCCAAATAATGTGAAACCGGAAAACAGACGTGATTTTATCAAGGTAGATCATTAGAGGGGTCACGGTATCTAAATAGATCATCTCAAACCCTGGGATGCCTGCCGCTGTTCTTTTTTTATTTATTTGGTAAATAACGTTTTCCTTGTGCAGCTTGTTTGGTTTATTTGTAAGTGTGTTATTTATGACACTGTTTTAAAGCTGCCACCTGCTTGTTTTTATTCGATCCTGAATAGTAAGTGTGTAAACTCTAGCAAGCATGCGCGCGCGCACGCGTGTGTGGTTAAAAACTGTATCGTTATGATGCGAAAAGGATTGGAAGCAGTTGTTGTCTTTAACGAAAGTGATCACACAGTTATGTAGATAATGAGGAGAACACAACTAGAGGGTGATCTGGTCGCCAGAAGTTTCTTTCGTTAGGAAATTATTCATTCCTTTAGCTGTTCGATACTACTTTAATTGGGCCATAATTGAGAAGCGCTGCCCTCCTCTTGACGATTGGTTGGAAATATCCATTTCTCCTACCCCCTACCCCACCTTCAGCGAAGTCTCATTGTCATCATTATTATTGTCATCATCACCATCATTGTCATCACCATCATTGTCATCATCACCATCATTGTCATCATCACTGTCATAAGAGGTTTTGATGTTACTAAATGTATAGGCTATCCTGGACAAATAGGTGTAACAGAGGATACCAGGATAGTGCCAGATAAGAGACTGGTCTAATAAGTAATACCCCCTTCTCTGAAAAGAGCAAGGGTGTATAGACATCAAAGTGGGGTCAAGCTATGTAAGTTCTCAGAGAAGATGATGATGATGTAGTACTCTGAGTCCCTAACTGCTACCTCTTAAGATCCCAATTTGGTAAATGATTAACTGTGTTATTTTATGTGGCTACGTCTAGGGTAATTTATCTAATATAACAGTTATTAATTTCACAACAGACTTTAACTTTAATAAAATTATTAAGCAAGACTGTATGAAATTGTTATGTACAATTTAATTGTCCTGAACCTCAATCTTTACAGGTCAGGAATACTCAAAAGCAATAAAATGATATTTACACATCAGCTAACAAGTTGCACAAGACCTAGAATTTCTTTGCCTACAGTCCGTTCCATGTGATCATTCTTTCTCTGTATTGATTCAATGTTAGCGTCCTTAGTCCATGCTTGGCTTCCGTACGATAATCATGTTAAGTACCAAACAGCATGTGACCTATTGATTACTTCATTCTAACCTTTCCTGTACGTTTATCACATGATCTTTGAACATTGTGTCACTCCAGGAGAAAATACCAATTTAAATCACTGCTAACACTTACTGTCGTAATTTGCTGCCATATTTGCAAATACTATACACATTTTTGTCATTTCGAACATGTCTGCAAAACTACACACATTCATAAATGGGTCAGTATGGCACAACACATTAGTTTCACTTTCCACTTAGCATTAACACATACTCTGGCTATACACAGGTTAATAATTAACAAAATATGCAAATAAATACATCTTTCTTACCCCCAGGCAAATATATTCACACACACACAAACTGAACTGGCCTTCTACGGGATCTAGAACTGCTCTCAGATCAGAAGGCAAAGACTTGGTCGTTCTGTCTTTTAGTTTCTGTCAGCTCGGTGCAGATTTTTGAATCGAATGGCCCAGATCGTACTACCTTGTTACTATTTATAGAACTACATCCGCCCAATCGGAGACAAAGTCAAAAAGTCTTTCTAGGAATTTTGACTTAGGCGATTCTGAGCTCGTTTGTATAATCTGACTAATTTTAATTATTTTATATTATAGTTATTAGTGGACCGATTTTAATTATCCAAAGTGATAATTAAACGGCCAATTTCTCTCTATCGTTCTATATAGTTTTCCCTTAGTTATTCCTTTGCATATCAATCTGGGTAATTTTAAAGTAATTAAATTTGGCATATGAAAATATCACTAAAAGAAATTTTTCTACTACAATAAAATTTTATCATGCGTGAATATTTATGATTATGTGTTAAGCAATATCAGCGCTATAATTTGAGACATTTCCTTCTGTTTAACTATCTTTAGTTGTTAAGAAATAAAATATCTTCGTTTGGTCAAAAACACAAAATAGCCTCTATTGTCACGTCAACCAACATTTTCTTATCACTACAAGAAAAGGAAACAATTTGATTGGTTGTTAAATTTATACTATACTCTTAGATAATTTTTGTTGGGCGGTAACTTTTGACGTGGTTCCTAGACAAATTCAAATACACTAGATAAATTTTTGGCGGTAAATTTGACTGGGTTCTTAGACAAATTTCAAATCCTATAGTTAACATTAGATTCAAATATTCTTCTTTCTTCTTTGATCCTTAGCCGCCGACCGTCAAAGCAGTCAGTGGCCATCACGCCTAGTGGCGTCTTGTAGGGCAACAACAAATTGATTCCACTTTGCTCGGTCGGTGGCCATCCTTCGTACAGTGCCCCAACTCTGGTTCATTCCCTGCATCTCAGCCTCCACAGTCCTCCGCCAGGTTGTTTTTGGTCGGCCTCTCTTTCGTTTTCCTTCAGGGGTCCAAAGCATAGCTGTTCTTGTGATGGCATCGGGGTCTCTTCTGAGGACATGACCAACCCAGCTCCAGCGTCTGCCAGCTATGATGGTGTGCATGTCCTCTTGCTTGCTACGAGTAAGCAGATCTTGGTTAGTGAGGGTATTCGGCCAAAAGATTCGGTGAATTTTTCTTAGGTATGTTGTGTGAAAGGAGGACAATTTCGACATTTCCTTCTCTGTAACTCTCCAGCATTCCGCACCATAGAGGAGCACAGAAAGCACACAGCTCTGATATAATCTTAATTTTGTGCTTGTGCTGTATTGGGAGGACTTCCAGATGTTGTTTAGGCTAAAGAAGGCTGTTCTTGCCTTATTCATTCTGATGTTGATGTCTTTGCCTGCCCCGCCGTCTGGTGTTACTATGCTTCCTAGGTATGTGAAGGTATCTGTCTGTACCAATTGCTGATTCCTTACTGATATGGGCTCAGGGTTGCTCACATTGAGCGTCATGACCTCAGACTTCTTTAAATTGATGTTCAAGCCCACCTGCTGGCTAAACTTGTTAAGTCTATCCGTTTTTTCCTGGATGTGTTGATGTGAATGTGCTAGTAGTGCAATGTCATCTGCATATTCCAGATCTTCCAGTGTAGAAAATGTTGTCCATCTTATTCCTCTTGGACTGCCCTCTGTTGTCTGGCGCATCACCCAGTCTATGACTGTTAAAAATAGAGTGGTTGACAAGGGGCATCCCTGTCGTACTCCTGTCTTCACCTCAAAGGTTAGGTTGCTCTGCCCAACACTACACGTAAAGTTGGCATAGAGGCTTTTTATGATTGACACTATGCATCTTGGAATTCCATAAGCCCTCAGTATTTTCCATAAACTGTCCCTATGTTTGCTGTCAAAAGCCTTTTCAAAATCAACGAAATTAATGTAAAGCTGTCTTTGCCATTCTGAGCACTGCTCTATAATGTTCCTGAGAGTGAATATATGATCTACACATCTTCTATTCTTTCTAAATCCTGCTTGTTCCTTCCTCAGTTTGTGGTCTACTGCCTTTGAAATTCTCTGTATAATTATCCTGCCTAGTATTTTGCTGGGAACTGAGAGAAGAGTGATTCCTCTCCAATTATTGCAGTCTGCAAGATCTCCCTTCTTGGGCAACTTGACAATTATTCCTTTGTTCCACTCTGATGGTGTTGTCCCCGTTTTCCAGACTTGTGCAAATAGTGGTTCTAATAGTTCTGCTGCTAGCCCAGGGTCTGTCTTAAATAGCTCTGCATTTAAGTTATCATGGCCCGGAGTTTTTCCGTTCTTTAACCCTTTGATTGCTGTGATGATTTCTTCTTTTCGTGGAACGTCTGTATTCACATCTAGATCGTTTTCAGCTTCAGGAACATTCAGTTGTGTCTCTGGTGGTTCCTTGTTCAGAATTTCTCTGAAGTGCTATGCCCATCTTGTTTCCTGTCCCTCTGCTGTCGTGATGAGATTACCTTGCTTATCTCTTACTAATGTAATATTGTTTGCACCTTGTTTTCCTCTGATGAATTTAGTTATTTTGTATACTGTGCTTTGTTCATTTCTCAGTGCTGCCTCCTCTGCCTGTCTTGCAAGATCGTCTAGGAAATTCCTTTTGTTGGCTCGGGTTTGGCGTTTAACTTCCTTGTCCAGCTGACTGTACTGTTCGCTATATAGTTGCTTTAACCTGGGGGACTTCGCTTCTGTTTTCTTTCTTTTCATTTCCTTTCTCATCGTTATGGTGTTTAATGTTTCTGGTGTTATCCAGTCTTGCTTCTTCCTTTCCTGGAATCCCAAGCATGATTTGCTGCTTTCTTTAGATTCAAATACGATAGCTAGTTTTTGACGCGGGGAATTTGAGCGTGGTGTCATACAGATTAAAAAATTTTACGACAATCACCATCATTGTCATCATCACCATAATTGTCATCATCATTATTGTCATCATCATTATTATCATCATCATCATTCATCATCATCACCATTATTTCCCTTTTCGCTCTGTCTGAAGCCTGCAGTAGGTCTCCTTGCGGGAAGCCTACACCACAGCATTCATGTGCTTTTGTAGCAGTGGTTTCTGTAGCGGTATTATTTGACATGATTAGATGACCATCAACTTCATGCCAGCTGCCACTTATGACATGCTTGAGGAAACAGTCGACATTTTCCTACTTTGTCACCTTCGACACCCTAGTTTACTACACAGGGCTAAGTCTCATTATAGTTTCAACATAATTGGAAGCCATAGATATGGAGGTTAGAACAGTGTTCAGAATCTAACGGACAACTGTTCGAAATTGTCCTAAAAGAAATTAGCTCGGGCGTTGGCGTAGCTGGCGAGTCCTTTTTAGGGCTTTATGCTTTGTGTTTATGGCCTGAATTCATATGTATTACATATTATTAGTACAAGTAGAATCAGTCCTATATTGTATATTTTGGATGGGTATGAGGGACTAGATTCTTGTTAGCGGAAGTATGAGTTGTCTTAACAAGTCGTGATGAGTTCCGATGTACTGCTAAGAATGGCGGGGTACGTTTTTCAAGAGCTGGTCCCTTCGTCAAGAAAAAATGTCTTACGAAGTGGTGTTTCTCTGGAGGAGATAGTGTCTCTACGATAGTTTGTGTTAGAGACTCTCCTTATGTCAGTATATAGATGATTCGGACTCCAGGTAAACCCAGCTCGTATTTTTGATGATCTCTCGTCGGTTAGGCCTAGCTTGACTTTTGGGTGCTTCGATATGCTAGTGTCGTGTTTTGTATCGACGAAGATGACAGATTTTCCTGCAGCGGTTATGGCTACGTGAACTAACCTGATCACCGTAGTGCTGCATGGAACCATTTATGAAATCCTTTATATATCCATTGTAAATTAACTTTGGCTGATATTCTTCCTATGAATGAGTGAACGACAACTCAGGAAGGTAGCCATGTTGGATTTCGGTCATCGTCTGTTTTGATCACTGCCAAGAGAACAGATTATTTATCTTATTATCGGACAGTGACAGAGAGATCTCAATCCTGCTAGAAACCCCCTTTTCGTGGTTTCATAAGATGATGTATCATGACATTGAACTTTGATGTACTACCCATTATTTCTGCATGTGTCATGACTTCAGATCTGCTATGTATACCTACAAATTGTTATGTCAACAAAGCCTGATGTACTCGTATGTCCCAGTGTGTACGTCTGAATAAATTGAGTAAACTAAGATTCCAGCAGTCTGCATTGGTGCCTTGTAGACACATGTGTATGAGTGATTATATTGGTCAGCACACGAACAGTACACCATTCGCGGTAATCACACTCTACACTACTACTTCATACATACACCATCCTGCGTCGGCTGAAGTGACCAAGTTTAGGGCCTGCTTCCCCTGGAGCCTTTGCCTTCCCTAACTCAGGACTAGGGTGAGTTACCCATTTACAGCTGGGTAGACTGGAGCATGCCTGATCTCAACAACACACCACTCTTCCTTACAGAGCAGACAGACTGATACTTTACAGTGGTGTACTACAGGTGTAGTAAGAAATAACGTCTTTACAGTGGCGAGCCAGATTCCTGGGTCCAGCTTACGCAGTTTTGTGTTGAGAATCACAGTTTACAGCTGAAAGAACATTTGTTTGAACACATCAACACCAGTAGGACAGCTTGACCTGTATTACCGATAGGATGCTGTATCTAGGTCAGCACTTGTTGACAGTTTTTCGCTGTACAGACAGTATTACACAGGACAGTGGTATCAAGTGTAGAAAATATCTGGAGCAATATTGTTGACATTTCTCAACGTACAGAAGAATCGCAGTGTTGCTGAATAAAGTGCATAGTTCATCGTGGGATCTTCATATGCTCAACAGAGAAAAAATTGACAGGTAATAGTTTTTAAACTTAAATCTATTACTGAATAAAGTGGCAAGTTAGTATTATTTAAATAAACTGTGCCTACTTTACAACACTATACTGGCAACACATTCCATTCATGACATAAAATGATATTGTATGCTATATGCTATTTATGCTTACATGTTATTTGTTGTGTATTAAATTAGTTTATATTCTGTGTGACTAGAACAGGAAATACCGAGTAATATTGGTCTTGTTCTGGCGTTCGATAGGGAGCAATTTCTTAATTGAAATTTGCTTGCAACATAGTTTGCAAATATTTGGTTAGTTGTGACGACTGTTTCATATTTGTATTTGTAACATTTTTTGTGTTCCTTAGTTTTTGTTTGATTTGTTTGTATAATTGTAGGTCTCATCTTTCCTTTCATTTCAGTTTTTTACACCCTTATGTTTATACACTGTAGCGTTATTTGTCTTGTTATCTTATGGCAGTTATCATCACAGGTTCTGTGATCATTTTTTTTCATTTCCCCTATTTAATTTAATTTGATCTCTGCAAATGTTTTCAGATTGTCTTTTCTTGTTTGTCATTTGTAATGTCTTTAGTTGACATATGACGTATAGTGGTATACACTGATAGTATAGTACAGATCAGTACTTTCTGATTGTTATTGGAAAAGGGAAATATTTTTTTTTTCCACAGGTACTCAAGTGATCTTTGATTACATTGAGGTATACAAGACCTTTGTAAGGCTTGTCTCCCAAAGTTATTGGAAAAGGGAAATATTTTTTTTTTCACAGGTACTCAAGTGATCTTTGATTACATTGAGGTATACAAGACCTTTGTAAGGCTTGTCTCCCAAAGTTATTGGTAAAGGGAAATATTTTTTTTCCATAGGTACTCAAGTTCTTCTTCTTCTTGCGATCGCATCTTTGATGATTACACCGTCAGACGAGTTCTCATGATGAATTCGACTGTTGTTTGAAGTTCCTCTTTAACTCCATATAGCTTTGAGTTTAGTGTTGAGTCATTGGACCAGTATATCTTTCTTAACTGGTCATACAGAGGACAGTCCTGTAGAACATGCTCAGCAGTTTGTTCGTTTAATCCACATGTGCACAGTGGTGAAGCAGACAATCGTAGCTGGTGCATGTGTTTATTCAGTTTGTTATGCCCTGTCCTGAGTCGAAAAATAGTTATCTGTCCCTGCCGGTCGAGAGTGTGATAGTCGTCTTTGGGTTGGTTCTGTTCTCTTCTGATAGTCTGGATAACTCTCTTTTTCTCAAAGTATGTGACTTCATTATCTTCTTGTTCACATTCTCCTCCCTTTTTTGCAAGTTTATCTGCCTTTTCATTTCCGGGTACACCACAATGAGATGGTACCCACTGAAGTATGGTTCTCTTTTTGGCAGCTACCTTGTTTAGTTCATTTCTCAGATGCGGGAGTTTACCACCCTTGAGAGCTTGCAGGACAGACAGTGCATCTGTGAGATGATGACTACCTGGTGGCAGTCAGAGTTGGTGTTTATAAATCATATTTGCAGCTTGCTCTAGAGCTTGAACCTCAGCTGTATAGTTGGAACAGAATTTACCAGTGGGAATGTGCCTAGTCTCATAGTGGTTTGTCAGGATATGAGATAAAGATACCGGCACCTCCATTCCTAACAGCATTAGTTGCTGATCCATCTGTATAGGCATGTATCCATGATTGATCGGGATAGCTTTCTTGGATCATACTCAATGTAGCAGTTCGTTTTTGCAGATCATTATACTCACATCCACTTGTGAGACCACTGACTGATGTATTAATTTGGAGGGCACTGCTGGCCTGCTCCCATGGTACAGGGTATAGGGTGGGCTTTAGTGGTGTTGTCTTCATGGATAGGTCTTCTTGATGCTGTCTTATAAGTCTTTTCCCCCGATGCACAAAGCTGCTACGCTTTAGACGTCCCAATGCCAGATCATCTAGTCTTGCCTTCATTGGGTGCATTGGCATACTGTTGTACTTTTCCATCTGGATCATGGTTTTTGTGTCTCTCTTCTATGGGACAATGTCTGTAATCCAGCAACCTTCTGCATCTCTGTTATTGGTGTAGTTTTCATGGCTCCTGTAATGAGCCTGAGAGCTTGATTTTGCACCTTGTCCCAAGACTGCAGCTGTGAGTTAGCAGCTGATGACCATGCTGCTGAGCTAAACTCTAAGTGTGGTCTTATTACTCCATTATAAATCTTCTTTAGATTTCGTTCATTTGCTCCCCCGTTGGTACCTGCTAATTTTCTGCGTATGCCTAGTCGTCTTCGGGCCTTTCCTTCTGCATTTTCAATATGCTTATTCCATGTAAGCCTTTGGTCAAATGTCACCCCAAGATAGGTGGGGTAGCTTTCTTCCTTGATCACGGTTGTCCCTAGGTGTATGTTAGCTGGTTTGTCCTTGGGGGCGAGGGAGAACAGTGTTGTGGAGGTTTTGTCTGTGTTTATTGTGATAAGCCATTTCTCTGCCCATGACACTAGCATGTCTGCTGCCCGCTGCATTCTATAATTTGCTGTGTTGACATTTTCATCAGCGCACCAGAGTACTAGGTCATCTGCATATAAGGCAGCTTTAACTCCTGCCGGGAGATCTTTCACCAGGTCATTGATGTAAACAAGGAAGAGTGTTGGGGAAATTACTCCTCCTTGAGGTACCCCCTGATGGAGCAACACTTTTCTGCTCTGCAGATAGGTACTCAAGTGATCTTTGATTACAGTGAGGTATACAAGACCTTTGTAAGGCTTGTCCCCACAGTATTTGAGATACAATTATTGTTGTCCACAGGTACTCAAGTTATCATTGGTTATTGTAAACCATACAAGTTTGGACTAAGACTAAGTCTAAGGTATAGACTTGTCTCCCATTAACAAAGAGAGTAATTTATTTACTTTTTCAGGTTTCTGATTTAAGAAGACAATATGTCTACCTTAGATTATTTCATTACACTAGGAAAATCTTTTGATAAGACTGGAAAAGACTTAGAACAATGGGCTGTTGCTCAATATGACAAAGCATTAGCTGCAGAAGAGAAAAAAAATTGCTGCTGCTGTTGAAGAAAAAAAAATTGCTGCTGAGGAAAAAAAAGCTGCGGCTGAGGAGAGAAGACTTCAAATAGAAGAAAAAAAAAGCTGCTGCAGAAGAAAGGAAAGCCTTAGCTGAAGAAAAAAGATTAGAAAAAGAAGCTGATACTGCTGCTGAACTTAAGAAATTGCAGATGCAAGTGGAGGAAAGGAGATTTGAGGCAGAACAGAAGAAATTAGAAGCTGCTGCAGAACAGAAAAAACTAGAAGTTGCTGCTGCTGCAGAACAGAAAAAACTAGAAGTTGCTGCTGCTGCAGAACAGAAAAAACTAGAAGCTGCTGCAGAACAGAAAAGATTAGATAGAGAAGCTGAAGAGAGAAAAGCAATAAGAGAACATGAGTTTGAATTAGAGAAATTAAAATTGACATGTATGAGTAATGTTAATCAGGCATCTGGTGGTAATGGTAAACCCTTTGTGTACAAGGTCAAAGTACCAGCGTTTAACCCTACCAGTGATGACATAATATTTTGGCTTTCTAGATTTGAACGGGCTTGTCGATCTCATAATGTTGACAAATCACAGTATGTGAATCAGTTGTCTGAAAATCTAAAAGGGGAGTCTCTGAGTAAGTTATATTTTGTTGAAGAGGCCGACAAAGACAATTATGATGCTGTTAGGGCAGCTTTGATAAAGAGATATCAGCTGTCTGAGGAAGGTTACCGTCTTTTGTTTAAAACAATGAGACCTGAGGTAGGTGTAGAATTCTCAGATTTCATCTCAAAAGCACGAATTACACTTTCACGATGGATTGAATTATCCAAAACAGAGAAAACATTTGATGGTCTTACAGATTTATTGCTAAGAGACAAGGTCATGTCTTCTGTAAATAAATCATTCCTAGAGTTCTTACATGAGCGTAAACCTAGTACAATAAAGCAAATGGAAGAATATTGTGACCAGTATGCCACGGCACACCCTGACATGATTCTTAGTAACTCTAACATTAAAGAGAGTATGCCAGTTGCTTCGGCAACAGAATATAATCAGAATTACTCACACAAATTCCAAGGAGCTAAAAATAAATTTGATAAAAAGGTTAATTGGAATAAGTATCAAAACCAAGATAACCACTCAAATCAGGGTTCTTCTTCGAAGAACTGGAATCGGGCTGATAGTCCTCGACACGCGAGGGGTACCCATAATGTTAGAAATTCTCGGAAAGGGAGTAGCTATAGGAACTACCCAAGTGCTTCATGGAGACAAAAGAAACAATATTACAGGGATACTCAATATAACGAGCATGATGATTATGATCATGAATATTATGATTCAAACCCAAATAGGGGTTATAACAGAGGCAATAATAATTATAGAGACAATTATAACCGAGGTAGATCACAACACAAAAGACATGGTAAATCTTATTACCAGGCTAACTCTGCACAACAGGAGTTCCACGACTACGATAATCAGAATAATGATAAAAAAGACTCCAATAGTGTAGCAAATTCCGCTTTCGATTTTGCTAGAGCATCTGAGTGTTCGCAATGCAAAACATTATTCGATCCAACCACAGTTTCTACTTTAAGCTGCGGTCACCCACTTCCCGCTCTCCATGCGTCAATTGCGCATAATGGAAGGGGTGCTCTTGTCTTTAATAGGGGCCTAATAGATGGTACTCCGGTATCAATTCTTTTCGACTCGGGGTGCACTACCATTGGAGTGAGGCAATCACTCGTAAATCCTTCTCGAGCTACGGGCAATATAGTCAAATGTGTAACATTTGGTGGCACATTGGAGAAGTACTCCACTGCCATTATCAATATTGCTACACCGTTCTTTACAGGAGAGGTGCAAGCATGTCTCTTGCCGAATCCGATCGCTGATCTTATCATCGGTCGCATTCATGGAGTGAAAGAATGCACTCCACAGCAAATCTCTAATTGGGAAAATGTTAATATGCAATCTGCTAATGCAGTAATCACTAGGGCTCAAGCTCTCAATATGCCACAATCTTCACATTCTGAAGATAATGATGCGCAGATCCAAGATGATCCCTTGGAGATTTCACACGATTCCTTTATTAAACAGCAGGAAGATGATCCTACTCTAAAGAAATTCTTTACTCTGGCAACAAAAGGTGATCCGAATAAGGATACAAATCGTAAATCTTGGATTACGATGAAGAATGGCGTACTTGTACGTATGGTACAAGACTCCGCTAAGTCCATTCATTCTCAAATCCTTGTGCCTAAAAATATGAGAGTTAAAATTTTACAGCACGCTCATGATTCGCAGTGTGCTGGACATATGGGTTTTTCCCGTACTAAAGCTAGAGTTCTTCAATCTTTCTTTTGGCCTGCTGTGAATAAGGACATACGAATCTATTGTCGATCTTGTAAAGTATGTCAAGAGATTAAATCCAGAGGTCCACGCCATGATGCACCTATTCAGGCTGCAGACATTCCCATTCGGCCATTTCAAAAAATGGCGATAGACATCATTGGTCCATTTAAGATAAAGTCTGCTAGAGGACACCAATTTATTCTGACGTGTGTTGATATGTGCACACGTTGGCCGGAGGCTGTTCCTCTAAAGAGCATAACTACTGCTGATGTCGCAGATGCTCTTTGGTTAATATTTTCTCGTCTGGGGTTTCCAGCAGAAATATTATCCGACCATGGTACCCAACTTATATCGGATACCATGTCTCAAGTAATGTCGACTCTGAAGATAGAGAGATCGCTGAGTAGTATTTATCATCCTATGTCCAATGGGATGGTGGAACGTTTGAATAGAACTCTGAAAAACCTACTAGGTAAGATAACAGAAGATCATCCTCAGGATTGGGATAGGGTTTTACCCGCGGCTCTCTTTGCATATAGAGAGGTCGCCAACGAACATACAGGATTTTCTCCCTTTGAACTTGTCTTTGGCGCGAAACCGCGAGGTCCTATGTCCTTACTTCATGATCTTATAACTGCTGATAATATTGTCGATGACACAAAATCCTCTTATGAATATGTCATCGCACTTAGACACAAGATTATTGAAGCATGCAAATTGGCAACTGCTTCTTCTGAATTTGCGAAACAGAAGGCAAGGGAATTTGCCAATAAAAAGAGATGTTTGCGTCAACTTTGTCCAGGTGACAAAGCATTTGTCTTGCTACCTTGTAGGGAAAATAGACTTCTCATTTCTTGGAAAGGTCCGTACGATATAATATCAAAGGTTTCCGATGTTGACTATATCGTCGATATTGACGGGAAGCGTAAAACCTTCCACATCAACATGCTCACGGAATTCCATGAACGTCCTGATTATTTACAACCTGTTTTCCAGGCAACGGACGATTTTCCAGTCCAACATGGACAGTACTCATCTCTGTCAGTAATACAGGATGAGGAAACGAGTTTCTCGGATGTAAATTTACCTTTTCCAATGATTCCTCTTCACTCTAATGAATCATGGAAAGATGTTTGCAATTTCTCCAGAATTATCTCCAGGAGAGCAGAAACAAGTTTCTACTATGTTAGAACAATTTCAGGATGTCCTTACTGACATTCCTGGTCAAACGGATGTCATTCAACATGACATTATTCTTACTGACCATAGTCCTATAAGAGTCAGACCGTATCCTATCCCGATACATTTCCAAGCACAGGTAGAGAAAGAGTTAGATGAGATGATAGAGTTAAAAATTATTGAACCATCCACATCAGCATATTCTTCGCCGATGGTTATAGTACGGAAAAGAGACAATAACATACGTCTTTGCGTGGATTATCGCAAATTGAATCAAGTGACTAAATTCGATGCTGAACCTATGCCTTTACTAGAAGAGCTACTTACGAGACTATCGAATTCTCACTTCTTTACTAAACTCGATTTGTCTAAGGGATATTGGCAAGTTCCACTATCCGAACACGCCAAACCGTTTACTGCTTTTTCGACGCCTAGGGGTCTATTCCAATGGAATTTCATGCCTTTCGGTCTTATGAACGCCCCTGCTACATTTGTACGCATGATGCGTCGAATCCTATCTCATCGCTCAGATGTCATTGCGTATCTTGATGACATCTGTCTTTTCAGTGATACTTGGAACGATCACTATAATGGTATAAATGAACTATTGTCTATCTTACGCGAGCATAACCTGACAGCGAAACCATCGAAAGCATGTATTGGTTTTAGCGAAATATCTTTCTTAGGACACCGTGTTGGTCATGGGTTCCTAAAAACAGAAGACCATAATACAAGTAAGATACTTAACATTTCTATTCCTAAGACTAAAAAGCAAGTACGAAGTCTCTTAGGTCTAATACAATTTTATGGACGATTCATACCGAATCTGTCCTCCATTATGTCACCTCTTTCTTCTTCCTTGCTAAAGAAAGGGTCTCCTAATGTAGTCCATTGGACTCAAGAATGTCAATCCTCTTTGGATAAGGTTAAAACTATGTTTCTACTTCACCTATCCTAGTATTACCTTCTAAGGATAAGACATTTATTCTTCGTAGTGACGCTTCATCCACCGGGATTGGAGCTGCACTAATGCAAGAGTACTCTGGAACTCTGCATCCTGTGATGTATATTTCTCGGAAATTAAATGCCGCAGAGAAGAATTACTCGGTCCTAGACCGTGAATTATTGGCTATGGTTTGGTCAATCCTTAAACTACAAAGATTTCTTCTGGGCGCGCATTTCATTGTGGAAACTGACCAGAAAGCTCTTACGGCTATTCAGAGTAAAAATCTGAAGAGCGCGAGATCAACGCGATACGCGATTGCTCTACAGCCATTTCATTTTTCGGTGCGAGCTATCCGTGGGTCAGAAAATGTGATGGCAGATATTTTGTCTAGATGCCCACATGATTCATAACTGTTATACAGCTTTGATACAATTGTTTCTATGTTGAAATGTGTACACATATGTAATATATCATATATTGATTGTAACACTACTTAGCGGTTCATGGATATTTATTCACCGCTGATTTTTTCAATGTTTTTCGTCTTTGATGATCATGATGTTAAGATATCTTAGATGGAATTTATGTATAAACTAATGTGGAAATTGTGTCATTGCTAATATTGTAGTATGCGTTGGTGACACCTCTCTGGAAATATTAATACTTAGAGAAGTGCTTTCTCTAAGGTCATAAAACTTATGCTTATCATCTGCGCATTGTTATTGGTGCGTTGTGAGCCTATTGTATGTTGCTCCTAGATGTATTTCAAAAAAAAAAAAGTACCATTTTTTTTTTTTCCCGAGGGGTGTGGTAATCTGTTGCGTGCATATTTTTGACGCACATATTACAAAAAATCGATATGGTTATTTAATATGGGAAAAATATAGTCATGCATCCATCTGTGTATGAAAATGCTGTTTATTGTAAAAGCGAGATAATCCATGTTTGATTCACACTTTTGATTATAGGAGTAATCGGTCTGGATATCGATCCAGCGCAAGAATAGTACGCTTGCGTTTGTACTTAATTTTAGGGCCAGAAAATATATTAATTTGCTTATTGTGTTTATGGCCTGAATTCATATGTATTACATATTATTAGTACAAGTAGAATCAGTCCTATATTGTATATTTTGGATGGGTATGAGGGACTAGATTCTTGTTAGCGGAAGTATGAGTTGTCTTAACAAGTCGTGATGAGTTCCGATGTACTGCTAAGAATGGCGGGGTACGTTTTTCAAGAGCTGGTCCCTTCGTCAAGAAAAAATGTCTTACGAAGTGGTTTTTTTCTTCTGGAGGAGATAGTGTCTCTACGATAGTTTGTGTTAGAGACTCTCCTTATGTCAGTATATAGATGATTCGGACTCCAGGTAAACCCAGCTCGTATTTTTGATGATCTCTCGTCGGTTAGGCCTAGCTTGACTTTTGGGTGCTTCGATATGCTAGTGTCGTGTTTTGTATCGACGAAGATGACAGATTTTCCTGCAGCGGTTATGGCTACGTGAACTAACCTGATCACCGTAGTGCTGCATGGAACCATTTATGAAATCCGCTATATATCCATTGTAAATTAACTTTGGCTGATATTCTTCCTATGAATGAGTGAACGACAACTCAGGAAGGTAGCCATGTTGGATTTCGGTCATCGTCTGTTTTGATCACTGCCAAGAGAACAGATTATTTATCTTATTATCGGACAGTGACAGAGAGATCTCAATCCTGCTAGAAACCCCCTTTTCGTGGTTTCATAAGATGATGTATCATGACATTGAACTTTGATGTACTACCCATTATTTCTGCATGTGTCATGACTTCAGATCTGCTATGTATACCTACAAATTGTTATGTCAACAAAGCCTGATGTACTCGTATGTCCCAGTGTGTACGTCTGAATAAATTGAGTAAACTAAGATTCCAGCAGTCTGCATTGGTGCCTTGTAGACACATGTATATGAGTGATTATATTGGTCAGCACACGAACAGTACACCATTCGCGGTAATCACACTCTACACTACTACTTCATACATACACCATCCTGCGTCGGCTGAAGTGACCAAGTTTAGGGCCTGCTTCCCCTGGAGCCTTTGCCTTCCCTAACTCAGGACTAGGGTGAGTTACCCATTTACAGCTGGGTAGACTGGAGCATGCCTGATCTCAACAACACACCACTCTTCCTTACAGAGCAGACAGACTGATACTTTACAGTGGTGTACTACAGGTGTAGTAAGAAATAACGTCTTTACAATGGTAAATGCGCTCTGATATAACCAAATAGGTTGAAAGGAACGCGCCTCGTCAGAAGAAGGCAAAAATCGAAAAAAAAAAAGAAATTAATACATAACGCACTTCGAGCCAGTTACTTGTCTGGAACATAAGCCATTAAGACAAACGCCTCGTAGGCCGTACATTTGTTACACAACTTTCCTGCTGTTAACTTAAGAGCTGTCTGTAATTACAAATGTCACTGGATAGATCTCCTTCGTAATCTTGTTATTATTTTTCTATCCGTTCTCTTTGGGTTGCAGGCCAAAGACATCGTATTTTGTTTGTCGCATGTGTCCAGAGGTTATTATGCTATTATTAGCCTCTCGTGTCCTATATTTTGTAAGCGGGTTTTTCATTTATTTTATTGGTATCACCTTCTTTAAGCAGTAGGCCCTATTTCATTTGTTGGTGCCACATTGTTACGCCATTTATCGGTGTTTGGGAATCACTGTTCTGTTTTGCTCAAAATAGGAATAGAGATCATTTAAAATAGGTACGCAGTCCTATGTGTATAAGCGACTGAAGGTCTGGGTCACCCGGCAGTTGATAGGAAAATTGGAGTGAAGCAGAGTTGCCAGATGGGATTCAAAATTCATTACAATATAATGATTGTAGCGAAATCTGTGAGACAATCGCTAAATTCAGTAAGATTTTACTCCTATGATAATAAATAAACCCGCCCGTGGTTGTTTGCCTATCTGCTTCCCCTACTCCAGTAGAGCACCGTATTTTATATCGTAGTAACGCGTAGACAATGATCCGCCGTTAAATATTACACGCTTTCCTAGTTTAGTCCTTGAGACTAACAATTAACGATCTGCCAGAACTGTGACACCAAACTGCCGACTGAATTAACGTACGATTTTAACTTTAACGCTACTAATAGTAGTAATTCGGACATTTTCCAGTAGTGTAGAACGAAACGGCAGTAATAATTAACGCCAATACTAACACCGCCTTGCAAAACCCCTCTTCGCTCAACACGCGGGTCTCGTACTATATCCACGCTGTTGGACACGCCATAATATATATATATATATATATATATATATATATATATATATATATATATCTATATATATATATATATATATATATATATATATATATATATATATATACACACACACAGTGTATTTCAGGCTAAAAAATTAACTATAAGGTAACGTAAAGAAAACGCGTTGTCGAAATTTTGTGACGTACTACAAAAGGCGCTGCTTCGTTCTGAATGAGAACGGCAGTTAAGAAAAAGAAAAAAATTACGATGTAACGTGGAAATTTTTTTTAAAAAGATATATAGTAAGAGAGAGGGGGAATGGAGCATTGGTGGTCGTGTCACTAGTTCGTTGTTTACAGAAATTTGAATTTGAACCAAAAGCAAAGCATACAAGATTAGATAGTAGGAAAACGATAATAGTAAATATAATGAATAAACTTATAAAAATGTAACCACTATGTGACAGACAGCAAACAGGATCACAAATTACTTGTCAGAATTATAATTTAGTAGTAAATAAAGGAGATATTGACAGAAGACAGATGGACGAACAGACTACTTCTTTCTCAGCCTGACAGATAGTGGGGGAAGGGTAGGGTAGTCCAAGATTTGAAAATTTGAGTTCAGTTTGAAAATAAGACGCTAGAAGCCAAACAGGTCCTGATTGGCTGGAGTCAAATATACCATGAGGGTGATAAAAATCATTTGGGAAAGGCGTTCGTCGCCACTTTAGAAAATTGTTTCTACAATAAAGTTGTGTTAAAAGCAAGATAAAAGTACTGTCTTGGCTTTGCTGATCTGCACCAATTAGCAATCTGGATTTGACCATATATATCGCAATTAACCTTATTAGTAGGAAATTTGCATTTGATGCGGTAAGAAATAAAACCTTTGTATCATTATTATGATTATTAAGATGTATGTATTATTGAATATGTATGAAAATTATGTGGGGAAAAGATTATCTAGAGTGAAGCCAACATCAAACTTTGTGTTGTTTCACAGAGTTGTTAAGAAATATAGTAACAGGTTGTAGAAAAGCCCGACAGGTTTTCTGACACTTTGGGAGAAAGTAAAATTAAATAGTAATGGAGAAATTGTTGTACAGTATTGTGACATAAGACCAGGAAAACCACTGGCCGTCTTCTTCAGCAAGTCACCGTCTTTGTACATGACTTGATATTATTAACTTATAATGTTTCCTTTGTCGAGGAAAGTGTCAAACTGTAGTTTGAAGTTTATTTGACCATGAATGGGGTAACAAACCAATTAAGAACGTTAACTAATTGTGTAGCTACCATGCTGAATCTGAATGTAATTGAAAATGTTTAGTTAGGGAAAGAGAGAGTATATCAGAGGGTGATGTAGGCCGCATTTATATTGTTCCAGGGTTTCATCTATGACTCGAAGTGAGCCCAGGTCAACTGAGATCTGTATATTTATGCATCCTAAAGAAGTGAGGCAGTATCAACTGTGTGCCTCCTTGTTATTTCAAGATCAGAAGCCTGACTTGTTATTAGAAGCTGGTGGTGTGACTATACTGCATCCTGCACATCAGAAGCCACAAAGTTAAGCCAGTGTCTGCAGGCATTGGATAGATCAAACCAAATTACTCTCATTTCCCAAGTGTTTAATAAATTATTCAGATTGTGATGAACTCAGACGTTCTTCCTAACAGTACCCATTCATAGGAGCAAAAGTACATTGAAACTGTCCCAGATTGACATATGTAATTAAATTTGTGAATAATAATATATACAGTTATAAATTGAATCATTTTTGATGTAAATATTTTGATTGATCATTTTGAAGTTCAATATTCCAGTATACACAAAATTGTGATACTGGAACAATAAATTGTAAAAAAATTAATTCACATTTAAACTTAACTCTGGGTGTTGTTAATTACTTTTCCTATAGTCTTAGGTGTATTTGTTGTCAGTTTATTACATCACATTTGACATTACCCTAGACACTAGCCAGATAACATACATACACCATTATTTTACTTAGGAGAAAAATACGTCGCAGGTTGAGGTCGTAGGGTGGAAGCAGCAAGGTTCTCTGAAAATACATACCCTATTATTTATTAGACTCAGGGGCCTTCACAGCTTGACCTCACATCTGCATAAATTCACATTTTAGCTATTTAACAGCAAAATCCACCACAATGATTAAAAACATGCCTGCCTACAGGTAGCCAAAAGTAGCAAGGACAGTTTTACAAGTAGCAAAAGAGTCGCGAAATCGCCAATCATAAATTCAGTAGCGCAGGGCCACTTAAAATAGCCCAATTCACGAAAAGTAGCCCAATCTGGCAACATTGGTCAGGGAAGGGCTCCTTGAAGACCGGACGACCCCTGTCCTCGAAACACGTCACTGGATAAAAATAGCTTGATTTGAGATATTATGGTGGTAAACTTGGTAGCAGTGGCGTAACCACCGGGCGGGTTGACCGGGCACCTGCCGATGGCCCCAGCACCGAGTTTGATACGGAAAGTAGTGATCGGAATGCACCCTCGGTTTTATGTATATCCTTTTAATTTCCTTTGTTCGTGTGCTAAACAGCATAGCATGCCCCAGATTCTGGAGACAAAAACGAACGGGATAAAGAAGGCATGCAGCAAAGATCTTGAGCAGATAGCATATTGCAGGATGGCCTGGCAAACCATTTGTTGAAGGCCTGGCAAACCATTTGTTGAAGGCCTATGCTCCTCGAGGAGTTGAATGGTACTGATGATGACGAAGTAGTTATATTTTTAAATATAGATTTGCCGTAAACTGATTATAGCTATTGAGTTCATAATATAAAAAGGGCCTCACTTAATGTGTGCCCGGGGGCCCCTTACATTGTAGTTATGCAATGATCACTGAAATAGAGTTAACATTTTGTCAGAAGGAGGTCACAATTTGTGCGAGACGGCGTTTATTTACACAAAATTAGGAACGACGCTCAAACTTTATTCTCTCAGAATAAAGCTCATTCAGATTCAGAGCAAGCATTGCGAGCTGTCTGTGCTGTGATATTTAACTAGAAGGTTAACCGTTACTTCAGAGGCACCTGGTGGTTCAACGTTATACATGGCTGCGTTATAGGTGAAGAATCCTTCAGTTTTTCTCTGCTTTTCGCTTCTACCTTACCCTGCTTCGTTTCTGGCATTTCCCTAATTTCCCCCCAGCCCCCCACCGTACGACCCCCCGCCCCCCCCCCCCCACCCCCCCCCCCCTCCGCCCCCCTCCCCCCCTTCTCATCTCCTGTCTTCTTCATCAGATCTGTTTTCCTCTTGCCTGGTGGAGTTTGTAGGTTAGGTATGTTCCGCCCTCCATTTTTTTTTACCCCTGATGCCAAAGTTGCGTAGAGTATTCGCGGTTGCCTTGCAGTATTTAAACGCTTTCGTCAATGGACTGCATGATTTTTGAAGTGACAGATGTTGTTGGGTGGAAGACTGCCAAATGTGAACAGCTTGGATTGCTTTTACTGTAGGATCTTCTCCCAACATTATTACATTGCGTCAATTAGCTGTTTTTTTTTAAATTTTCTGTACAATTCGTTTCTTTGCCGACCTTGGAGAGACTAATTTGCTGCTAACGGTAATTATTTGAAGTTTTGATATTTATTTATCCGTGCTGCCTAATTCTGCTAAAAGATTATTTTTGGATTTTGTCATTTATTTCATTCTCGATACCTTTCTTATAGTCTTTTATTTTCTTTTATCACTTATTATTTTTATCTCGTCCTTTCTCCATCTCTCTCGCTCTTCGTGTCGGTCTCTCTCTCCCCCTCTCTCTGTTGGTCTCTCTTTCTGTCGGTCTCTCTGTGTCTGTGGGTCTCGCTATCTCCTTCTCTCTGTAAGTCTGTCTCTGTCTGGAGGTCTCGCTCTCCTTCTCTCTGTAAGTCTGTCTCTGTCTGGAGGTCTCTCTCTCCTTCTTCTGTAACTCTGTCTCTGTCTGGAGGTCTCTCTCTCCTTCTCTCAGTAAGTCTGTCTCTGTCTGGAGGTCTCTCTCTCTCTCTTCTCTCTGTAAGTCTGTCTCTGTCTGGAGGTCTCTCTCTCTCCTTCTCTCTGTAAGTCTGTCTGTCTGGAGGTCTGTCTCTCTCCTTCTCTCTGTAAGTCTGTCTGTCTGGAGGTCTCTCTCTCCTTCTCTCTGTAAGTCTGTCTCTGTCTGGAGGTCTCGCTCTCCTTCTCTCTGTAAGTCTGTCTCTGTCTGGAGGTCTCTCTCTCCTTCTCTCTGTAAGTCTGTCTGTCTGGAGGTCTCTCTCTCCTTCTCTCTGTAAGTCTGTCTCTGTCTGGAGGTCTCTCTCTCTCCTTCTTTCTGTAAGTCTGTCTCTGTCTGGAGGTCTCTCTCTCTCTCCTTCTCTCTGTAAGTCTGTCTGTCTGGAGGTCTCTCTCTCCTTCTCTCTGTAAGTCTGTCTGTCTGGAGGTCTCTCTCTCCTTCTCTCTGTAAGTCTGTCTGTCTGGAGGTCTCTCTCTCCTTCTCTCTGTAAGTCTGTCTCTGTCGGTCTCTCTCCCTCTCTCCGTCGGTGTTTTTTTCTTTGTCGGTCTCTACCTCGAGGTACACCCAGTGGCACGTGTCCCCAGTTGAGAACCTCGGAATTAATTAAACCGAGGAAACTTTATAGACTAACACAGTTTATTCTTTCTTTTTTTTTCATCTACTTCGTTATGCCGTGAAGTGTTGAGAGTAAAGTCGATTAGTGGTTTCCGATTCAGATCGCGTACTGCAGTCTAGTGTGTTGTCATGTGGTGTTTCTTTAACTATAATGCCTCCTCTCCTTCCATCCGTGTTCGTCAGGGTAGTCTTCTATTATTGGTGGCTTCAGTTTTAATGTTAATCGCACATTCTGCTGGTTGATCCAAATTCATCGTCACAAGGTGTCGAAACAAAACTATTCTTAGTTTCTCAATAGTCCTCTTTTCCATTTGTTGATCCTTATGGAGCATGGAGCTACAACTGCAGCTAATTCCCTTCAAGGAAACCTGCATCAACGCAACGCATTCCTGTGCTTTTGCATTAGTGGTTTCTATAGCAATATGTTGTTCATGAAAATATTACCAGGCCCACGCAGAACCTAATCTTAGCTGCCTTTTACGACATGCATTTTGCACAATAGGCCTGTTCTTTCTTGGTCTTCTCAGAGACCCTCAGAACTTTATGGGGGATTCTCAATATGCTGTACATCAAACTGTTCTTTGTTTTTCAGTACAATGCACACCAAACTATTCTTTGTTTATCAATATGCTGCACACCAAACTGGTCTTGTTTCTCGGTATGCTACATATTAAACTATTCTTTGTTTCTCAGCATACTCCCGTAGAAACTGTTCTTTGTTTCTCAGTTTACTCCGTGCTAAACTATTCGTTGTTTTTCAGTTTATTCCAGACCAAAGTATTCCCTGTTTCTCAGGTTACTCCATATAAAACTATTCTTTGTTTCTGAATTTACTCCAGACCAAACTATTCGTTGTTTCTCAGTTTGCTCCAGACCGACTCGTATTATTTGTTTCTCAGTATACCCCTTAGGAAACTATCCTTCGTTTCTGATATACTGCAAACCAAACTCTTCTTCGTTTCTTATGTACTCCGTACCCAAACAAACGCTACAAAAATTTACCAGTTAGCTAAAATCAAACATTTCCTAGATGAGAAGACACGAAAAATGAGATTCATCCCAAATGAATCTCACATCTAGACTATTGTTCCACAATTTGGGATGGCTGCACCATGTCCAACACTAAAAGACTCTATTCGTTACAAAAACATGCAGTGCGCCTAGTTTCAGACAAAAACCTCACACAGTGTGTAGACCCAAATACATATCTTAACATATCTTAGCTTTCTCTTCAACAAAGCCAAATTTATTCACAAAATCTTATCACAGAATGCTCCAACGTACCTGTGGCCTATTTTCAAATACAGCGGAAGACGCAGTCAACGCTTAAATAAATTACACATGCCCAAGCGAGGGCTGGACTTATTTAAGAAATGTTTAGCTTTTTCTGCTGCTCATCTGTGGAATAATCTTCCACACGACCTAAAAAACACGCTTAGTCCATATTCATTCAATCATAGACTTTTCAAATACATCATGAGTGCAGATTATATGCCACCCTAATTTAGTTATGTTCTTAAATAATTACATAACATCATATGTAGGTTTTAAAGATAATTTTGTCCTGTTTAGTAATAATTATGATAACGTACTGTAAATCTATGTAACTGTTATTGTACAGTTACAATGTTGGGATTTTATTTTATTGTATTTTGTTGTTATTTTATTATTTAAGTAATATTTAAGATACATGTGAGAATAAATAGATTCAGTATGGAAGACGAGAGAAAGGAAGGGCAGAATGTTAGAAGGGCCTGCGTGCCCAATTCTAAACCCTTTGAAAATAAAGTTCGTTCGTTCGTTCGTACTAAACTAATTTTTTCCCCTCAGTATCCCCATACCAAATTGTTCTCTGTTTCTCAATATCTCCCATAACTCCTGTTGTTCCAACCACAGCTCCGATCCATTGGTTCCTCAGTTAAGTATTTTCACGTTTTGTTGGCAGATTTAATCAGTTATCTAAGTAGAAGCATAGTGATCTTCCTTTCTCATAATGTGGTTATTATCCAGACCTTGTCTTTATATCATAATACTTGTATTAACAAACAATACTGGAAATAGGAAGTTGTGGAAAGATATTTAGGAACAAACAATATGAATTATTCATAATATCGTAATTTGATTTTTACATTTTCAGAAACCGTGATGCTTTAAGTTTCTATAAACGGTTATATGAAAGCCGGACAACGCCGGGTACTTAAATTTAGAGCTGGTTTAATAATAAGTACTGTAGTTTCTTTGTAATCATCTGGATCCTTTGGTGCTTCAAATTTGGCGTGCTCTTATAATGTCATTCTTTTGACTTGTAGATTTCACGTCATTTTTTTAGTGTAACGTTCCCGTCAGTTGTGGGACATCGTTCCAAGGTATTTTGAACTCTTCCACTAGTGATAGATTAGATTTTACCAACGCTGCTCTCTCTCTCTCTCTCTCTCTCTCTCTCTCTCTCTCTCTCTCTCTCTCTCTCTCTCTCTCTCTCTCTCTCTCTCTCTCTCTCTCTCTCTCTCTCTCTCTCTCCTTCACTCTCTCTCTCTCTTTCTTTCTCTCGTTTGTCTCTATTTATCTCCCTCTTTGACCCTCCCTCTTTCACTCTCTTTCTCAGTCTATCTCTTCTCTCTTTCTCGCTGTCTATGTCTTTCTCTCTTTCACTTTCTGTCTTTCTCTTCCTCTTTCTTTCTCCCTGTCATTTCTCTACATTTCTCTTCTCCGTGTGTTTCTCTGTCTCCCACTGTTTCTCCTACCCCGAGGATTCAAGAACAAGGTCTACCTTGTAACACTATGAAGATATTGCCTGAATGTGTGTATAAATCATCGCCAGCATCATCTTCTCACAATGTTGTTATTATATCTCTAATGTGTTGTTTTATCTAATATCGTTTCAGAACTTCCGTTTGGATGGGAGAAGGTTGAAGACCCTCACTATGGCGTCTACTACATTGAGTAAGTATATTGCTTATAAATTGATAGTTGTTAGCTTGTGGATCTTGTTTTAGTTATGTAAGAATGACATGGAACGTTCAGGAACATTAGAGAGAAGATAAAAAATGACAGCATACGGAAAAGAAGTGGACACATAATGGTGGAAGAAAGGAAGAATGGTAAGATAAGACAAGGAGTTAAAAAAAGATGATAGAAAGAGGAAAAGGGAATGGAAGAGAAGATTTATGAGGAAAAGTTAGAGAAGCAGAAGACAGGAATGAGCAGAAGAAGAGATGCTGGTAAAAGACGATCACCGACATTTCCTTTTTAGTTCCTGATGATGCATGGCGCCTTCGCAGCATCTGGCCCCCCTTGTGAGAAGCTTGCACCAAAGGATTTATATGCTCTTCAGACCGCTGGATTCTGTTTTAATTTGCTCTACATAATAAGTCGGTTGCCAGTCTTATACACAGCCTCTGATTAGGCGTCTCTTACGAATCGCCATTTAGGCAGTGGCCTTCTTCTTTCTTTGTCTCCTCAGAGAACTATGTGGTGAGGTCAAAGATAATAAGAGAGAAAAAATAATTAAAAAGTGAAAAATGAGAATACGAAGAAGAAAGAACGGTTGAATGGAAAAAACAAACAAACAAACAAACAAAACACACAAATAGTAATACGTCTTACAAGGAGAAAGGACAAGAAAAAGAAAGAAGAGATGTTTGAGAAATGTAAGATAAAAAGAAATAAAAAACCAAAACTTATTCAGACTGTGGACTAATACGATGGCGGCGGGGTCGTTTGTTGAAAGAATAGTTGTTGTTAATGTGCGCACCAGATGTAGTAATACCTGACCTACTCACGCCAGTTTAATTAAAGGTAATCTCTACCTGGTGTCAGGTCAGAGGTCTGATAGATAATACACCTGACTCATACGCTACGTTCTTCTGTATGTGTTTGTGTGCGTGCGTGCGTGTGTGTGTGTGAGTGATTTAACCCTTTCTATTCATTTTGTTATGAAGAGAACAACTGCCTTTACTACTCTTAATACAGTGAAGTGAATTTAATTCGAAGCGCGATCATTCGAAGTTGAACTTGATACGAAGCTCCAAATATCCCCCCTGCATTAACCCTGTTTGTGTATACTTACAATTTAGGTCTTATTCGACGTTTGAATTGATAAATGCTTAAAATACAGAGTTCTCAAATCCACCCCTTCCATTGGTGTGTAGCCTTTCAATTGGAACGACTATCCATCGTCACTTTCAGTAACCTACTTAAGAGGACGTAGGTCACGTGAAACGCAGTCACATCCAGTGCGATTGATACTCGTATTTACCTCGGCGGATCTTCATTAGAAATTATGTAAAACTCGTTCATCTATTGACCGATCCAACCCGTGCACGTTTTATTTTATCACGAAGGGATCAAGTTTAAGATTTCAATCCCTGCATTTCTTTGCTCGATTCTGCCAAAATAACTGGTGGTAGATTCTAAGTAAAGGTGTGTTCATATGTATTAAATTTCGAGTATTGCAGAAGTTGTTAAAACATGTTATACCTGGCGTCGAGCGATTTTTATAAAAATAAGAGCCAGGATGGAAGTACAGTAAGGTCTCGGGTTACGGTGGTCTCGACTTACGGCAACCCGCCGATACGAAGAACCTCGTCGCTTGAGCAACTTTGTTGAATCCACCACAACAAAGGCGAGAGCAGTTCCCATAAATGCGGTATCAACAATTAAGCCTATCTAGGCTGCACACAAGCTCCTAGTTTGGAAACAACATCGTTTTCCTGAAATGATAGAAAACATTTCTAGCATTGAGAGAAAGAAAAGCCAGACTACAACAGACAGAAAAGCCATACAGACAAAATACATAGAGACAAATTACCCAATCAACATCTGGACCCGTGCGTACACAGATAGATCAGCAACAAATGAAACAGAAGATGGAGGTGGATGAGTGCTTCTGTGCTTAAAAAGCACTGTGCTTGTACACAAAAAAGTCAGTCGCAGCAGGAAAATTCTCAAGAAACTTCCAAACAGAGGCCTTAACAACTACATCAGAGGCTCTAATGACAGAAGAAAGAACCAAGAGACAAGTTATTTACTTCACAGACGCACTTCAGTAGTTGTAACGCTGAGGAGGCAGAATAACGCAGACCTGGATGACCTAAGAGTAGTGCTCCACAAACTATGTCGTCAATTCAAAAGGATTGTGATACAATGGATCCCATCTCATTGTAGCATCCTCAGCAATGAAGATGCTGATAGATTGGCAAAGGAAGATGGAAAACTACCTCAACCAGATACAAGCATAACTTTTGAAGAGGCAGAGAGTTTTACTACAGAAACCAGATACAGAAACAAATGGGAGGCAGAATATCCAGGACGCACAAAATAGTGCATTTTACCAGCTCAGCAGAAGAGAACACGTGATAATCTTCAGACTCCGCACGGGCCACAACAGATTCAGATACCATCTATTCAACTAGCTAAAGATAGGAACTACTGATGAGTGTAACTGTGGCACTGATAAAATGACTGCTGAACATCTGCTTCAAAGATGCCCAACATATGTGGAACATAGAAAGCACATATGGACGTCTCCCGTACAATTTCTGAAAAAACTCTGTGGAGATACAAATAGCCTCAAGCTCACCACTGTTTCTTTGAAAATGTTCAAGCAGACGTCTGAGATTGTACGAAGAAGAAGAAGAAGAAACGGTTAAAGACCTTGGTATTCCGTTGAATACAATCTGCACGCGGTTGAAAAAAACTGCTATTTAAATAAAAAATATAGTGGCTTATTTTAATGTCAAACATTTACGATTTACTTCAAGTTTCTTTTGTTTTATTTCATTTTCAACGCGTCATTGACTAACATCACTTTTACTAAAGGTGCAGATATCACAGCTTAGGCGTAAACAGACACAACGCAACCACCGTCCTTTTCAGGACGAACGAGGAAGAAGAAGAAGAACTTTTACTACGATTATTGTATACGATTAACAAAAAACAAAACAAAAAATGATTGGCCCTTTGTGACGGGGTTGGTTGGTGTTGGTGGTTGCTGTTCCTTCGTTCTTCTATTATTGATTGAAGAGTAAAGTCACTCTCTAGACGTAGTTAATGTTCGGTATAGATTGTTAGCTCTGACCATCAGAACATCCCTTCGACGTTCTGATTTGCATATTATATATTAACTGATTTCCCTTGTGGGAGAGCTATCGTGCTGGAAAACGTAAACATTAACAGCTGTGAACCAAACCCGAAACGTAAATAAAGATCAAGCCTTCTGTTCTGAGTCCACGTGTATTCATACAAAAGACGATATCCGACATTCACGAAACTTCATGTACAGTTCAGCATAACAATGAATTCCAAATAATATCAGTAAGTATCCGTCCGTGTCAAAACAATATGTCAGATGAACATCGTGGCTATATACGTGCGCTGTTGTAGTCAACAGCCAGAAATGAGCGCATGAGTTCTTGACAGCTACAATTTGAATCATAATGCGATTCTCCTTCCATCATTTAATTTAATTTAATTAATCTCATACTTAGATTAATATCCGAACTGACCCTGAGTTCTACATTGATTCATATATATAATATAGGCTATATACTAAGCCTTTTCCTTGGAAGAAATACAGGACACGACTTTCTTGCTTGACGGATAGCGTAACAAGGGCAATGTAACTAAGTCACCCAGCGTGACCTTCCCAACGCGAATGCGTCATAATCTCCGCATATATTTCGCGTTCAGTATACCGTAAAATATCGACCTATTCTATAAATGTTAATGACCCCTAAACGTTGCGCACGGCTAACAAAATTAACCGGCCAGTTCATGAGCATAGTTCGAACATAAGTTAATTCGAACATTTTGATAACGCACCTTCAGGTTTGAATGAAATTATTTTTTTTTTGGTTCGGTTTTTGCCTTCTTCTGGCGAGGTGCGGGCCTTTCAACCTATTTGGTGATATCAGAGCGGTTTGAATGAAGCGCACTTCACTGTATTTAAATATTTAAAGTAGCATAATATTTGTTCTAACCTTATCATGCACAACAGATTGTTACATAAACCACAGCGGCAAAAGCACATGCATGTTTTAGGCCTGGCTTCTCGCAAGGGTACCAGCTGTCACAGTGGCTCCATGCTCATTAATGTGTTTACAGATAGACATATGCGTGTTATCAGTCCACAGTTTTTGGTCCCAGGTGTTGTTGTTGTTGTCCTTATAAAATTCTTGTTCGTGTCTTGTTCTAAAACTGTCAAAGTCAACACTTTAATCGGTTTTTCTCTGCCTGTCAATTTTTGCATGTTGTGACAAACTGTTCCAATTTTTGTATTTAATGCTTATACCGCTCTTATCTGGTTCACAATTATTTACAAACACTCATTCATTTCCTTTTGTGTTCTTTTTGATGCAAGGAGCCACCAGCTGGTTTTGCCTTCCAACAAACGTATACCACGTTTTCCTGTCACGTGCCATCAGCACACGATCCTTCCATGTCTGCATCATGCCTGTTCTCCACGTCTGCATCATGCCTGTTCTCCACGTCTGCATCATGCCTGTTCTCCACGTCTACATCATGCTTGTTCTCCACGTCTTCCTTGGTCTTCTTCAACCTCTTACCCTGGGGATTCCTAAACGAAGACTGCCTGGTAATGCTGTCGACATGTTTTCTCTGTCTGTGTCCTATCCATCTCTAGCGTATACTTCTCATCTCTAGTTCCACTGGCACTTGTCTGGTTCTTGTCGTCTCTAGTTCCACTGGCACTTGTCTGGTTCTTGTCGTCTCTAGTTCCACTGGCACTTGTCTGGTTCTTGTCATCTCTAGTTCCACTGGCACTTGTCTGGTTCTTGTCGTCTCTAGTTCCACTGGCACTTGTCTGGTTCTTGTCATCTCTAGTTCCACTGGCACTTGTCTGGTTCTTGTCATCAGTTCCACATTAGTGATCATGTCATATCACGTCACTTCTAATCTATCAAGCACCCATTTACCAAAGTCTGTAACTCGTTGGTTGTTGTTTGTTGTTGTTGTTACTCTCCATGTCTCAGAGCCATACAATAGGACCGACTTGACATTTGAATTGAAGATTCTTATTTTTGTGTTGGACTTGATTTCTTGTGATCTCCATATATTTCCCAATGCATTGAAAGCCCCTGTAGCCTTTTGTATTATTATTTTGATTTCATTGTCTGTTCCTTCCTTTGCTAACGTTGCTCAAGTTTTTTTTCCATGTTTGTGCAGATACCTTATAAGATCTTTCTCTATTTCCAGTCACGTAAACAGAAGAACACAATATGAATATCCGGTTCATACGGCGAAGAATCAAGCTGGTATGTATTGTTGACTTGTATTATATATATAGTTGTAAACGTGTGGTGTAAGAAGATTATATGGGAAAATGTGTCAGGTTAATTTATCGTAACCATCATCAGCCTTTAGCCTTCACGAAAACCAGGCCATCAACAGATATATTCATAACCCTTCTGTACTGCATAATCCTTTCAGGGTTCCCCATTGTCTTTCCCATTCCCTCGAGTTGTGCCTTCAGATTCCCTCCCCTTTTATCATTGAGTCTCTGAACCTCTTTCACATTGGGGACCGAAGAACAGAGCGTCCGATTTACAGAGTTGTTATAGCGCTAGTCTTTCGCCGCAAGGGTGCCGGGTTCAATTTATGATATCGACACGGCAGAGTGGTTAGAGCTGTCTTTACCTTCCCTAACTCAAGAGCAGGGTCAGGTAGCCATTTAAAGCTGGGTAGACTTGCGTGTGACGCCACAGTGGTTCGAACCCGACACCTTTGCCGCGAGAGGCCAGCGCTCTAACCAATCTGCCAGTTAAATACTCCTTAAATCTATATTGCCAGAAAATGAGCAACTCTTTTGTTAGTGGCAGGAGGTCTTTACATTTATTTGTTCTGAACCAAGGTTTTTTATTTTTGGCCAGAACAAGCTAATGAAAGGTTTTTGCAATTTATGAAAGAAGGATGCATGATATTACATAATAAATGCAAGGTGTGTACATATGTATGTTACTAGACTAGTTAATATTACTACTGTTTATAGTTGTTAATCTATTTGGGGAGAACATTTCGTGCTGTTGGGGTGGGCCTCATCACTCCCTGTCTATGGGTGAAACACACATTGTCCAGTTTATTTTGGGTTTTATGGGTGTGTTAGCAAATAAGTTGAGTTGGTGAATTCTCAGCAGACCAGACGCTCACGTAGCTTGAAGGTGTAGCTCTGGTGCTGAGATCTGGTGGCCCCACCTCTCCGTGCTTGGGGGCAATATCAGAAGTCTGGTGGCCCCACTCTCCGTGCTTGGGGGCAATAATCAGAAGTCTGGGTGGCCCCACCTTTCCGTGCTTGGGGGCTATAATAGGCTGCTCTGACAAAATGTTACTGCACGGGTCCACTCTTGTAATATTCAACAACTCATTTGACACCACATTGGTGCCAAACTGAAACTCCACAGTTTGCAATCAAAGTATTAGGTCAGTGTCAGAATTCCATTCTAACCATTTCTAAACCTGGGTAGATCACATTTCTTACCAAAAGTTTGAAAGGTATTTTAATGGTTTCAGGAGGAAGTGGTTCTGAGAACACATGATCTGTCCTTCCCAAAATCCTTTTTTTGCTTTTATATTTGTCTCTTCTAGGGGGACCCTGGAACTGGAGAGGCCAACGCTTTTCTAGTTGGGAGCGAATCCTTAACTTGTTGTAGGGGGGGGGAAAGATTATGGCTTGGGCAGTATCAAAACTTACTTCGAATTAAACAAATATTAAAATGTAGAAATACCTTACCAGAATTATACTATAGAAAAAACAACAGGAAAATTAGCCCAAAAACTGCAGCTGAGCTGCTGGCCTTAGGATGGCGTCCTCTAAATATTTCAATAGGCTTTTGAATTTACACCACTTAATAATTTCACTGTGTCTACTTTATAAATGAATGGCACAAAATGGATAATGAATCTATGGCCAATCACTGACCCTACCAATTTCAGTCATACCTCAGTCAATTATGGGTCACTTTGGTCCGTCCGTCTCTAGCGTTTTTTCACAAAAAAAAAACCACTGTTTTAGTACATCATGAGAAATTTTTGCCTTTAAAGTTTATTTTTTAGCACGCACAATCCCACCCCCGTCTCTTCATTCCAACTAGCTTTTAGCACTTGCGTCTTCAAGGCCACAATTTTTTGAAAAATTAGTGACATGTTTTATTTCAATGCAGACGCTCGCTGATATGAACAACACAGTCTTTTGTCAATATCTTTCTTATTATCTGTCCGTCTGTATAAATGAAAGCATATTATTTTTTCACTGCTCAAGATGGGCCATTCCGGCCAGCTAGGTTTTTTATTCCTAACATTATTATTAAGAAAAGTTATTTGAATGTCTTCTGGAAATGGAATGGTAAGTTATCGAAAAGCGTCCAAGAAATGACTGTGGCGTATAATATCCAAGGTCCCTTTTGTCGATTTCTTTACTTTATGTCAACTTGGGGAACGTGACTTTTTCCTCCTTTCCCCACCACTTGCGCCTTTTAGCCTTGCTAGTTTCAAGCACGCGTTCAGTCAGATTTTTCCTTTTGATCTCCGTTCTCATCCCGTTCCGTTATGCCTTCAAGTCTAACAATTTAATTTCCATGGCGGGTGATGACCCGCGGCGTGGGCGATCATGTATTCTGGCAGCTTACGCATTAGTTTTTATGGTTTATCTTGAGGAAAATGGTCAATTTTGACTAGAAAGGGCATCGCTACAGAGACAACGCCAATTGGAATGGGATGGAAGGGAAAAACAACCGAGGCAAACCAGAGGAGGAAATGAAAAAATCTTTTACCTTCTAGCTTTCTCCTTGGACACATATAGTTGGAAAGAATGGCTTGAGGAAACAACTGAGGTACCCAGAAAAGTCCTTTAACTCTCGAGATACACGACATTTTTGGAATGAATGGCTGAGTGGAAGGGGGGGGGGGGGGGGGAACTGACTAATACATAAGAAACCATTTAGCTCTTTTAAGATACACGATATGTTTGGAAGGAATGGCTTGAGGAAAAAACTAACTAATACATAAGAAACCAGTTAGCTCTCTCAAGTTATATGATATGTTTGGAAGGAATGGTATGAGGGAAAAATGACTAATACACGAGAAACCATTTAGCTCTCGCTCAAGATACGCTATATGTTTGGAAGGTATGGTTTGAGGAAAAAACTGACTAATACATAAGAAACCAGTTAGCTCTCTCAAGTTACGTGATATGTTTGAAAAGTATGGTTTGAGGGAGGAAACTGACTAATACATGAGAAACCATTTAACTATCGCCCTGGACACATATGTTTGGAAGGAATGGCTTGAGTAAACAGCTGAATCATTGTGACGGTATTGCCTCCCCTGTTTTGCAGTAGGGGTCCAACAGTGGCCAAAACTCAAGAGTATCTAATATCGGCGTCAAAGGTATCTACCTTCGCACAAGATTACTCTTGGCAGAGATGTAGATAGAAGGGTGATGACAATTCTATTACAAAGGGAGTCTTCATAAGATATTCAGAATAAGCGAGAACAATACTGCTTGAGCTGAGTATGTTAACTCTGTAATTCTGCCGACGCTTTTGTGAAGGTTTTAAGCACTTATTACTTTCAGCTCGTTTAAGCCCCCACCCCTGATTTACTCAGTGGAATTCTATTAATTTAGTATTGCTCTGTTTAGAGTGTGTGTAGTAATTTGACTGAGACACACATGCAGAAACTTTAAAATGATTAAATCGAAGTTAAATTTGTAACATTACAAATAACAAAATTTAATAATCACTTTAGTTTTTAACAGTTGAAAAATAATTTGAATAGTTCTGGATCAAGAAAAGTTATCATCACAGTCTATATGGAATGTGAGATGTTACAAGAAGTTCAAGTGACAGCATAGATTTGAACTTAGCTGCCAATGACGGTTCTGCTCCTTCTTATGGGTTGGTTCTTTTCACTCTGCTCACGCTCGTCTCTGATCAAGATTGTCGGTGGTAGCTCGTTTCCCAGAAATGTTAAGGAGAGTCTACCACGTGGGTCCTTCATCTTAAAGCTTAGGCCACGGTTTCCTTCTTGTTCCAGAGATGGTACTTTCTGCTGGTACCACCAATAACTATGGTAAAAGAATAGAACGAAATGCTCTTCTGAATATGGCGTTTTCCACCCCATAGTTTATGGGTTCCTATCTTCCCATACCACCATCCCAATTACTCAGACTTTACCCTCGATGAGAATTAAATTTAATCCTGAAGGATAAAACTTTCTTTACATTTAAATAGAATATCTTTCATAGTTACTTTATATTTAAATGAAAAGGTTAATAATTGTAGCGAGATTTGGTACCACTTGCTTTGTTTGTGAAAAAATGTGTACCCGACACACACACACACACACAGATAAGAGTGCAGGGACAAAGCGGTGGGACTTGCTTTGAAGTTTGAAAGTGGCTGAAAAAAATTGCTCTTTGTCTAGCCGACCTGCATTGATGAAGGTAGGGATAGCGAATATATGAAACATGGCCGACCTTTAAAATTTGCATTCGCAGGAAAGAGAATCTAAAGCTACAAGAGCAAGCCTGGTTGTAAGACATTTAAATAATAATAATTCACCAAGTGAGATACAGTATGAACGATATCCATAAGGATATTATTCAAATATAAATAGTTTTAAACATAATTAACATTTTTCATCGTCATCACATCTGCTAAAAGTTAGCTAATAATCTTTAAAAATTTATTATAACTACATACCTCAACGGATTTCGATAAAACGTGACTAGAATTAAAGCTTCATATGGGGAAAATGAAAGGATACCTAGGAAGGAAGGAAAGGGATAAGTGTGTAGTGACAATAAGAGAAAACAAGTACACAAAAAGCACAGATCGCCTCAAACCAAGAGATTATACGAGATCTTAGCGGCATTCAGACGGTGCTTTCTCGTACGGGAGAGTCGCCCAAATATAAGGATCTTATAGAAAGAGATTCCGAACTGCTAAGCTACTTCCAGGAGAAAACTACCACCAGTTTTCTGCCAGATTGGAAACATATCTGACAAAATGGATTAGCTTAGGAAAATGTCAAGATTTAAAAGAAATGGTCATGATGGAACAACTGAGAGAATCCATGCCTCAAGAAATGAGGAAATTTCTTATGAAGCAAGGAGCAGAGAGATTGGAAGATATTTTAACCATGGCTGAGAGATATGAAGCAGCTCAGTCAGAAGTATCAGGAAATAAGAAGAAGCAGGGTGAGAACTTCAAACCTTCACAAAACTATACCAACTATGAACACAGGGACAATTCCAACAAGAACAAACAAAGAACTGATTATAAGGACAAAAACCCTCTAGGATCAGATAAGAAACCTTCAAGAAAGGAAGGAAAGTGGTGTAAATCTTGCCAAATGAGTAATCACAATACTGCGGAATGCAGACGGAAAAACTCTCCTCATCACGCTGCATGCCTTACAACAGGGAACAAGGGAAGGAAGGACCTGGCAGATAGTCAGAAAGACCTCCATCAACCCCCTGTCTGCGAGGAAGTGACCTTGAATGGCCACGAAGTACTGTGCTTATATGATACAGGCGTGGACTTTGACTCAGTAGTGGGCTCTTCTCTGGTGAGTCTTGAACAGATAACCACAGAAACAGTGGAAATCAGAGGACCAGTCAAGGGAGCAGGAACCATGACACTGCCCATAGCCCGAATCAACATAAGATCTTGCCATGTGGAAGGAGAGATCAAAGCAGCGGTGATGGACAACCCTATCTACCCATTAATACTGGGATGTAGATATGTCTTTCTAGGAGAACCTATAAGACCCATAGTGATGGAAACAGTCCAGACCAGGGCAAGCTCCAAGAAAGAGGAGGACACTATCATCAATACTCGTCCAGAAGAGATGAGAAGGGCTCAAACTGCTGACAGCACATTGAAGCCTTGCTTTGGCAAATTACCTAGAAGCCATAACCCTCCAGAGAAAGGAGACTTATATATGAAAAATGGCCTACTATATAGAAAAGCTGGAACAGGACTTAAAGGACATGGACAGCTTGTAGTGCCAAAATCATACAGGGAGCAGGTTATGAAGCTAGGACATGCTATACCCTTCAGACTTTTATAATTTCATTGGAAGATTCATCCAAGATTTTTTACTACTATTTATTTTAATTTGTAACTATAAATAATCATACATTTTACCATCTTCCAACACCCATTTCTCATTACAAGGATATATAGATGTACATAATAAATTATGAAATTGTACTCATTTGACTTGGTAAATTTTTAACTGTTAAATTTTGAGGTACTTTTTCTAATTTAATTATATTATCACATAGGGTTACTATAGCGAAAGTGGCACAGTATACTTCTGAAGCCTAAATCTATTGTCCAGCTCAGAGTATTCACAGCCGTAACTCAATTGTGATACCAGTGCACTTCTCTGGCACTGGGACTTCATACTTTCTGGAGAGAGAATCTACTTCTTCTCTACCACTATCATCACACCAGAAAAACCTTTTGCTACAATAATACAGATAGAATCTGTTTACATATACATTTCCACTGATTGAAAAGTGTTCACAATATAAATTGAATATGTTTTCATTATAGTTACACTGATTGAAAAGTTGGAAACTTCCATTACTTTAAAATGAATATTTTCACATAGACATTTACACCGGTTTAAAGCTTGAAAACTTACATTAATTTTGAAGTGGATATGTTTATATGGACATTTACACTGCTTTGAAAATGTAATTATTATACTTAGAATGTACATCATTTCTTTCATCTTTCCCTCCTTGCTCCGTATGGAACCTGGGACTACTTTATGCTTTTAGTTCTCTTTACGAAACTAGCAATAAAGCAATCGCCAACCCGGGCAGTGGTGGTTCATGAATTATCATTCTATACGCTGAGGTTGCCTGCCTCAAATGGCTTTGAGTTTCACGTATTAAAATTCACATGGTAATATATACATATATAGTAATAAAATATGAAATGTAAATGACTACTTACGCCAATCCTAGCTCACAGACGTTTTTGCTCAGATGAATAAAAGAGACGTGAATCGGCCTCTTACACGCGTCTGGTGTGTCGTTAATTTAATAATTTCCCTCTCTGACTTCGTGTGTGGCCCTTCAGTTTCCTCAGTCCCGGTTTCCTTATTTAAAATGTTAGAGATTTCCTGGGCTATAGTGTAAGTCCTGATGAATACTCCAATAAAAGGTGTCCGGTACTTTAAGAAGGAATTGTGAATTCTAATTCTTCACTGTAGCAGTCTGGTGTCCTGGCGAGCGATTTCTCAAGTGAAATAGCTTGAGAAAATGATCAGATTATATTCCCTGCCTTCCCACGACTTCATTTGTCATGGAGTTAAATAAACGCTCCAATTATATTCAAACAGGTCGGGTTATGGGGTAATTTCAAAATATTCCGACATCGGATAATTTTGAACGTACGGCAGAGGTCAACTCTCCCATATATGGTAATAAGATGTCCGATGCCCTTGTGTACAAACTTACAAACACACCGGTAACCGCATATGACCAAGTGTTCGAGATGTAGCAATCTTACTTTTATTTAAAGTAATCTTGTCATCCATGTCTGTCTGTAAGTTGTCTCCCCTTTTGCAAGCTTTGGTGATGCGTTCACCCATGTGTTATCGGTGATTAAGCCGATCTCGCTGGCCGACGTACGCGTTAATCTGGCGCGCCTATAGCCAAAAAATCTGGGCAGCGCCAAGCAAATGTGATTATTATCATCTACAGAGAGTGTCGAATGATTTGATAAAATCAAATATCTGCTACTTAGCAGAAAAATAACGAAGAAAGAAAGAAAAGTGCGACAAGTGAGAGCAAATAATAAAAATCAGTACCACAAATGTACCGATACTGCTGGAGTGAAACAAAGATCGATAGGCGCCGCCCGGTTTTGTCACATACCCCCCCCCCCCTCTCGTATGAGATTTGTAGAATATCTAGCTATGGGGCGGTCACTTCTCGATGGGTTCTACTGTCTACCGGGTTCTCTCTCTCTCGTAAAGTTGTCCTCTCTTCCTTTATCTCGGTGGCGAGTGACTCAAGATACGCGTTTTGTTTGGAAGGTATGGCGTGAGGATACAACTAAGGTAACACAAAAACTACTTAGATGTCACCTAGGACACACATGGTCGGAAGGAATGGCTTGCGGAAACAACTTAAGCATGCCTGAAAAACTTCTGAAGACACATATGTTCGGAAATGAAGAGCCTGGGGGAAGAACTGACTCATACCGAAAAATCGCCGATCACTCGGCCAGGAACATATCTTCAAGTACAGTACGCCGATTCATTCAATCTCCCAATTGTGCATAGGAACAACAAGGACTCGGTGGTGAGAGAGAAGAGACAGAGAGAGAAAACGTGACGCTGATACTTTATCTTGTAAAAATATTGTTTTAGTTAAACGTTTTTAGAAAACAGCAGGGTTAATCTTATTTTTTTTTAAACCTGATTATCGAAATAACTCTTCATTCCACTACGTTAGTATCTGCTATGGAACTACCTTTTCCTTTTACATTTTTATCTTTCTATTTTGTATGTGATGTGAATGTCCCTTTTCGTCCTGCCTTATCGCTGGCCAAGAATAGCACAGTTATTGGTTGTTCCGTAGATGAAAGAGATACGGCGCATCTTTGGCGCCTCTCTATGAAACCTCTCATCGCGAAATTCGGTTTTTGTGTGTGTGTGTTGAAATAATTGTTCTTTCTCCTCTTTGCTTCTCTGGCCAGTGTTCAACTTTTTAATTGTTTAATTTCATATTTATGCATCTCTCTTGTTTGTCTCCAGGTGTCTCGATATATTTAACATGTTTTAATATCATAATTCATTACATTGTTAGTTGTTTTAAGCTTTCTTTTACAAATACACGTTTAGCCTTCCTGTCTTCTGCCATCTGTTTAAAGCAGCGCCTCTTAACCAGGAGTGCATGCATCACCTGGGGGTGCGAGTCCTACCTTCATGGGGTGCGAGATATGCCAGATATTTTATAAGGCGGCGATTCATCATTAACATTATATAATACACAGAACTCAAAAGTATTTGTACAAAATAGAACATTGACAGTGCGAATTCAACACCAAATCTTAGTCACATTCTGTAAATAACATTTTCTCAAAACATTCTTGTATCTCTTTTTCTCATTTTTTTGGGGGGCATATTTTGTGAGCTAGAAGATAATGGCGTGCAAAGCTTCTTAAGATAATGCTAAGGGGTGCAAGGCTTCTTAAGAAGCCATAAAGGTTAGGTCAGTTTTTAGCGCAGTTGCTAGCAATGGTGGTGGTGAGTTTTAGGCTTGTAAGTATTCTTATAGTGGTTGGATTTTGCTTTCCACAAAGCGTCTGGTGGCGTTGCATGTATTTTCCATTCTTGCTTAATGTGTTTTTGCTGGATAGAGCGTCAAAATACAATTGTGTCATTATCTTTCTCACTTCGGCTTTGTTTCAGTTTTTCTATCCATTAATACTTCAAAGCGTTTGGTGGAGATGCAGGTATTTATCTTTCTAGCTTCAGATCGTTGAGAGAGTAGCGAACCAAATTTCTCCCCCGCCCGTCATCTTGAACTGTCTTCTGTCATTGTAGGCTGCTGTTGTTAGCCTGTGTTCTTTTGAGTTTTCCAAACTGTTTCATTTGCTCTCTATGTGTGTATGCGGTTGATGCATGGTGTTAACTTTCTATTGCATTAATTCA